>OZ018319.1:214915421-215417921 GCA_963969495.1 Ceratothoa steindachneri
CTAACTGAAGGCATTCTTCTGGTATTTTCCTCTATTCCTCTTGTAACTTTTCGCAAAGTTCTTCAACAGTGTTTGGGTTTCTCTCCTTTCTTCTCTCTTCTAATGTCTTCCACAAATTTTCCGTCGTATTGAAGTCCGCGCTCTGAGCAGGCCATCCATGACACTTACTTCCCCCTTATGCGGCGTTTAACCTTACCAGCTCCTGAATAGAAGCAGGTGTAGTGCATCCCCTAGAGATCCCTCTAGGAACTCGACATGATCATGAGTGCAAGCGTTAAAAATTCATGGAAGTAAGTTACTACCCTAAATTAGTTGGTTGTATCAAAGATAGAGGTAATAAAATTACGCTGTCCGGATCATTTTGACCACCATATTTTGGGAATAAAATTGCTCTTATGTACGTAACTTGCAGTTTTATCCATCCTACATGTACACTTTATAGCTATACTTATTTTATATCTGAAATCTATCATTATTTACTAAGCATTATTTGGTTTGAAGCTACTGTAAGTTTTGTCATAGAAACCTAAATAAGTGTCCGAATTATTTTGGCTGCAACTATATATATATATATATATATATATATGTATATATAGTTATCCTTGAGAATGAACTAAATAAAGTTCGAAAGTACTTGGAAGAAAATTTTTCATTTTTCTGCGGGACATTGCATTCATTGAGAACCTCACGTGCTACTTTGTGAGTTATTCATTTCATATATATATATATATATATATATATATATATATATATATATATATATCTATATAGTATCGGGGAATGGGAAGAAGGAGAAAAAATCCAGAAACACTGTAGCTATTTATTAACGTTTCGCCTTTCATCTTCTACAGAACAACACTACTTGAAGAAGCTGAAAGGCGAAACGTCAATAAAGAACTCCAGTGTTTCCAGATTTTTACTTCCTCCACCCATTCTCACCTATACGACGTGAAGTTTAATCAATATATATATATATATATATATATATATATATATATATATATACGAGGGGCGGTCAAAGAGTTTTGCGAATCGGTAGGGCAAAACAGAGGAAGGGGGATGACTGTTTGTGGGGGTGTTAGGACAAGTTAGAAAAGTCAGGACCTGCAGCCGCACGCTTCTGCCTCGTCTATTTAAGAAGCAGCAGCTGATCGCAGATCGTCAGTCCCAAATTTTTCAACAATGGAGAAGGTTGAGCACCGCGCACTGATCAAATTTTTGACCAAGGAAGGCAAGAATGCAAAAGAGATCCATGAACGCATGGTTGCAGTGTACACCGACACTGCCCCTTCATATGCAACCATTGCTCGCTGGAATAGGGAGTTCCGCCATAGTCGTGAGTTCCTTGAAGATTACCCCCGTCCAGGATGCTTGTCAGACGTAACCAACGAGAACAATGTGGCCCGTGTAGAGAGGTTAATCCTCTAAAATCGACGGGTGAAGGTCGAAGAAATCAAGCGAGAACTTGGAATATTACATGGTAGTGTTATCAAGATCATCCACCACAACTTGGCCATGACCAAGGTCTCTGCCCGTTTGGTCCCTAAAAACCTCACGCCCCATGATCGACTTCAACGTCGTCAAAGTCCACAAGGCAAGAGTTGCACAAGCTGCCTTGCGGGAGTGCGGATTCGAGGAGCTCAACCATCCCCCCCTACAATCCAGATGTGGCCCTTAGCGACTACCTTTTATTCCGCCAGCTCAAGGCTGCACTGCGTCGACGCCGGTTTGGGGTCGATGAAGATGTCCAGCTCGCCGTCCAGAAGTGGATTGAACAGCAGTCGGGAGATTTCTGGTTGTTGGGTATTCGAAGCCTCAGGGACAAGTGGCGCAAGTGCATTGAAGTCGGAGGTAGTTATATTGAAAAATAATAAAACACTTTTCCTCACATCTCGTTTCCTTATATCCGATTGCAAAACTTATTGACTGCTACTCGTATATATAGATACATAGATAGATAAAATTGAATAGGAATTAGTGAAAATGCTCAGCACTACTTTTAACTATTCAATCGAGTAAGTAGTGGTCCTAATGCAAGTAAAACGAGCTAATGTTACGCCAATATTCAATAAACGAGAGCAATTTGATGCTAGTAACTTCCTCCTATTAGTTTACCATCAGCAATTTTTAAACTCTTAAAATTGAAAAGTATAGAGGGGTTGCTGGATCATCTAGAATAGAATAAATTAATTTTGGACACAACACGGATTTAGGCGAGGCCGCTCGTGTCTAACAAATCTCCCGGAATTTTTTCAGGAAATAATTTCCATCTACGACGACACCAAAGAGGTGAATATAATTGACCTACACCTTCTAAAACCTTTTTTTAACGCTTCGGCATAAGAGGATCTTAGTGAAAATTGAAGGGCCCCAAAATAAGAAGAAAAATTATTAACTGGATAGAAAACTGGCGCTAAAATCGTTAATATCAGGTTGTTATTAATGAGGAAAGCATAAACTCAGTTCAAGGTCACTAGTGAGTGCCTTAGCAGTCAATACTGCACCCAGCATTGTTCATTATATATATATATATATATATATATATATATATATATATATATATATATATATATATATATATATATATATATATATTAATAACTTTGGTAATTGATAACTTAGTAAAATTTTCAAATTTACGGATGATACGAAGGTAGGAAACAGAACCGTTTGTAGATGCGATGTTATGGAACTGCAGCGAAACCTGAATAAAAATATCGAGTAAGCGGATAAATGACATGAAATTTAACATAGATAAAAACCAAACTTAAATTGCTAAGCCTTCGATCTATTTGATCATTTTCGGAGCGTCTTTATGTATTCTTTCCTCATTTACCGATGAAGTATGGTAGAGTCAGAATCTGGTATACAAAAGAAAGTTTCAAGTTAATGAAAGTGATGAAATGTGTGGTAGATTTTTATAGGTCTGAAATTGTTTAGTAGTTTGCCCTGGTGTTTAGGGCGTCACTATTACTTCTCTCTTTTTTACTTTTAGTTTTTTACGTCTCATCCTTCTATAGTTTTGATGACCGCCCTTGACGGTCCTGTTCTTCCTTTTATTTAAATACTTTACTAACTCTTAAGTTTGTTCCTCCGTCGTGGCTGTCAAGCCTTTCAAGTCATATTTTGCTAATTTGTTGGTTTTCTCTTTGTTAATTTATGTTTTTGTTTGTTATTTTAGCGTTGGGCATTTCGCCTCTTTTATTCAATCTTTTTATATTTGTTGTGCCTTTAATCTTTATCTTAATTTAGTTTAATTATTATTTTAGGCACTTACCTCTTTTTATCTATGTTCTTTATTGTTTTTATCATCTACTAGAGTTTTTTATGTTTGCTGTTTAACTATTCTCTTCCTTATTTTAATTTAAAATTACATTTAGGCATTTTGCCTCTTTTGTTTTAGCTTTTATATTTTGTTGTTAATTTCTATTTCATTTATAATTTAACTTAGCCACTTCGCCTCTTTTTATTAATGATTAACTTTTGTTGTTTGTTTATTTTATTTAATTTTTTTGTGTCATAATAACCTGGGAACTTTGCCTCTTTTAATATCCTTATTTTCTCTTTTTGTTTATATTTACCATCTCTTTTTTTATTAAATTATTTGAGGGGGTTTTACATTGTTAAGTATAGATCGGTCGTTTTTTTTTCCTCGCATAGTTTCTTCCGCTGGAGAACAGTGATGTTCTTTCTACTTTGTGACGTCCGCGTTAAGGTATGTCACCATTATTGTTGATATTTGGGACGATTTCTTCCTCCATGTCTTTCTCCCTAGCCTCTGGATCTTCATATTAATTGGCTTGAGTCCCACTCTTTCGTGTTAGACTGTCTGCCTGATACAGTCGATCTTTCTTGTGCTGTCAATAAGCAGCGCGGCTTTATTCTGCACCCTCTGCAACGTCCTGAGAGAGGTACAGCTGGCCAACTACGTGACCACTGCTGGGTACACCAGGACGGAGCGTACCGAGGCAGTGTAAAGTTTCTTTTTGTTCGGCACTTTAAGGCTTCGGAATCTGTAATTTTCTTCAGCACTCTTTTGACTAGGGAAACTCTGTTGTTAATGTGGGTTTTATATCCTGATTTTGTGAGTCGTAAGCCCAGTACTTTCCGGCGGTTTATTGGAATTACCGGAAATTTATGGCGGTTTTTCTTAATTTTCCACCTTTTTTCTCAAATCTGTTGATATTTTCAAAGACAGCTAAAGTAGAACGAGAATAAACGTCTACTTTAATCCCACACAACAAAGAACCAACACTACACAAAATGGTAGACAGACTTACGATAATACACATGAATGTCAATGGGTGGGACGGAAAAGGTTCCATCTATGGAAATATTATGCGACAGAGTGACCCTGACATAATACTTATTTCTGAACACAGACTGATCGCGCAAAAACATTTAAAAAAAATTCAAAACGATATTATTAGCAAAAATTACAGTCAGGAACGGTATGATGGCTGCGCAATAGCCGTCAAAAAAGGACCAAAATACAGGATCCTGGAAAACTTAGATGAATCCTACCTTACCATTGAAGTGGGTACTGCCTTAGGGTCACTAGTCGTGCCCACAGGGTACCAACTCCCAAGTCGCGGCTATGTCCCATGCACAATCTCTTGCAGGTATTTAGCCAACAGGAAAACGTTATCTTCACGGAGATTTAAATGCAAAATGCGCCGCAGCAGGTTACACCTCCCACAACAATGCAGGTAGAAACATCGAACTAGTTCTCGACACACAATACATGACAAGTATCGGACCCGAATTCCCGACGTACATATCTGGGACAACAGAGACGAAATCCGATATAGTCCTATCTAGTATCAGGTATCTTTACAATTACTACATTTACCCGGGCCCCATCGGGCCCCATCATTCCGAGCGACCACCAGGCTATCAAAATTACAGTAGGAGTAAATCCCATTCAGATTAAAATCCAAGAACGCAAAGCTACAACCAAGCGAACTGGGAAAATTATATAACTTACTTCTTAAATTACATCCCTGACCCCTTATATGATTCAAACTATGAAGAAATAGTTGAGGAGTTGGATAAACTTACTGATTAGCTAATCGGAGCCGATCAAAATAGTATTCCCCGTATAAATTATAAAATCCTTCCAGCTCCCTCCTGGACTCCTCCCATGAGAGCCCTGGCCCAAGAATATATGGACCTGTCCAATGTATAGGTCTGATAGGCCCCAACCACAATGCTTACAGAAGACTAAGACAAATTAAGGACGAACTCCAGACACTAATTACAGACCAGAAAATACTACTATGGGATAGACTAATAGACAGACTCGACATAAAAAAAGATTCACAAACGTTCTGGCAGACGGCTAAACGTCTTAAAGGAAAACCTCCACAAACAAAAATCACAATTACTCACAACGGCCAAACAATTACTGAGACTGAAGAGATTGAAAAAAGTTTAGAATTTTCTAGTCTTCAATCTTCCAAATTATCCCGGAAGAAAATGACAATTACGACCTCGAATTCGAAACTGACGTAATCTAACAGTTAAACACACAAACATACAAAACCTCTTCTCATCACTGAGTGTCGCAGGAAAGATTGATGGAGGGCTATGGCAGTAAAGTAACTGCCCTAGAACTCTCCATTACTCTAAAATCGTTTCGTCAAAGAGCCTCGGGTATTACGGGGCTGATCCGCTAGAATTTCACCCAAGCCCCATCTAACGTTTGTAGTGGTCTCTTCTCAATATCATGAACACCGCTCTGAATACGGGCTATTTCCCCGACCAGTGGAAATTGGCCAAGTTGATTTTCATCCCTAAAGCGGGGAAGCCCCCGAACTGCCGTGCCAGCTTTCGACCGATATCCCTCTTAGAATTTTCTGGCAAAGTTTTCGAGAAGATATTGGCAAACAGAGTCAACTCTTTTCTCGATGAAGCCAACTTGCATAATGAGCAGTAACACGGCTTTAGAAGGAAAAGAGGGACTGACACGGCACTAGCTGTCGTTATCGAAAAGCTTGCGAAGATCAAGGCAGACAAAAGGCATGCCAACCTGGTGCTCTGCAATGTCAAAAAGGCTTTTGACAAGGTTTGGAAGAGAGGCCTACAATTTAAGATATTTCGAGTAGGCCTCAACCCCATTCTTGAGAGGATTTTGTGCGAATAAAAAATGGAGAAGAGAGAATACATACAAATTAGAGAACATAAAGGCTCCGAATTTGAACTCGAAGCAGGGGTCCCTCAAGGGGGCTGTCTTAGTCCCCTTTTATACAAAATTTATACACGTGACCTACCAAAACCTCTCTCCGAGAGTGCGACATACGTACAGTTCGCTGACTATATATCGCAAATTTGTACCGCCGCTTATGTTCACAGGGAATTTATGGCTAACATCAACTCTTTCGAGAGGAGCTGGAAGATATCAACCAATGACCAAAAATTCAAAATAATTGCCATGTTTTACAAGACCTTCAACGATATACGTGTAGACGGGGAGCGAATCTTCTAACTTATGGAAGGGACGGTTCTGGGGCTCAAGATCACCACTAGGGGCCACACGAGTCATATCGAGCGAACAGTGGCGAATAGCAAGAGAGATTTGATGGAATTTTATAGATTCCGTGACCTAAATCCCTCAAATAAACTTAAGATATTCAATGAGTGCATTTGCTCGACGCTCCTGTACTCTCCGGTGCCACTGAACGCGAGCGCCAAGACCACCATTGCGAAACTAAAAAAGATCCAGAACAAAGCAAAGCTTATCATCACAAACACCCGAAGAAGAGAGTACAGAGGGAGCTCCACGACTCGGTTGGATTATCTCCGATCAACGTGTGTTCCACGAGAAAGCTAAGAGGATCTGGTTAGCCATTGGTACCCGCCTGTCCCCCGAGTTCTCTCGTACACACCTAGACATCGAGGTCGCTCGATAAATAAGACCATTTTTAAGTAGTAAGGCTTTGACAGACTGACGGCGATGTGACTCCAAAATACGCATGGCAAAATTGACAAATCACATCAAACGACTACTGTAATGCTCAAGTTTTTTTAGTATAAATTCACATACCATCTCTAAGATTACCTATTTTTACAAAATTTTGCGAAGAAAAATCAAAACCCCCGCCTCAAATAAAGGCTTGAATGCCAATAAACTAATTAAATTAACAGGTTTAATTTAATTAGTATAAACTATGAATTTTATAGTTTCTAAAAACAGAAAACAAACAAACAAAACAACAACAAAAACACAAAATACACCCAAAATGAAGGACTTAAACAAACAGAGATACTCTTTCACCAAGGATCTATTCATTCTGTCTCACACACCACCTTTATTCTTTAAACTCACCCAATTTCACCACTTTGCTCTCTCACTATCTCTCTCTCTTTCTCTTCCCCTAAATTTCCTTACTTTTTAAGACCTAGGTCCAAAGTCTGACTATTTGGGAGCAGCAATAGGCAAAAAAAGAGGATTATAGTACAAAACAAAACAAGGACTTACCGAATCCTACCTCCCCATTGAGATCAAAATAGAATTAACTAATATAATAATTGCTACATGATACCAACCACCGAGGCGCCCGGGACTCTCAATTAATTACTTTGTGAGAATATTTAATAATAAAATCCCAACTTTGTTTTTGGGAGACCTGAACGCAAGATGCACGCACACAGGATACAGGAACAAAAATCAAACGGGAAAGGACCTACAAACACTAATAGACAGACGGATAATAAGAAGACTTGGACCAGAATATCCAACACTAATTAAAAACAGAACTGCGACGACCCTAGACATCTACTTTGCAAACTAAAATATTCCATTTAACTACCATATAGAACCTGTAAACGTTATCTGCAGTGACCATTCAGCGACGCTACTAACGATAAATCAACAAACTATACAAATACCCTCTAAACAATGGAAAGCGTACCATAGAGCAGATTGGGAAAAATACAAACAAGAGTTGAACGACTACACACCAGACAGATTAAATGAAGCCACTTTAGAAGAAATCGATGACGAACTGGAAAAATAAGGACACGAATACAGGCAGCCGACGAAAACGCGATACCCAGAAACACATACAAATATTTTATATGGACAGACGAAATGAAGACTAAGAATGCAGAAATAAAAATGATAAACGAAGACATTATAACAAATGGAACAACACTAGAAAAATACTGTAATCTAAGAACAAAAAGGAGGGAACTACTAAGCGCAATATCGGATAAAAAAAGATAATACTGGGACACTGCCGTTCAAAATATTGACAACGAGCTAATGCCCTGATAATTTTGGAAAAAAATAAGACGTATATTAAGCACTAAGGGAAAAAGAAAACAAGGATCAAGGGCAGAAACGGGAATATAATCGAAGACAAACACGAGATCGAAAGATTGTTCAGGGAACACTAGGAAGGAGTGTTTAACATCAGTAAAGAGGAAAACGAAAACTATGATATAGATTTTGAAAACCAAATAATTGACGAATTAAATAAACGGATCGAGAGGACTTTTCCATATCACTACATAATAGAGGCACGATATGCGAACGAAGAATTTAACACCCAAATCACAATCAAGGAATTAAAAAACACCATCATCATATTTAAACAAAAGACCCCTGGAAAATCAGGCCTCACTAGGAAAAATTATATCGAACTACCGGATAATATACTCGAGGAGATAAGGAACGTTTTTAACGCCTGTCTTAACACGGGATACTTCCCCGATGAGTTAGAAATTGCAAAAATGATATTCATACCAAAGCCTGGAAACCCGCCTTCGGAGGTTGAAAATTTCAAACCAATATTCTTCCCGACTTCATCAGGAAGGTAATGGAAAAAATACTGAACAAAGATTAAGTGAATATCTAAGAGAAAAAAACTTATGGAACAACCAACAACTCGGCTTCAGAAAGAACAGGAAGATGGCCCTCAGCGTGATCACGCAGAAAATAAGTAAAGTGAAAGGAGAGAAAAGCAGCATGGATATATTATGCCAGGACGTATCGAAGGCATTTGATAAAGTCTGGCAAAGAGGCATTAATTCATAAAATTCTAAACTTAGAAATGAATAATTACCTAGAAAGAATTTTATGTGAATACGTTATGGAAAGATATGCATACATATACACTGGTAATTACCAAGGTGAAAGATTCAAGCTTAATGCAGGCCTCGCTCAGGGAGGGTTAAGTCCTTTGCTATACTCTGTTTATACTTCGGACATTCCCTCACCCAGGAGCGAGGGCTGTGTGAACATACAGTATGCGGATGATTTCACTAAAATTAATTCCCTGTGTTTATCGGAACCCACAGATGCAGGCCAGAATAACGGTCGCAGAAATTAAAAACCTAAATGATTACGAAAGGAAATGGAAAATTACAAACAACAAAGATAAATTCAGAATTATACCATCTATCGCAAAAAGCTACCCGACCTTTATGTAGACTTAGTGCGATACAGGTATAAAGGGGAAGGCAACATTTTATTCCAAAAAATGGTTACAAGAAACACGTTACCGAAAGAATAAACAAAGCACGAGGCATGCCAACTCTACTTTACAAATTGAAAAATCTAAATATGAAAAATAAGAGAAAGATTTACCAAGCAATGATCCAGCCAACTTTAATATATCCAACAACTGCAATGTATAGAGTTTCAAGAAGCAATGTAATAAGAATGCAACGTATACAGAATAAGGCAGTGACATAATTACGAACACATGATGACTAGAAAGGAAAAAAACAAAAGAGACTTACACAACGAAGCGAAAATAAAAACATTAAACAAAATAATTGAAAAAAGAGCCAAAAAAATCATTGAAAAAAATCAAGAAAAAATAGGAAAGGAATTAAATAATCAAATAGCACGAGGGGGAGGATGGAGACAACATATGCTGTTTCCTAGTGTTAAAAACAAAGCAGACCAAAGAGAAGAGGAGGAGGTTAACGTGTAAACCAAATACGGACACCTGATTATGACCAAAATATTCACGAATAATGACAAAACTCACCGGATTAGACTTAATACCAAAAAGGGGACACAAAACTAACAACCAAAAGGGGCAAATTACAGAACAAATCGAAATATAACATTCAATAAAGAAGAGAGAACCAAACATATAACTAACTAAGAAACATGAATTCACATAACAGATACGAAAATAAAGCAACATAATTCACAGAAACTCGATTTGATAACATAGCAGGAAAATAGAGCAATGCTAACAACGGTTTGAACGCCCCCATCTCATATACACAAAACATAAAAACAAAACAAACACAGAAATAAACAAACGCAAACTTTCACTCTTACTTATTTCGAACTTAACTCTAAAAATTAACTTAGTGTACACAAATTAGCGTGACCTCCACGCAAACGTGCACCTCTCCCTGCAAACCTCCAACTTCCTTCCGCTTCAATCATCTT
Organism: Ceratothoa steindachneri; assembly: GCA_963969495.1. NCBI lineage: Eukaryota > Metazoa > Arthropoda > Malacostraca > Isopoda > Cymothoidae > Ceratothoa > Ceratothoa steindachneri. The sequence goes on from OZ018319.1 coordinate 214,925,839, forward strand.
CCTCCTTTATCGCTATCCAAAGATGTGTCACACACTAACACCAGGGACAGGTACAGCAAATAATAACAATTAAAAAGATAGTAAAACATAAAAAACCGTGGTCCGGGTCCCACGTTAAGCAGGTCCACCGGCCAACTTGGTCACCTTTCAAGCCTTTGACTTTATTTCAGTCTGTCCTATCCTTACTTCTTTCTTCTTCCCCTCCCTCTCTCCCCTTCTTCGGGGCTCTCCTCCCTCTACCGAGGGAGGAGGGCGCCGGAGTATCTGGGGGAACCGGGCCTCGCCCTGCCTCCCCGACCAGCTCCCTCCTCCGAGAGGGACTGAGCGGGGGGGGGGGGGACGGGGATCTATAACTTTTTCTCCCACTTTCCCATTTCATTTTATTTCTTTTCTGACTATTTGCTGTCTGACTATTTTCTTTAGTATAAATTCTCATACTATCACTAAGATTACCTATTTTTCTAAAATTTTTCGAAAAAAAATCCAAAGCTCAAATTCACTTGGAAAACTTTCTCAAAAACCCATAGCGGGAACAAAAACTCCTCCCCAAATAAAGGCATGAATGCCAATAGGATCATATATAACTGATTAAATTAAAAGTTTTAAGTTAATTAGTATAAACTATAAATTTTATAGTTTATAAAAACAAAAAAACAAAAACAAAAACAAAATACACCCAAAATGAAAGACTTCAAAAACAGAGAAACCCTTTCACCAAGGACCTATTCATTCTGTCTCCCACACCATCTCTATTCTTTAAACTCACTTAATTTTACCACTTTATCTCTCACTATCTCTCTTTCTCTCCTTAAATTTCACCAACTTTTTAAGTCCAAGTCCAAGTCTGACTATCTATCGCTCCGAACTAGTTCTCTGGCAAAGGAGGCAAACTCGGAGACACCGAGATGTCGGGAGTAGGGTTTCCGGCTGAAGTTGCACGCTAATTGCTGGTTTCTTCATTTGAATAATGACGGTTTTCGGCCATCCGATAAAAAGAGGCAAGTACCCAAAATAATAATTAAACTAAATTAAGATAAAGATTAAAGGAACAACAAATATAAAAAGCTTGAATAAAAGAGGCGAAATGTCCAACGCTAAGATAACCAACAAAAACATAAATTAACGAAGAGAAAACCAACAAATTAGCAAAATATGACTTGAAAGGCTTGACAGCCACGACGGAGGAACAAACTTAAGAGTTAGTAAAGTATTTAAATAAAAGGAAGAACAGGACCGTCAAGGGCGGTCATCAAAACTCTAGAAGGATGAGACGTAAAAAACTAAAAGTAAAAAAGAGAGAAGTACTAGTGATGCCCTCAACACCAGGGCAAACTACTAAACAATTTCAGACCTATAAAAACCTACCACACATTTCATCACTTTCATTAACTTGAAACTTTCTTTCAGTATACCAGATTCTGACTCTACCATACTTCATCGGTAAAGAAGAAAAGAATACATAAAGACGCTCCGAAGATGATCGAATAGATCGAAAGCTTTAGCAATTTGAGTTTGATTTTACCAAACGCATTTATTAGAGAGAGAGATGAAGATAGGACAAGTGATCTACCATCTACAAGATGGGCTAAAAGAGATAGTAAGAAGAATAGAAGGTTGCCAAAGGAAATTGATCAATGCGAAATATACCATGGTCTTTAACAAAATTTGCATATATATATATATATATATATATATATATATATATATATATATATATATATATATATATATATATATATATATATCCGGGATAAATTAAGAATTTGAGCTGCCTATGTTTGCATGTGGTGCATGAGGCAGTTATTTTGCTAAATTTCAATTTCCACACACCAGGTCGAGACACCATAAATGAAAAGTTTATCTACCATCACACGCTGCCTATTTCACCCGCGTGTTGACTCCCTTTTACGTCAGTGACTTTAAACGAAAGTGTGATGTTTAAAACATCTCTATTAGCCCTCTACACTCAACATAACATCATAATTATTGAAATGCCCTAACGAAATACTTGTATAAGTTTGAATTATTTTTATAAGAGAAATTCTTGAGATAAATGATGGCGAAACAATTTTAGCAGAAAATTAAGAGACGTGGGAATAATAGATTATAGAGAGTAATTAACAAAGATATTCGGTGACCATACAGAACAGAGAATGAGCGAGAGAGTAGAAAGTGTGAATGCAATCATTCTAGGAGAGAATAAAATGGCTTTAAATACTTGAGGAGTAAAGTTTTAACGGAAGAATTTGGTCTGAGGATCTAAAATGAATCTTTCTTTTTGGACTTTCCAGGAGTTTTAATTTTTCTCTATTTCACTTTCCTTAATTCTTTCCGGTCCGTTAGAGGTTGAAAAGGAAGATAAAACGTTGGGGTTTTCTTCAGCAATTTAATTTTGTCGTGGAATGGCCAGACTATATATTTATATATACGTGGGTACTTTTGGGGCTTGTGCCCAAAGTTGGTTGAAGACCAATGGTGAAAGGGGAAATTGTTAGGAGTCCAGTGGGGATGGTTTATTATTACTTTGCGGGGTCTTTTAAACAAATATTTCAGAGTGCAAGTTGGCCAAAGATTAACAGGTAGCTGGTACGCGCTTGGGTTGAAAAAGAAAGACAATGACGAAAGTATAACTTTACTAACAACAAAAAGGATATATATATATTTACATAGAAATTGGGTTTAAATGGAATGGTCGCCCAGACGGGGTTAAAGATCTACATGCGATCAGGTAGGTTAATTAAAGGATTAATGAGGTCAAATACAGTTGGTGATTTAAAGGGGGATTTTAAACTGAGGCGTTTACACAAATAATGGAGCAATTGGTTAAGCCAGATTTAAGATCAATCTGCAGAGGGCAACGGTTACGAATATCTTATGTGCTCGTTGCCGAAAGGGGGCCAGTTGGGGTATAGTTCTTCATACGAGGGAGCACTAGTCGTCTTCGGAGTTGGGAATCCTTGTCAGTCCTTGCCGATTGACTAGGGCAGATAACATCTATCCCTAGTCAAATACAGCTGGGGCGAGTGATAACAGCGTCGGCCACCTCCTTGATTAGGTTTCCATGCTTTCACCAGCTCCATGCGGTGATCTCCGGATCCACGTGGGTACAGAAGGGCACGTGGTCGCCATTTGACCTCATTCTGATACAACTTTAACCATGGTTTTATTTACAAACTTATTTAAATTACTGTAGTTTTGGTTTAGCCCCGCCCTAAAAAACTGCAATTGGAAGTTTCGCCCTCGTTTTCGGTTTATTTAATCGCCTTTTTTCTTTAATAAGACTTTAGGATCCTGAATATAAAATAAAATAAATAAGGTAGGGAAAACATACTTTCAAATGGCCCTTTATTAATAAAGATTAAATAATAAATAACAGTTAAACGTTAATTCTCAATAAACAACTATTAGCACCATTCAAAATATTGATTATTTATTGAGGATTAGCTATTAAATTCTCTTAATGTACTCAATTTAATTAATCATTAAAGTAATCCATACATTTATATTGGCGAGATACCTTCAAGGGATAATGGAAATCAACATAAAGATCAGTATGGTAATCGAGGGTAAGCATGAGGGCGCCAGAGTATGGCCTTCCTTGAAAAGGGATGTTGGAAATGCGGTAGCGCTGTGTTTTGATGAGCATTTGAAGCCCTTTGTCTCCCAAAGGAGAACCAACCTTTCCATATCAGAGAGAGTATGGAATAGAAACGCCTTTGGCAGATTCCTAAGAGGGAAGAGTATGTGTTGTGTGCACAAATAAAAGAACTGAACATACAGCGCGTTGTCATCGGCTTTGTGGGTGATACTTTATTTGGGTAGAATGGCCTGTGCGCATGCGCCAACCTTGGAGCTTCTTTGTGATTGGAGGGAGTTCTTTACCACCGCCCAAATCGAACCGGGAATAGAACCTGGAATCGAACTGGGAAAAGAAACCGGAAAGAATAAGGGAATCTAACCAGTGTAGAATTGTGGGTCGAACCGGGAATTGAAGTTGGAATCTAACAGGGAATCAAATCAGGAATAGAATTGATGAAAAAAAAAGTAGAAATCGACCCAGAAAAAGAATCCGTGAATAGAAAAGGGAATCTAACCCAGTATAGAATTGTGAATCGAACCCTTTTACCAAGGCATGGAAATCCAGCGCCTTTTTGCACTGGGTGACGAAAGCTCTTTGTAAACAATTAATATTTGGGGAGTTTTGGATCACCCGGTTAAACCATAGATCCAGAATGGGACTTATAGTTAAGCAAGGGGCTCGAACCACGGGTTGATTCAATATATGTCAGGCTCCGCAAACAAATGGGTAAATAATGGAATAAATTATATTTATATTATATTTCACTGCTTGTACTTGGCAAGTTGATACCGACAATCAAACAGAGACACCATTTCATCGCTATTCGGTTAAAAATATAACATTATTAAATTAGTATTTTGGACTGCTTCTAATACAAAAGTGCGTAGATAATGATAGGTAAACCAGGCAATGGCTTCGCCACTTCCCCATAGGAGGGGAGCTTGCGCTTCGCTACTAATATTAAAATTTAAAATCTAGAAAAAGGCAGCCATGATTAAATTTTTCTAAATTCTCTGAACTTTGCCAATTATAATAATTTTAAAAAGGAACTCTAAACTACGAGGGGCGGTCAATAAGTTTTGCAATTCGGATATAAGGAAAGGAGATATGAGGAAAAGTGTTTTATTATTTTTCAATATAACTACCGTCGACTTCAATGCACTTGCGCCACTTGCCCTTGAGGATTCGAATTCCCGAAAACCAGAAATCTCCCGAATGCTGTTCAATGCACTACTGGATGGCAACCTGGACATCTTCATCGTCCTTGAACTGGCGGAATAAAAAGAAGCCACTAGGTGCCAGATCTGGACTGTAGAAGGGATGGTTAAGCTCCTTGAATCCGCACTCGCGCAGGGAAGCTTGTGCACATCTGGCCTTGTGGACAGGGGCATTATCGTGGAGGAGCAGGACACCGCGTGTCAACTTGCCGCGCCGCTTCTGACGGATGCACTTCTTCAACCTAGCCAGTTCCTCGGCGTAATATTGGCCTGTGTTGGTCCTTCCACGAGGCGCATACTTCACCATCAACACTCCCTCAGAATTCCAGAAGATGGTGGCCATGATCTTCCCGACTGAGGGTTGGGTCCGGAACTTGATGAAGATTGGATAGCCACTGTGTTGGCAGGCCATGCTTTCGAGCTTGGTTTCGGGATCCCACGTTTCATCACCTGTCACTATGCGTGACTCAAATCCCGCCGGGTCTTGGTTGTACAGGAGCAAAAGCTCCTCCGAACTTGACGACGTTGAAGTCGTTCATGGGGCGTGAGATTTTGTGAGGTTTCTAGGACCCAACGGGCAGAGACCTTGCTCATGGCCAAATTGTCGTGGATGATGTTGATAACACTTCCGTGTGATATTCCAAGTTCTCGCTCGATTTCTTCGACCTTCACCCGTCGATTTTCGAGGATCATCCTCTCCACACGGGCCACATTGTCCTCGTTGGTCACGTCTGACGGGCGTCTTGGATGGGGGTCATCTTCAAGGAACTCATGACCATGGCGGAACTCCCTATTCCAGCGAGCAATGGTTACATAGGAAGAGGCGGTGTCGGTGTACACTGCAACCATGCGTTCATGGATCTCTTTTGCATTCTTGCCTTCCTTGGTCAAAAAATTGATCACTGCGCGGTGCTCAACCTTCTCCATTGTTGAAAAAAATTGTGACTGACGATCTGCGATCAGCTACTGCTTCTTAAATAGACGAGGCAGGAGCGTGCGGTTGCAGGTCCTGACTTGTCATAACTTGTCGTAACACCCCCATAAACAACCATCCCCCTTCCTCGCTTTTGCCCTACCGATTCGCAAAACTTATTGACCGCCACTCGTATTTCTTTCCTTTCAAAAAATCACTTTGCTAAAATATAGTTATAGATAAAATAAAAAAAGCAGCGTTACTTAAATTTTAATAATTTTTCTGAACTTCACCAATTGTAATTTATTTTATTTTTATACATTATAAAAAAGCATTGGATAATCATATTTATTTTTTCTGAACTAAACTTTTGTTTTTTCAAACTCTAAAGAAATTCTTAGAAATTACCTTGATTAAAATTTAAAATATACTTAAGTCATAACGAAACTAAAATGAAATTATTATTCAAATACTCCCAAAAATCCCGTTTTTAAATTATAGAGTTAGTGATGAAGGTAATGATTAATTTAATTAACGGAGTCGTAGACTGGTCTCTTGCGCTTTCCATACGCTTCACAACTTCACTGTTCAGTTCCCTCTAAAACACTTGTAATGTGGTGAATAAAATATACGAAAAGGCGTCAAAAAACAGAGAAAGGTGCTGGCAGGAGAGGAATCTCGACCACAACATGACCTTGTGTACACTACGGCTGTTCATTCTGAATTAACACGGCATCGGGGGGTCACGGGTGGCGGGCCAGGACTAGGAACCACACTGACCACGTGAGAGTGATTCACCCTGCCGCCAGTACGCCATCGCATTACTGATTCACGGGCATGGTTTGGAGTTTGTGAACGCAATTAGTTATGCCTAAAATCGCACATTTTTAAAAGTTTACCTCAATCGAAATTGCAATCGCAAACAAATTTTGGAATAAGTGGTTCGTGGAACTGATTGGGAGAGTGCACAATCGTGTCGACTACGTCGCTAAATATGGGTCCAGCGGCACACGACTCTTTTAAGTCTGTTAGACGAGTGGATACGGCGTTAGTCTTGTAACGTGGCAGTACCGGGTTCGATCCCGACAAGAGCGGACACAAAAATCAGCGCACGTCGAGATCTGACTATCAATTGGGGAACGCGCTCTACTGGGGTGCGTAGATCTTACAATTATCATCACACACACAGCCAATTACAACACCGCTTTCTTTCCTATCCATTATTTGTAACACACACACACACTATGCTTCGAGGAATCCTGCCGTGGGTATCTATATCCACTTACCATTGACGTGGAATAGGTCCCCCTGAACGCTGTTTGGTGTCAAAACATAATACTTCCTGACATCTCTCCCTGAAGAGGACCGGCCCCTGGCGCCCTAGTGCTCCCAGCAATTGTCATACTTACCTTTATGTCTATTTCATTTTCCGGTCGGGGATCCTCCTGGATAAATGCAGGTTGGCGAACTACCACCACTACCACTAGGATTAGTCATGAATCGAATCTATTGACACTTCTAGTGCCAGTAACCGTTTACAGTGTCATGACTCGAGCGAAACCTCCAACATTTGACGCTACACCTTCTTACTTTTTATCACTATCCCACAAAATGCGATTGGCAAGCATAAGCAACTAAACTTCCCCTCTCACATCTCTAATAATACCATCTCGATCACACATTCACCCATTATTTGCTCCACGCCGAAAGTCCCTTGATCGCGTTGGAGTTCTTTTATATGCCTCAGCCTCTTTTACATTGAGGGTTCATCTTTTGGCATAAGGCCCAAGCACGCTCAATAACTACCTCACTCCCTGCACACCTATCATAACAAATAACAATTACTTACACATCAGTCATTCCTCTCTTTCTTTCAAGCACCCTTTCACTTTCAAACTTTACGTAGTCTTACAACCTTTTTTATACTCTAACGAGTTCACTTATACTCTTCCAACTCTATTTCTCTCTATTCTTACATATCCATACTACTGAACATCATTCTCAGTAACAACAGAGTTTCCATTCTATCTATTCTGTGTAGTCCAAACATTCCTCTCAAAATACCTATTTGTGCTGCTCTCACTCGACTTTTCTTTCTTTTTCTCTAACGTAGTCTCACTCCCATACACCACCTTTAGCACCAGTAAACTTTCATACAACTTTCTAGCACATTCATGACCTATGAAATCTTAGCTTTCACTCACACTCTGATCACCCGGAGACATCCTCATATCTCAAAAACTTTGTGGTCCCAATCTACTTCATAACTACCTCTATCATTCATAACACAACTTAAGTACTCAAAACTTGGCACTAGTTCATGGGTAACACCGTGAACTCTAATATTACACCTCACTCCTCAACTAAATCAAAAAGACCAATACCTTACCCATTCTGCCTTCAATTTTGGCTCCCTCTTTGCATCCAACTCATCATAGGATTCAATCAAAATTTTAAAATCTTTCTCACTTTCAGCAACTAGTACCAGGTTATCAGCAAGGAACCCATCCTTCCTCGTTCCCTACCAATATTACAACCCTTATAATCAACCCCATATATATTTCACTCAGTACTCATCTATTAAAATACCAAGCACCCATGCTGACATCACAAAACCGCCCCTTATGTTAAACCACACACTTCTTACGTCCAACATAAATACTCGTCCTCTCCAATTGTTTACCACTCACTCCATACATTCTTAGCTACTGCCATAATGCTTCACTGCCTTACACAATCACAAGAATTTTCCAAAACCCTGAATGAACTTATCATACACTTGGAGATGTTATCCCTTTTAGGGGCTAGCTGCCACGCATCCTTACTCGCTCTAAGCCGATAAGCTCAGCCACTATCAATCCTTCAGTCATATTTTTCATTCACCTTCCCTAGAGTACTCAATACAAAAGTACTATCACAGCCTTCTTTTAGCCTACAGTTACTCATTCACTTTAAAATGCCTTAAAACATAGCCACTTTACCTATTCCATAACACAACCAACACATCTGTTAAAATCTCAGTGAGTATATCATTAAACTGAACTGCCTTCTCATTTTTTAGACATTTCCCAGTAATCCCCAACATTTCTTCGATACATTAATACAGCTCTGATGGTTTCAAATTTTATGTTTATCTCAAACCTATTAATTCAAGTTCATACTTCTTCTTTTACTTTGGCCATAATAACAACAAAGTTAAGCGTCCTGTTTTTTCCTCAACCGCTTCTCTGAATGTGTGTCGTCAGGCGAGGATTTTGAATAATTGCCTTTTCTAAAATCTATGAAATTTTTACTACCTTTGTTACCCTAGCAACTGGTAACAACTGTTACGTGTCCTGTAAATAAAACTTTCTACACAACAGACATCCTCTATTCATTTAATTATAATTCTTTCGTTTCACCCTTTTCCGATACTTTTTTTCTTGCTTCCTCGTCTCTTTAATTTGAATATTTCTATTGTGTTCAAATACGAGTTGACTGTATGGTCAAAGTGCTAGTTCATAATAATACCTAAAATATAGGTATTGTATATTCTGTCGAATATTATGTTTGCCTTACAACTTAAAAGGGACGAACTGGAAAATCTTTATCTCTCTATCTGGATCAACGGAAATACAACGTAAGACTAAGTGAACGTAACAACGTAAAAATACGATGTAAATAAAACAAAATACAAGTGAAAATACAGCGTAAGAATAAGTGAACCGTCCCTTAAACCACTTGGCTATGCGAATTAGGAAATAACATTTCTAAAGACTAATTATCCTGTTTTTTTCTGTTTCTTGCAGTTTGTGGATTTATTTTATCATTCTTTCGCGTTTGAGAAAGATTTATACATTGTTTATTCGCCGCGTCTCTCCCTAAACTCTCCTTTGTCCTTTGAATTCCCTATTAATTTCTCTCTCTTTCATAGTCCCGATCAACCTTGCTAAACGTACCTTAAAAGCTTGTTTATTCGGAAGATTTTTTGTCTTTCGCGTAACCGAGTGGTCTAAGGGACGGTTTAATTGAGATCAAAGCGGTTGGTCACTGCCTCAGTGCGCACGGTTCGAATCCCACCCCTGTACGGAATTTTGTCAATCAGCAAATAACATTTCCGAAGAAAAATGATCGTGTTTTTCTGTTTCTTGCGGTTTGTGGATATATATATATATATATATATATATATATATATATATATATATATATAACTTTTAGTTTTTTTTTATTATATCATTTATTCGAGTTTGTCTTAAGAAGTAAACTCGAATAAATGATATAATAAAAAAACTAAAAGTTCTGTAGTGGAAATGTGCCAGGCCACATTAATGGACAAAAGGAAAAGAAATGGACTAAGGAAATCTTAAATTGGACACCTTTATGCATAAGAAGACCGAGAATATGATAGGGCAGAATTTGGGTGGATCAAATTCTCCCAATCTACCGAGTAACGTGGCAAAATGAACCCTGGAGGTGAGGTGTTGGGCTCAGTGGCGGGACGAAACGAGCTGATTGATGATATTGGAATGGAGAGGCGGGTAACTGTATCCGACGCCGCGTCAAGTGATATCGCCGGTCAGGAGAAAGACAAGTGAAACAACTGACATCGATATCTGACTCGATCGATGGGAGGTGGAGGGGGGAAGAAAGCAAATCAGTTAACGTCAATTTTTTTCTAAAATTCGATCGTTCGCTCTTTCGCTTGAAGGAGAGAGAAAGAGAAGGGGAGATAAAAAAGAGAAAAGGGGAAATAGAAAAGAAAAAGATATTAAGAGATAAAGACAGAGATATAGAGATAGAGTGGGAAGTAGAGAGAAAGCGAAAGAGAGAGAAAGAGAGAGAGAGAGAGGGAGAGAGAGAGAGAGTAACAATGAGTAGCAAGGAGTAACAAGGAGAGGAAGTACCCTAGGAGACCTTACGGTCCATTCAAAGAGGGTACCTTTGGACTAGCAATCGAGCGGGCACATGACTGCTCAATTGTTTTGCGTCCCTAAATGACCACTTTTCAAGACTTTGTCTAGTCTTGACTTGAACTGGTCAACAGATTTACTGTTGACAACTTTCACTGGAAGTGCGTTCCACTTACCGCAGATACTGTAAGTGAAAAAATTTCCACAGAGATTGTGGTTGTAACGCTTTAGTTCAAGTTTGAAGCCGGGATTTCGCGTTTTGTTCTCACTCAGTGTGAAAATATCCCGGTAGTCAACATTGACGAACCCTCGAAGTATTTTGAAAACTTCGATGAGCTGACCACGCAGTCTGCGGGTTTCCAGCGAGAACAGATTTAATTCTCTTAGTCTATCCTCATAACTTTTATGTCGGATAGAGTGGATCAGCTTGGTTGCCCTGGCTTGTACGCGTTCCAACCTTGCGATATCCTTTCGAAACGAAGGACTCCAAAATTGTATGGCATACTCCAGGTGCGGCCGAACGAGGGAGTTGTACAAACAAAGTACTATCTCCTTGTTACGGTATCCAAACTGGCGCTTTATGTAGCCTAACATCCTTTGGGATTTCTTCTCTGCCTCGATGCACTGTTTTAAGAACTTGAGGTCGCTAGTAATAGTTACATCCAAGTCCTTCTCAGTGTCACTCGATTCAAGAGCAGTGCCATTAAGGATATACTAAGATTGGGGGTTTCTGTGGCCGATATGCATCACTTTGCATTTGTTCACGTTAAAAGGTATTTGCCACGTGTCCGACCATTCCCCAATCTTCCCAAGATCTTCCTGCAGGCGGGCAGTATTTCCATCCTTTGAAACGTTCATACCAAGCTTGGTATCGTCGGCAAATTTGGAAATCTTGGCAACCATGTTACCATCCATGTCGTTGACGTAGATGATGAATAGTAGTGGTCCCAGGACAGAACCTTGAGGCACCCCGCTAGCAAAGGGCACCCACTCAGAAGCCTGTCCATTCACCACCACCCGTTGCCGTCTGCCACTTAGCCAGTTCTAGATCCAGCCGGCTACTTTTCCGTCTATGCCCAGCGCTCGCACTTTCCGGAGAAGGCGGCGGTGTGGTACCTTATCAAAGGCTTTCTGAAAGTCTAAGTACACCACATCCACCGCCTTGTCCCGATCGTGCTCACTGAAGACGAAGTGGAAGAATTCCACAAGGTTCGTCAGGCATGACCGTTGCCTTCGGAAGCCGTGCTGGGAACCTCTTAGTAGCAGGTTTGACTCTAAATACGACGTCATTTTGTCCACCATCATGCTTTCCATGAGTTTACCGACTATCGAAGTCAGACTGATAGGTTGGTAGTTTGACCGTTGGCTACGGTCTCCTTTCTTGAAGATAGGAGTCACCTTCGCCTCACGCCAGTCTCTAGGAACGCATTAGGTCCGGATTGACATGTTGAAGATTGCGCTCAGGTGTCGTGACACTCGATCGCGCACTTCTTTCAACACTTTAGGTAGAAAGCCATCCGGGCCAGGTGACTTATTCGTCTTTAGGTCACTGATCTTCTTTTTTATTTCCCCTTCGGTGAGGTCCATATCCTGAACTTTTCCCCCAAGAAGGAATCCATTGGCTGGGCGATGGGACCACACTCTTCCTTCAGTAAACACTGAAGAGAAGTAGTCGTTGAAGAGGTTAGCATTTTTTGCATCTGAATGCTTTAATGCCTTCTCATTTCTCAAAGGGCCAATCGTTCGACGGATTGGTTTACGGCTGTTTACATATCCAAAAAACTCCTTGGGATTCTGTTTACAGAGTCTTGCCACTCGGAGTTCCTCAGACCGCTTAGCCGCCCTTATGATGGACTTCACTCTCCTGGCTAGCCTCCGGTATTCGTCAAAGTCGCCCGAGATCTTCGATTGCCGGTACACAGTTTTCTTCTCCCTAAGCAGTTGGCCGATTTCTCGATTAATCTACTTTGGTTGAACAAAAGACCAACGGGGACATTTTAGAGGGATGAAACGTGATTGAAGACTCATGAACATATTTTTGAAACTGTTCCACGAGTCTTCAACAACATCGTACACTTCTAGCTTCGCGTCAGTCAGTCCAGCACGAAGACCTGCAAAGTCTGCTCTTTTCAAATCGAGTTTCCTCAATTTACTAGTTGCAGGCCTTGCCTTCGGGACTTTGACTACAAATCTAATTAGTCGGTGGTCACTGCCACCGACCTCTTCGCCAACAGAGAGGTCCTCAACGATGTCATCCTCAGAGGTGAAAACCTAGTCGAGGATATTGTCTCCTCTCGTTGGCTCTTTCACCCATTGAGTGAGGAACTCGTTGTTCGCGAACTCCAGCAGTAGTGCGTTCTCGTCACAGAGTTCTCTGGTTTCCCAGTCAACTTGTGTGTTGAAATCCCCCATGACGATACACACTCTGTCTTCTACAAGTTCTCCTAGTAGCTAGTACAGATCTCTGTCCTTTTCAACGAGTTGGGCAGAAGGGCTATAAAGCACCAGGGTCCTGTATTTGGCAGGACCTATTGCTAGGTCAACACCTAGTAGTTCATGGTCAGATACGATGTGGCAATCCGTCAAGTTGAGAGTATCCTTGACATACATCACACCTCCACCCTCTCTGTCTGGCCTATCTTTTATGAAGAGCTGGTAACCGGGAATCGTGAATTTACCTTCAAAATCTCGGCTTGAGGTTTTTATCCACGACTCCGAGAGAGAGAGAGAGAGAGAGAGAGAGAGAGAGAGAGAGAGAGAGAGAGAGAGAGAGAGAAAGAAAGAAAGAGTTAGAGAAATGCGAAAGACATACAGAGAGAAAAAAGAGATAGAGAAAAGCGATAGAGAAATAGAAAGTGTAGGAGAAAAAGAGAAAGAGATACAAAGATAAAGAAAGAGAGAGATAGAGAGAGGTAGAGAGAGAGTATATATGTGTGTGTGTGTTAGAGAAAGAAAGAGAGGGGAGGGGGGAAGTGATGGCCCATCGAGAACTTATCGTCTTTCGAGTCAAGGACCGCCAATTTGTGGGAATGTGGGTTTTATAATTGGACGAAGTGTTCATTTAAGGGATCGAACGTTTTCTCTAAAAGTAAAAAGGGGATCGGTTTATGATGGGAAGTATGGTCAATAATGGGCTGGGGTCTTCTATAAGGGTTAAGATGGTCAATTAATAAAGTGTTTTATAGACAAAATGACCCTTAGTGAATGGGCTGAGTTCCTATTAATTGATTATTGGTAATGAGCGGGACGGTTCTCTAAAGAGAGGGGGAGTCAATTAATGCGTCGCGGGCTTTCATAAATGTAGAGATACTCATTTAATGGGCAACGGCTCTGTAAATAGATAATGAGTCAATTAATTGGTGAATGGGATTTCTAAAGGAATGGGTGGTCAATTAATGTCAGAGGAGGTTCTATAAAGAAATTTAGGCTAGTTAATGGTTATGTTGGTGTTGTAAATGGTTATGTGGTTAATTCAATTAATTAGATTGGTACTATGAAAAGGTTTGTTATCATTTAATGGGTACAGCGGTACTATAAAAGGCAAGGATAGTCAAAAAATAAACGAGGAGTGTTCTTTAAAGCAAAGGTAGACAATTAATGGACAGCGTATTCAAGAAATTACTAGGAATAGATCAGAACCTTTGTGCTCGTGATTTGATACCAGACTAGGAAGGGTTCAAATAGCTATCACATATTCGAAAAAAAACAAAACCAATGGAGAATCTATTCTGAACCTTGGAAAAGGGGTTTACCAAGTTGTTAGGTTAGGGAAAACCAGAATATATGAGGTTCATGACTCGAGTAACCACTAGAGGAAATTGCAAAGCGCCAGTATTTTTTGGCCGCGTAACTTTCCTGAGCTCTTCCTATTTCTAAACGAAGAGAGCCAATTATGAATGTTATGGAATTACCGAATTAAAGTTTGGAAAGGCGAAACTTGATTACTGAGGAGAAAGAAACACAATATTTTAACCCCAAATGCATCATTTCCCCAGATTTAAAATAACAACCTTTTACCTTTAAGTGCCATTTGGGTGTTCGGAAAATCCATCCATTGACGAATTCCTAAATACCCTTCGACCATTAAAAAATCATTCCCTACCACCAAATCTATAGAAGGAACCAACGAAGCAGGAGTCTATTTAATCCACTGTAAAGAAATTAACTGTCCTTTATTTTACATAGGCGAAACAGGAAGAAATTTGCAATGTACACACACCAATAACTTTAACTACCCGATAGACTTCCCACAGGTCAAAATAATCTACCCATGTAAGGACTTCCACAAAAGAAAGGTCATTGAATCCACCCTTATAGATGAAATCCCCAACTTTAACCTTTTGGATGGGCAATTCAAATGCAGCCCCTACGTCAAAGATCTAATCTTAAAAGATATCCTTAATGAACTTAAATTCACAACCTCTGATTAGGAACTCCAATTGGATCTCTGTTAAACTATATATATATATTGTACGCTTGGTGTGACTGCATGTCTTCTTAGTGTTCGACTGGGGCTGGCATGACAAACTCTATGCCGAAACTGGTCTCGAGATAATAAATACTACGCTCCTCAACAGTGGTTCTATTAACACACACACACACACACACACACACATATATATATATATATATATATATATATATATATATATATATATATATATATATTAAGGAATCCTGTCGATGCGCATCTATATCTACATACCTCTGATGCGGAACAGGTCTCGGGGCGACGAAGATTCCTACCTGGACGCTGTTTGGTGTCAAAAAACATAAGATTTCCTGGCACCTTTCGTTAGGAACGACCGACCCCTGCTACCCTTTGTGCTCACCAGTGATTGCCATACAGACCTTTATGTCTATTTCCTTATCTGGTCGGGATCCGCCATGGCCAAAGCAGGATGGCAAACAATTACTACTACTACGATTGTCTACTGATTTCTTTATTGAATAGATTAGTAAAATATCATGAAAATTGAATATGTGGGTTGATCCACCTGAATTTGGTAATCTAATTAAACATTTCACTTCTAATCCAATGATTAAATTGTCCTGGGAGAGAGAAAACTTCCTAAGCTAGTGCTATAGTATGTGTAATAGAAGGCGGCTGAAAAACTCCAAGCCAATCAAATTCAACGACTTAAAAGGAGCTATGGAATCAAAATCCGTGTCTATATTCACATACCTCTGATGCGTCTGAAATGTTTGGAGAGAACGATGTGTATATCCAAAGTCAGAATAAAATGAGATTGAAGGCGGAAAAGAAGTATGGTGAAGTGAAAGGAAGGGGATCAAAGACAACATAACTGAAAGAGGGAAAACAAAAGGAGCTGCGATTCTCATAAAAAATAAATTGAAAAGCGTGGAAGTTATGAGAGAGGATGAGAGAGACCAAAGTGGAGCGTGCGATTAAGAGCTTTGCGTGTGGGTGGGGGGAAGAGATAATGATTGTTTGGAGGAGGATTTTTTTTTTTTTTTTTTTACTAAATGGATGAATACAGTCGAGTCAGAAAATTACTCCACCAGGTGGTAGGATTTTGTAAAGAGCGTAGATACATGGGTACAAGTACCTGGACCGTTTAGATTTGGAAGGGGTAGGGTTGTAAAGGGGAAAAGGCTGTGCGAAAAGGGTTGGAAAGATAACACTGGTCTGCGTCAAAAATGTACCTTAGGTTTTCTGTAGTGTTTTTTAATAAAATTGACCTCCTAAATCCGAATCTGGCATCTGTTTTTCTCTATCAGGTCCAGTTTTTTTGCGATACAGGAGGTGATAATAATTATATAGTTTAGACATGTCCTATATTACATCAAAATTTCAATAGTTTTTGCACTACTTTATTCGCAGCAAATTTTGTGTACATTTTAAGTAATTATGCAAATAGGTTTATATTTTGCAGGTTAAAAATTGCTTAGCATTATAATAATAAGAATAATAATAATAGTGGTTGAGTTAAAAATGAACAGAAAATGTAAGAATAGCTCCGACAGATTTTGCTATGTTTGCGGCAAAGTGACTTTTCCCGAGCAGCAAAGTACAATCCCTCCTGTAATTAAATCTTTGTATCATGCATATTTTGGAGTAAGGCTAAGAGATCAAGATTAAAGTTTAGCACCACATATCTGCTGCAGGGGATGCTACATAAGTTTAAGACGCTGGAGTCAGGGCGAACAGAAGTATCTCTCCTTTGGTGTTCCCATGGTGTGGAGAGATGGCAAGGACCACACTACGGACTGCTATTTTTGCATGACAAATCTTAAAGGTGAGCATTGTATCAAGTATTTAAGCTTTCTGTATTATACTGGCTCCTGAAAATGTCATTATTATGCAAAGACTTAACATAAAATTTAAAACTAACATAGTTCACTTCAGCATGAACATATCTTTTACTAAACATTTATGTACTATCTGCAACTCTAAATCAATTCCTTTATGTAATATGCAATTATATTTTCCACAGGTATAAATAAGAAGAATAAACATAGTGTGGCATTTTCGGATGTTCCTTCTGCCATCAAACCCCTGCTCCATGGTTCAGAAATTCCTATACCTTCTCCCCCTGAACATATAGAGGTCCATGAAGAGATTAATATGGAAGTTGATCAAGATTATGTGATACATCTAAGTCTTATCAGGTTTCCACACACAATATGGTCGCAAGAACATTCACTTAAGTTCAGTTAAATGACCTGACCAGGCATTTGGTGCTTTCATAGGAGAATGTAAAACTTCTTGGCTATCGACTTCGTGAAAGTAATCTTCTCGCTAAAGAAACATGTTTGGGGGTACAGAAATAGAGAACAATAGTTTTGAAGCTATTTTTTACGGCATTCTTCCAGCTCTTTAGTATACTGCACCAATATTAAAGGACTTGTTGAGGCCCTTGGAATTCCCTACAACCCATTAGAATGGAGACTTTTCATAGATTCCTCCAGTATAAGTTTAAAAGCTGTGTTACTGAATATTGGTAACGAGATAAATTCCCTTCTTATAGGTAATTCAATCCAACTTACTGAAAGTTATAAAAATATGAAACAATTGCTGGATGCAATAAATTATTCTACCCACAATTGGAGGATATGTGGTGACTTAAAGGTAAGATAATTTTACATTTGGCATTTCTAAGCTCTTTGATATTGGCATTTTCATTTTTAATTTTTAATACTTGTATACACTCTATGGTCAACTTACATTTTACAAGAATGCAAATCTGGAAATCATGAGTCATTTTTTAATTATATTTTTTGTTGAAGTGTGTCTCTATAGGTTAATGCATCCTTTTGGGTTAATGAGGAACTTATCCTAATTGAGAAAGTATACAACATAACTCAATAAACTCAAAATAAGATGTACATATATCCAATTCGTTCCAATACAATGATTTAATGCATTGGCATACAGGATTTTTCAGTATATTTTTATATTCTTATTGTTTTAAGAAATATTACTTTGAATTTGTTTTATAAATATTAAACTTTGAATTTACATACCCTGCTAAATTTCTTTTCAAGTAGCGTCTCTTATACTTGGGATGCAAACAGGCTACACGAAGCACCCCTTTTTTCCTATGTTTATGGGACACTCATGCAGATATTATGCACTATGAGAATAAAGTTTGGCCTCCACGAGAAGCATTTGGAATTAGATCAAACAATGTGATAGCTGAACCTTTAGTGCCTCCTCACAAAATACTGCTTTCTACACTGCACATAAAGCTTGGCATAATGAAAAATTATGTCAAAACTCTTAATATAGGAGGCCAAGCTTTTAAATTTCTTCTTCAAAATTTCCAACAATCAGTGACGCTAAGCTCCATGCGGGAATTTTTGATGGACCTCAGATCAGGAACTTGATGAGAGATCAGTAGTTTGAGGCATCAATGACGGACATAGAAAGAGTTGCGTGGAAAGCTTTCAAAGCTCTAGTTAACAATTTTCTAGGCAATAAAAGAAGCCCAGAATATGTTGCCCTGGTCAATCAGCTCCTAACAAGTCTCCAACATTTGTGAGCTCAAATGTCTATAAAGATACACTTTTTACAGTCCAATCTGGATTATTTTTCCAACAACTGCGGGATTATAGTGAAGAACAGGGGGAAAGATTCCTTCATGACATAAAGACAATGGAATCTATGTACCAGAGTAAATGGGACGTAAACATGCTTGCTGACTACTGTTGGTGGTTGAAGCGTGATGCACCAGATGAGAGGCACAAACGAAAATCGTCAAGGGCGTCTTTTGTTGGAAATTAGAATTATTTTCTTTATTATGTTGCATCCTTTATTTTTTGTTTTATTAAAAGGATTATAGTTTACATACGTTTATTCCTGTTTCTATGATATATCAATAATAATGCATTATTAAATAGAGAAAGATTTTTGAAATTTTTTTTCAGGAAAAATGAGATAATCTCAATGAAAATGATGTATGCTGTACTGAGAAAATCTGACCTGATTGAACAAAAATACATTCATTTTTAGCTCAGGAGGTTTGATTCATTAAGAAACCACAAATGAATCCTGAGGAACATAATTAGCTGTGCAAAGTGTGATTGGGCTTAAAATTGGATTTACAGGATCTCCGTAAATTTTATACACACACAAAGTATGTAGTACTGGAAGGAGAAATAATGATGAAAGCCTGTAAAAATACAATTGTAACAAGTATAAATGTGAGTAAGGAGATGTCACAGCTTGTAATGAATGAAAGGAGTTTGAATTCAACGGAATGTATTATTTTAAACGAATCTAATGAGGTATTGGGAAAGAATCTGACTGTAACTGTTATGACGCTTTCCTACCCAAGTTAAACACAGAGCGCTTTAGATTCGAACCAAGCCCAGCTAATGACAAAGAATGTCGTATATACGCTAAAACCCGTTGGTAACTTAATGATAATCAAAGGGAATAAAATTGTGCGAAAATATTTTGTGTCAGTTGTAATTCTATCCTAAAATATACAAATTATTCAAGAAAGTCATAACTACCAAACTAATCCGACCGCTCGATTGCAATTACCTCCCAGAATTTGACGATTTCAGAAGTATAGCATGTTCTGGCCCAACATAAAAGAGTTAGCCGAGTGTCATCAAAGCTTGACTGATGGAGTTAAGGTGAAGTGATAAAGTTGAGGTTGACTGATAAAGTCTTACTAATAGAAAAACGGGATCGCTTCCAAGAAAGCAGGCCGCTCTTTCTATCAACTCTCTTGATGGATGAACTTACTTCATTTCCTCACGATAAACGATCGTAACCTATTATGTAATCTTATACCGCTTGTCCTCAGATATCACAATGGGTTCATTGTGAAGCTGATGTCTCTCGCCGACCTCTCCACCACAGATTCTCACCTGTGACCCTTATATACCGGATTAATTTTTTTCGTTCCCATTTTTGCTCTGACTGTGAAGATTATTGATTTACAAGTCAATAATAACATTCTGCATTTTATTTCATAGCTAGTGCAGCAATTTTTCACACATTTGCATTCATTATGTAGTATTAAATATGTTTAATTACAATAATTCCTGTTCATTGCAACTCAGGCGATCCATTTCAAATATTTAATCGCCATAATTTATGCTGTACCTTGAAACTGAGGGAGATTTACTCACATCCGTCCTACCTTTGTAATTAATAAATTAATCTTTAATTCTGCTGATTCTTTGTGGAATTCATTTATCTCAGTCTCTTCTGTATATCTGCAGTTAGATGTAGCAAATAATTAATTAAAGCGCGGTGTATTCAACTCTCACTTTAGAAAATGAAATAAAACACTCATGGTTAGTTCTCCCTTTCATGAAACCTGTAAATTCGTTTTAGTCGCGTGCGACTCTACATCTCACTATGTCGGTTGGTCGGTCCCCGTTTTATTTTTGTATTGTTATTGTAATGACATTGAAAATATTCAGCCGATTCTAACGAGATTTGAAACCCTTATGTTGTTTAAAAATTCTCTTTCGAATCATCACCTACATAACCACCACCACATACATCACCATCACCAACAGCACATACACCACTACCGCCTGCACCACCAACACAACTTACGTCTACACCACCACCATCTACACCACAACCACCACCTACTTAACCATCAACTACATCACCTAAACAACTACCACAAAACACCACGACCACTTACACCCACCTACACTACCACCACTTACACCACCTACTCCACCTAAACCACTACCTACACCACGGCAGCCTATACCTACACCACCACCAATTACACCACCTACACACCATCACTTACACAATCACCAGCTACACAACTACCATCAGCTACACTATCACCACTAACTATATTACATAAACAAACACCACAAAAAACACCACCACCTATATCACATATACCACCTACACCACCTGCACGACCTACACCACCTGCGCCAGCTACACCACCACCACCACCTAAACCACCGCTACCTACACCACTGCCATCTACACCACCACCACCACCTAAACCACCGCTACCTACACCACTGCCATCTACACAACCACCACTTACACCTATAACACCTGCACCACCACAGCCTACACCACCTACACCATCACCACCTATACCACCACCACCTATACCACCACCACCTACACCACCTAACCACAACCACCTATACCACCACCTACATCCTTACCATCTATACCTCCACATACACCATCCCCACCTATACCACCTACACCATCACCACCTATACCAGTACATACACCATCCCCACCTATACCACCTACACCATCACCACCTATACCAGTACATACACCATCCCCACCTATAACACCTTTACCACCACCACCTACACCACCTAACCACGACCACCTAAACCACCGCTTACACCACTACCACCACCACCTCCACCCCAATACATCACATACACCACCACCACTTACACCACCTAAATACAACTACCTACACCACCTTACCACAACCACCTACACGACCACCACCACCACGACCACTACCAACTACACCTCCAGCACATACACCACCTATACCTCAATCCCGTACACCACCATCACTTACACCACCGCCTACACCACCTAAACCAACACCACATACCCAACCGTCACCTGAACCACATACACACCCTCCTACAACACCTACAAATCACCACTCACACCAACACCAACTACACCACAACCACCTAGATCACCACCACCACATAGATAACCTACACCAGCAGCAGCACCTACACCACCACAAACAACACCACAACCACCTAGATCACCACCACCACATAGATAACCTACACCAGCAGCAGCACCTACACCACCACAAACAACACCTATACCAGCGCTTCCTACACTACCACCGCCTCATACAACACCACAACCTAAACCACCACCATCTACACAACCAGCTCCTCCTACAAAACCTACACAGACACCACCTACTCCTACAACACCTACACCAGCACCACCTATGTACACCACTACCAATTACACCACCAACACTTACACCACCCTCACCTGCATCACCTACACCACCAACACATACACCAGCGGCTCCTACACCACTATATCCTACAACACCTACACTACCACCACCAACACAACCACCTACACTAACACCACCACTATCTACACAACTTACAGCACCGACACAATCATCACCTATATCACTACCATCTGGCCCACCTACACCACAACCCACAAATATAAATCACCACCACCTACACCACAATCACCACCGGAACATACACAACCACCAACACCACCACTACCTACACCACTTACAGCACCACCGCCCAAGGTTATCCCGAGAATTATTTTGGTTTGGCAATAACATCCTAACTATTCGGTAGATGCTAACGAAATTTAAAACCTTTATGTTGTCTTACATTCTCTTTCGAATGATATAATTGCTAAAGTCCTCAAAAGGTTAGTCCGTGAAATATTGAAAGTTTTGAAGGTCAAAAAGGGCATAAATCATAGTGAGAGCACGCGACTTTTGGTCAGCAGACATTGTTTCTTCATAACTAATTACATAGGAAAATAAAGAAATAAAGACCGCGTCCATTATTGTCCATTAATCTATGTAATCCATTTTTGTTTCAATCAGGAATATGGAACCTATTTTCGGCTTTGCCATGAAGAGCCTTAGGGAGCCTTATATAACATATTTTTTATTTCTCTTTTCCTACTGAATGGAGGTCAAATAATGCTCTCGCGAATTTGTACACACACACACACACAGACACACATATATATATATATATATATATATATATATATATATATATATATATATATATATATATATATATATATATATATATATATATATATATATATATATATATATATATATATATATATATATGTATATATGTACAAATTCGCGAGAGCATTATTTGACCTCCATTCAGTAGGAAAAGAGAAATAAAAAATATGTTATATAAGGCTCCCTAAGGCTCTTCATGGCAAAGCCGAAAATAGGTTCCATATTCCTGATTGAAACAAAAATGGATTACATAGATTAATGGACAATAATTAAGATGTATTTGTTTCGCTGACGTCTTATCGTAACATAGAAAGAAAATAAACATTTTCTACTGAGAAATAATGGACGCTAATCTTTTCAAAAATGACATTATAACTATAATTTTACTAAGAACATGTTTGGACTCCGAATGGGGAAAAATAACAAAACAAAGGTTGAGGAATGTTAAGGATAAATGAATTAAATAAGGGTACGATTCCTTTATGTTTATAATGTTAAGTATTTAACCAATGCTTTTTTGCCCCCTTAAACATACTGCAGTAAAACCTGAATATTGAATGCAGAAAAAACTAAACAATACGTAAATCTTAAAGAAACACGTACATGCTATGAATAAAACGCGGATATCTCAAAGTTAACGCTTAGATAAGAACGAAACTTGAGCGTGGAATGCAGTATAAGATGAAAAGTATGAAAAGAAGATGAGTAGGTGACACGTTAGGAGAATCAATGGAAAACGATCCAAAATTTCATCCGTAATAAAAACAACCCGCGTAAGAGGGAAGAATAAGAAAGCTGCTCAGTGGGAATAATTAGATGGCAAACTCGAGCTATGGATCTGAAATCAGGAAGGTTTTTACTTCTCAGTAGGGTTATAATGTGCGTTGAATATTTAGAATATCACTAACTCTATAATTTAAGAAGGGGATTTTTTTGAGTATTTGAATAATAATTTCATCTTAGTTTGGTTATGACTTATGTTTTTTTATCAAAGTTATTTCTAATAATTCTTTAATAATATCAAAAAACAAAATAGTGAAGTTCAGAAATAAATATAAGTATCGAAATTTTATGAATTTTATAAAACCCAAAGAATTACAAATGGTGAAGTTCAGAAAATTTATTTTTATATATCTTCTTCTATAACTATATTTTAGCAACGTGATATTTTGAAAGGAGGGAAATTTAGTTTAGAGTTCCTTTTAGAAAGTATTATAATTGGCAAAGTTGAGAAAATTTCTAAATAATTGACCATGGCTGCTTTTTTTGAGATTTTAAATTTTAATCTTAGTAGCAAAGCGCAAGCTCCCCCCTACGAAGTCATTGCCTGGTATACTCATATTAAGGGTAACATAGGATCAGTAGGTTCAAAATACTGTGAAATTTAAGTGACTAACGGTGATTATTTGAGATCCAATCGGCTAATTTTGTATTGATCAAAATGAACCTAAATATATAAATTTAGCCCATCATTCAGCTTCCTTGTGTTTGAGAGGTGGGGATACTACCACTGGGGTATCCATTGTGGATCATTCATCTCTATATATAACCGTACCCATTGGTAAAACGCGAATGTGCTGCTACGGCAAAATGATAAGTGTAATAATCCCATCATTGCATTAAATGGCATTGAATCTGATAAAGAGACTCGATGCGTCTAATTTAATTAACAAAGGATCCTTCCAATCATTCTTATACGGTCATGACCAAAATTTTGGTATAGGGTAATTTTGCTCTAAAAATACCCGTATAAATAAAGAAATGGACCAAAATATCTTCTAAGAGCAACACCTACGGTCGATCCATAAGCATTTTGCGTTTTCCCACATGATGGAGTCATGTGTTATCGGGTATAAGTAACGAGGTGGATAGGATAGCACTACCACATTGGGGCATACGTGTCGATAACGCAAAGAATCATCTACGAGTGAGCCTCAATCAAAGTTGAAAAGTGGAAGGCCTCGAATTAAGACAGGCCCGGATCACCTTCGAGGCACGAATGCAGTGCATCGCTCAAGATTACATTACTTATTTGCTCCGGCCCCAACCTCTCATCTGCGAGCTGAGCTGCCCTTAGCAAGGTCACCGAATAACATAGGTGGGTCTACGGGTCTCCAAGAGAGGAGATATTGTGTGTAGTGCATGCTTTTGTGAGGTTTGGGTAGTTTATGAGTAGGTGTGCTATGTTATTTGGGCTTTTGTTGCATCTGGTACTGGTGGTATCAGGGCAAGGTTTATTCTGTTTGTATTGTTTTAAAATAGTGAAGTGGTCAGGGGAGTTTAGTGGAGTGACTAACCTGAGTTGAGATCAGATTACTCGGTGTGTTGTGTGTAGTGATTTCTCTGAGTGGTTTATTAAGGGGGAGGCTAGTTTAGGATGCTGTTTGGTGGTAGTATACAGGTATCTTTGGCTGAAGGTAGTGTGTATGTGTTTGATCTAGTTGAGGTTTGGTAGTGGGTGGTGAGGTTATTGTAAACGTTTTGGAAGTAGTGTCCTGGAGCTTGTTTCCTTGTGTCTGGGTGGTGGGGGGTTGGCATCCGATGGTGGTTTGGATTGGGACCAGTGAAGTACTGAAGTGTTTGGTTCCATTCATGCTGAAGTTGATATTGAGCCAAATCAAATATCTAATTATTTTCCTCATTTGCGGGAGGCATCCTAAACCAATAAAACTTTTAAAGGACAATCATTTGGATTGTCCTCTTTGATGCCCACGGAACATGTGAATAGTGTAGTTTGGTAACCCGAAATCAATAAAACTTAGGAACCACAAAATTTACCTCTGCCAAAAGATTTGGCCATGACTGTACACTTTCCATATTCTCAATCCATCCTATTGACCTGATTAATGAATGCCAAGACAAACAGAAGTCTAGCAGAAACACCTCTTCTAAGTATATGTTTGTTTTCTTTTTCCTTTTGAGCTTTCTTTTTCATTATTCTTCTATTATTCTTTCTAACTTGTTCCCCAACCATATCCATTAAATTCTTAGCCTCTAGTTTGTTTTTCCGAGTTTATCCATAGAGTTCTTTTATGATCCTAATGCCTTAATCATAACAAGTATCGTTCCACGTTTCCCTGAGATGTCCTTTTCGTTCAATTTCTGTATCCTCTGCTTACGTTTCATTCTAGTGTGTTGAAAGAGGTGAAAGTCATTGGTTAAATTGTTAATATTTTAAGCATAAAGAAATCTTACTCGTTTCGTGCTTTCCAGCCGAGTGTTTCTATTACGGTTTCTGAGTCTCCGTTTCACTGCCAAATCTTTTAGAACAGATACTTATTGGTTAAAACTTCAATAGTTTAACCATAAAGACCACTTCTGAATACTTTAGTTAATTTTATCCCACTCCCACTAAATGAAGGGAAGAAGACAACCAGCTAGGACTCGAGGCACAGATCACTACAGGTCATATATGGCATCTCTCTCCCTCGAGTGCTTCTCACACACGTTTATCCAAAATCGCAGCTGGGAATTAATGGCTAAATATGACTCCCAAAATTGCGTGAATTCACCCCAAATTTCCAAGGGGTAAATGGCAAAATAACTTCTTGAGGACTCAAAATAGAAAAATAATATCAAAGACTGATGTGAAGTATAAAGCCAAATAGATAAGGTCTACTTCCGGAAAATTCCAACCTGTGAGGAAATAATGTAGACATTTTATGTATTCACAATCGGATATGTATGTACTTAGTTTAGCAATAGTCATATAAATGTCTACATACATTATTTGCGCACAGGTTGGAATTTTCCCGAAGTAAACCTTATCTATTTGGTTTTATACTTCACATCAGTCTTTGATATTATTTTTCTATTTTGAGTCCTTTCGTTGTACATAGCCACGGCATTGCCCTTCTGTTTCACACACACACACACACACACACACACATATATATATATATATATATATATATATATATATATATATATATATATATATATATATATATATATATATATATATATATATATATATATATATATATATATATATATATATATATATTAATGATGTCAAGTTTAAAACAGCTTTGCTTACTCACTATCACTGCTGTCACAAATATCTACTCGCTTACACATTTTCACTTCCCTAAATTCATTACTTCCTTTACATTCGTTGAATTTTGAACTTTATAATCAAAAATAAAAAGTTGTCATATATTCATTGGTTTGAATATAAAATAAACTGAAACATTGGGGGAAAAAACCAAAAGGGAAGAGGTTTTGTTTCAATTTCTGAACTTCTTAGGTTATATTAGGAAAAATTAAGATAACACCTCTTTTTTAGTGGTGCAAATGAATGAGAGGAAGCTGGAAGTAAGGTGAAATTGAGACTAAAAGGTTCCGTAAGCTACATATAAAATTTGATTAATTAATTGATTGCTTTTAATAGGGAGGGGGCTAAAATTTGCTAGACGTCGGGGGCTTGTGAGATTCACACAGAGATTTCTTGAGTACTTTTGTTTTTTGTGATCAGTGAACAAAGTGTGTAAACACTTTACACACAGAACACAAAACACACACGTATACACATACTTAAGTAAGAACCGATATGTACGGAACTTTACGCTTTGTATCGGCACTTCCTTTTTTATGTGCGTAATCTTTAGCTTTGTATCGACACTTACTTTAACACTTAAGTTAATTGCATAGTGACAATCAAATATTGTGTAAACATTTAGGAGTTGATTTGGTATGTGATCTACCAGTAGAACGCGATCTATATAGTTTTAATATGTAATCTACAGACTGAACTTCTCACAAATCATTAATACATACATCTATTGAAGCAAATGAGAAATTAAACATTTATTTATTTAAAATTACAATTTAGTATCCTTAAATATTTTTAATATAATTAAGAAATGTTATAAACAAATTCGCCCTATTTGATCACAGAAATTTCCAACAAATAAAATCTTGATGGAGTTAGTTTATTCTGCTACGCATCACATTTCTCTCTTTAAGTAGGAGTATTTTTGCATCGAGCCAAGCTAGTTTGATGTAGTGGTGCGTGGTTGGTTCGATTACGCAGCAGGAAAAATTATGTAGTTGGTCCAAGAGTTGATGGTGTTGAATAAATACTACTACCGAAGCTTCATCTAGAATGATTTCGTAAACTTCTCTTTCTTTAACGTCGAACGTTTGAAATGAGGCCTAAAAATAATTTTTTGTAGATACGTTGATCTTCCTATTATATAACCTCGAATCCACTTCTTAGCTCATCTTTCAGAATTAATAACTAGTCATATCTATTCTTAATTGATTCGAAAATGATTTCTGGTCGCACCTATCGTATCCATATTCCCGTTATGAGATCAAGTCACACCCATCCTAATCCATCTTAAGAAGCTTTTTTAATCTTTTTCTCATCCAATCCATAGTAAAGACAGAATTTAATATTTTTTCCATTTTATATAAGGTATGTAAGACAAGGCTGGCGCCGTTGGCAGAAAATGTTGTAGCTACTACTTGTTTTTGATTTGATTCACCCCAGAATCCACCGTAGGCATTGACTGCTTAGAGTGAATTTAGAAGACATTTAATGTATACTCCTATTCAGGAAAGGCGCAAAGATAGAAATTAATTTTGTGATGGATTACAAAAAAATATTAATTTAATGATATTAATTCAATGTGATAAGTACTGCAGTAACACATTAAAAAAAGAATTATTGACTGACGTTAATTGCTAATTAATGGTAATCAATTTGCCAATTAGTCTACTGAACTTATTCACTTCACTTGAGGCACCGTGAAAACGCTGTAATTATATGTGAATTTGTAATTATATTTTTCAGTCTATGTTAAAGTTAATAAATGCACAAATTTAATTTAATGTTCGTTGATTTCGGTGGTGTTGAGGGAAACACGAGTAGAGAACTTGCCTGGGAGTGGAGATGTAGTCTCTCGACGATAAGTAAACAAGTGATTAACTGCGACTTTTGACCTTGAAATTCAGACGAACGTTGCCATGGACACTAGCAAGAGATGAGAGCGAATCGTTTAGGAAGCGTTACTTTGGAGCCTTCACTGCGTGCGCTGTTATTGGATGAACTCTTGGTTCTTAAATAATTGATTTTAATATCTTCTCGATAATACGGTTTTATTCCTCTCCAAATTTGGGGAGTCCAGGATGTCCACTGACCTAAAGAAGAATTGCATTCCTTGGGTTAATTTCTTGTTTCATAATAAAAAAAATGATATACGAGTGCTGTAATCTGTCAAGGCGCGTCTCTCTCTCTCTCTCTCTCTCTCTCTCTCTCCTTTCCCCCTTTCAAGCGGGAGCCCGAAGCTTGGTCGAAAGTATACTTTGGTCCCACGGAAAGATCTATATGAGTGTTGTTGCAAGTTGAGATGGAAAACCGGGGCCAGCCTCTTCCAGAAATACCCCACAGCACTGAAATTCCAGAAAAGATA
This sequence comes from Ceratothoa steindachneri, assembly GCA_963969495.1. Taxonomy (NCBI): domain Eukaryota; kingdom Metazoa; phylum Arthropoda; class Malacostraca; order Isopoda; family Cymothoidae; genus Ceratothoa; species Ceratothoa steindachneri. Next base: position 214,955,075 of record OZ018319.1, read on the forward strand.
AGTGGAGAGAATATTATAGGCGAAAAGAGAATTGAAATCTTTTTGGTTCCCTTGATACGTCTTGCCTGCCCAGGGGAGCCGCTGTATTGAGGCGAAAATATTCACAGACAGAGGCAAAGGGATGGACAGAGATAGCGATTTCTCTGTACCTTATAGCGTTGGCCTTTGTGGTAGGTGGTAGCCCAGAGGTAAATTCCTTGTTAATCCATAACCAAATGAACCTCAATGCGAGGGCGTCTGGCGTGGTTTTAGTTCATTGATATGGAAGACTGTGTCAAGAAACGCCCTTCTCCCGGAAAAAAACAGATATATGCCATGGTTTCCTTTTGGAAGTCTCTAATCATATTATGACTAAGGAACTTTATGCACAGGCAACGCCAATTCATTCAGGGAGGTGCGGAAGAATGCCAGCGTGCATCATTCACATAATCATTCTTTGATGCCGCAGGTTTGTGTGGAGGCAACATTTGCACGCGGAAGATAGGCGTGATGAGCATGTGTTTCAAAGTGGTGAGTAATTACATGATTTACAGACTCACCTCATTGATGTGGGAGGGCTAGGGCAAATAATATATATAGAGTTTCTCGAACAATATATCGAGTGTGATGGAAATGTGATGCAGAGCGGGTAGAAGTTTAACTTGCTTTCCTGTAGATCAAAATTCCATCCGTCCGTTGAATAACCTACATTGCTTGAGGTTAACCAGTAGCTCGAAATGGGTTAGAAAATCGGTACCTAGGATCACATGTGACGACTTTTTCCCAATAAATATCCAGATCAAAAGTGCCGCAACCCTAAAGTAAGTGTTGGCAGTTTTACGCCGTAGGTTTGTATCGAGGTACTGTGTGTAAGTTTAGAGAGTGGATTGGTCCATTTTCTTCGGCAGATCTCATTGGTACCACAGTGATGGCCACCCCAGGGTCCACGTAGTAGAGTCAAAGAATAAAAGACGGTGTTCTTTGTATTTGTTTCCCATGCCCACCACTAAGCTAGGGCATGTGTTTAGTTTCCCCAAACGAACGTGGAGAAACGCTCATGCTACCCATCATTTTAAATCGGTACTGGTACTAAGGTTAGAAGTTGTCGTAGACGTGGCGCTTGGAGGGTATCTGTGTTATCAACACCTGCTTGAAAGGGTACAATGGCCCTGTCGCTAGGGAATATAAGATTAAATCGCATACAATCGCAGTAACTGAGATGGTAGGATCCAAATCGTGTGCGCGTATTTCACCTCATCCTTTGCAGCTTCATGGATCACAAAAGTCTTTTAATTGTGTGATCCATAACTTAGGGTTTTTTTTCAGGTTAAAATGAGTTTTATCTTTGATTTAAAGTGCTTATAGATTGCTGACTTCAGTTCATCTTCACTCCAAAATTTACGACCTCACAAGTCAGATTTATTGATGTTTTGGAGAGAGATGTTGCTTAATTGGAGCCAAATCTGGTATTTAAGGAGGATGACTGAGTTATTTAAAGCATCAATCCAGAAAGTGCCTCCTTGCAATTACATCCGTGTGAACTGGGTCAATGTCGCGGAATAGTCTAACTCTTAGAGTCAATTTTCCGTCTGTTCCTTTGATGGTGTCCCGGAATTTATTAATTTAGGAAGAATAATATTCTAATAACCGTGTATCATTCCTTAAAATCTATCATCAAAATAGCCTCATAGTTCCCCGAAATGTTTTCTAACAGTTTGTTGGTCGGTGTGACCTTGGTCTTTATTGGATGATCTCTTATACGGTGTTAATCAACCGAGACCCTTTTGGATAAGGGATTGAAATACACAGCAATGGTTTTTATCTTCGGTCGTAATGGATAAGTTACATCCCATTGCGCGTATTTGACCCAAATCTAAAAACTCATTGTAACATTCCATTCTACACTCTTTCTAGGCGGAAGGAAGAGATTTTTGGAACCATCTTTCATCCCCTCAAATGAAACGGATCTTAAAAAATACGAAAGACATTAGTTTTACAAAAATAAACACTTGCTGGTATTTATTTTGCTTTATAACGACGGCTAACATGCACTTTTTCCACACGGGCAATTTTCTGAGGACTATAGCAATGATTTTTTGAGGACTAGAGCAGTAGTTGGGCTGAGGATTATAGCAGTAGTTGGACGTCCTTAACATCCATCGCCTTTAAGTCCTTCTCTTCTGATACGGAACAATGCTGAGCAATCTTTTACTATAATATAAGAAAGGTAAGAATTGTTATAAACATTTTTCCCTCCGGTGTTTGAATTAATTACTGATCTTTGCTTAATATTGGCCATCGACAAAGGGAGGTCCACTGCAGATTGTTGTATTGGGATGAAAAAAACATTAAAAATACGAATTCTTAATTAAAATACTCTTTCTATTATTTTGTTCCAACTCTGTATTGGGTAAATATTTTTTTTTTATATATTTTTAAAAATTTCTATCATTAATAAAAAATTATTGGAGAATTTTTATTCTATTTTTTTCTCCTCTGCTGCACTTCTCCCAACAATCTGGTTAGATCATATACACAAACACCTTCAAAAGACTTCACATACTCCGAAGATGGGGCTAGAACTAACTATATAAGACACTAGCATATTTATCAATTAGAAAACTAGTTCATATGCGAAACATTCAACAAAGAAAAAAGAAGGCGGAGTCCGAACCTTTTCGTCTTTATTTACAGAGACCTCTTCAACCGATGAATTAAGACACATTTGCCCTAACCTAACCATGAACCCAGGAAGGTTTTCCACATAGACCATTATTACTTCCTACATTAGAACTCATATTAGGATTTCAAAGGATTTTATTCCTCCTATTTAGGATTGCATGAAAAGGAGGGCTGCCGTTTTGTTATTTTCCTTGCCGGGTTTTTTTTTCCTCTTCAGTCATTGAAGCGGTTTTTGTAAATAAAGACGAAAACACTCGGAATCTGCTTTCTCATCTCCTCGTTGAGTGTTTTGTATAATTGTGACTCATAGTCTACTTTGTGGTATCTTAATAATTAGATCACTTATTTTTTTAATTAAATCAGTAAACCCTAATAGACCAGAGGGCCTAATAAGGAAAATTTAATGGAGTTAACAAACACTAATACAAACATGTAGATTAAAAGTGAATTGTACAGTTGCCCAAATTTCTCAGGTCACAGTTTAAAAAAATGATAAGACAAAAGTTAATTAACTATGATATAATTATTTATATGTTCTATAATTCCTCGAATAGATTTGTATAACTATCGCTAGGATTTGCTAAACGTATTGCTAAATAATAATATTTTTCCTAACACATTTTTGAAAGTTGATTATAGGGATTAAAATAAAAATAACCAACTGTTAATGAAATAGTTTGGTGATATCGATGATTAAAAATTAAATAAATATATGTATAAAGTTAAAAGAAGAGCGATTTCGCAGGCGAACCTTCGGTCCTTGGCCCTCGGCATATCCGGCTTTAACAACGGCCTATTTATTGGTCTTAACATTTAAAAAAGATTTGCAGTACATATCTTTTAATAATTTACACAGCCTATTTTTATCACATCAATGCTTATTTTCTAGGTTTAAAGGACCAAAATACCTTTTATCTAAATTCTTTTTAAATACGGAAAAAACAATCCTCGCCATTCCTTTTTTCTTCATTTAAATTTTCTCTTATTATTTCATTTTGCTTTAGTCGTTTTGGGGGGCCAGTAGCTACTCCCTCCTGATAAGATTAAAATGGAGAAATCTATTTTAGAAATAACTTCGATAAAAATTTCGAATATACGAAAAAATAGCCGCCATGCTTAAATTTGAATAAATTTTCTAAACTTCACCATTTGTAATTCTTTTTGTTTAAAAACAGCTAAAACATTAATACTCATCTTTATTTCTGAACTTCTCTAATTTTTTTTTCAAACTCTAAAGGAACTCTTAGAAAGAAGTTAGATAAAAACTTAAAATATACTTAGATCAGAACCCCCCCCCCCCAAAAAAAATCCATTATTATTCAAACCCTTCCAAGAAATCCTGTTCTTAAAATATAGTGTTATGGAAGATTCGGTTGGGAAAAGGCAAAAATTGGGGAAATTTGACATTCCCTTTTTGAAACAGAACCGTTTCAAAAGGTTTGGACAGTTCTGGTTGCAGTACCTCAATAACGTAAAAGGTTTCGCTAAATTAAATATATTCTATTAGAAAATGACGATCTAGTTCATTTATAACTAAATATATCCCAACCCCCCCCCAAAAAAAAATCCATTATTATTCAAACCCTTCCAAGAAATCCTGTTCTTAAAATATAGTGTTATGGAAGATTCGGTTGGGAAAAGGCAAAAATTGGGGAAATTTGACATTCCCTTTTTGAAACAGAACCGTTTCAAAAGGTTTGGACAGTTCTGCTTGCAGTACCTCAATAACGTAAAAGGTTTCGCTAAATTAAATATATTCTATTAGAAAATGACGATCTAGTTTATTTATAACTAAATATATCCCAATCACTCTATCTCTTATCAAAATAGACTAGAGTAAATTGTTACTTTCTGAACAAAAGTCAGCGTAAACTGTGACATGATTAATTGGAGCAACTGTACAAACCCTGATAACGAGGATGAAGATACAACCGAAAAACGATGCGAAACATTTAATCTTAAATGCCTCTATAAGATAAACACACACCCGCTGATACGGGACAAATACCTGTACTGAAAAGCAATCGGAGCAAGCGAACGAGGCACTGATGATATAAACGTCGGGAGAACGAGGTGGGGAGCGAAGGTGGGAAGGACGGGGGGGGGGGGGGGCGGTACAACCGATATGCATTTATTTAAGATTCATTTTATTTGTAGATTTGACCATATTGATTAATGTAGAGTCCGAACCATGTGTATCCGCAACATATGTCAGTGACCGAGAAGGCGACTCAAATTGAGTCTATCCAGAGACTAACCATATTAATTGTCGTTTAACACTACTGAACTCAGAACAGGTATTATTATTATCACCATCTACCCACTCCCTTAAGTAGAGTTCCCGGCCCAGATAATGAAACCAACATAAAGACCAGTACGACAATTAATGGCAGGGCCGATGGCACCAGTAGACGGTCTACGCTGGGAAAGAAGGGCCAGGCAGAAGGGTAATTCTGTTTCACCACCAACCAGCATATTTTACCAGCAACCAGTGAGAGCGAAACCCCTTCATGACTTAAAGGAAATACATTCATTCGGCTTTAATGGAGTGTGGACCGATAACTTCTTTGGATCCTTAGACGGAAGAGTCATGTGTTGTGCATGCGAAAAAAGGGGGGGGAGAGAGATAGACTAGTGTTCTAAATGACTATTTGTGTGATAATATATGTATATGGGTGAAATTGCTTGGGCGCAAATTCCTACAAACAGTTTCTGTTCACGTTAGGAATTAAACCCGCTTACCTAAGGCCACAAGAGGTCCTGCAATCACAGTAAATTTTAGCCATTGAGTTTTGTGCCATGGCCATAGATAGTTACGCTGCATTCAAACTTTATTTTTTACAACAGTTGTTAATATTCACCAAAATTACGCAACATCAGTGAGGTTGTGTGACATTTACAGCAGTTAAATTTTCAACTTATTTAAGCATTTACTAATTTTTTTCCAAATCGCAAACTACTTCATTAATCCAAACATTTAAAGATATAATGTTGTTATGGTAACGGCATTCATGCATCGGACACGAAACAAAAATACTTCACCGAAGAGCAGCGAACGACAGCAAAGGCAATCAATATTTTGAACGACAGGAGAGACAATGGGAAAATAAGGACATATATCTTAGTAGAGTACCATTCATAGCTCAATTTCATGCTTCCAACGTGGGGTTGTACGAACACAAAAATAGCCACGCATGTACACATGACACAACACAAATATTAATGCTGAAATTTAACGTAGAAACACCAAACTCCTTTCACAGAGATTGAGCGATCGAGATATCAAAAGGAAAGGGTTACAAGGATAATAACTACCTCATTCAACCTGCTATTCAAGTCGTGTTGGTACATAACTATTACACTATATAGTTTCAAAAATTACGAATAGAGAGAAAGACGCGTAACCATGGCAACGCCCCGCCCCTTTCCGTGAGCGCCACTACTACTTAGACGGAGAACGCGTCCATTACTGCCTTCCTGACACAGTCATGCGTAGCTTCGCATTGAAGACAGCCCGGTCGGGGTTCGTGGAGTCCTTACCTTAAAAGAATGTCTCGTGAAAACTGGCATACCATCATCCATCTTCCCGGATATCAAACCCATAGCAATTGGCGACCAGGACATGGCTCCAACACCTGAAAATCCAAAATATTCGCTTGAATTTAAACATATTTTATCGACAAAAAATAGGGTAAACAATAACGGAGGATTGTATGCATGGAAGTTTGAGGTAAACGATATATAAAATATTAAAGTTAGAAAAAGGAAATTTGCGGAAAGTCTAGTTGAGTAGACTTAGGCAGCTCGAATCGAGGAGAGGTTGAAACTCTCCTAAAGCCTACTAAACTCTCCCCCCATTTAATCTCTCCAATTTGTTTGCCTAATATTTAATAAATTACTGCACATCTTTTCAGTCAAAATAACCTTAAAATAAATTATAAAATTTAAAAAAAATGAATAATCTGGGAATATGTAGGTCAGTCTACTGAGAATCATGTTTAATTGTCCTCTTTATAGGACACTGGACATTAATGGGTTAGTCTTTTTAAAATATAGCACAATTTTTTATTTTTTTAATTTCATTGTTATTAATTCAAATTAAGCAAGGAAAACCAACGAAGGCATCTCTAATAGAAGGGTTTTGGGAATGTTTGTAAAGAAAGTGGTGAAGTTAAAATATGTGGAAGGTAGATAACTCCGAGTACTCTAAAGACGAGACTATTTAGAGCGCTCTTAAACAAGAGGGAACGCAACTCTCGGGAATAACCCAAACTTTTCTTCTGGGTGGGAGAAACAGGAAAGGGGCGCAACTCTCCGATATATGCATAACCTTCTTTTAATTTAATCTCTTTGATTCGGTCCTCCTTGTAGTAGGGTCCTTCTGCTTCCTATTAAAAGAGTTTCTACTGTTAAGTAACGGTTCTTTCTGTCCGAACCTGCTTCGAGCGTGACCTTTATAATACATCATCTCGAATTCCGTAACCTCTCTATTTCTCTTCTCATTATCAGTATAATGATTAAAATGCCAGTTTCTTTTCTTCGGCTAATTAAGAAATGTAATCTTTGAACTTATATTTCAATGTAGAACTTATTCCTAGACCTTTATTTCAGCTATTGTGAGCTAGCAATGCCCACGCCTTTGCCTAAGCCATTTTTGAGCTAGCCAGTGGTCTTTTTCATTCCTTTGCCTCCTTTACCGTGAAAAGGAAACAGGGAAACAGCTTTGCGGCTGTGAACTGTCCCATACACTGGTCTGAAGTCATCAAGAAAATGACCAATCAGCTCTCATATTCATATAATTGAGTATTTCGTTTTGTTTTATATTAGGTTGTAAAGAAATCAATGTCCTTTTTAAAAAAAGACAGTAAAATCAATTTAAATATAAAAAAAATGCGTCTTTTACCAGTTTCCATCATTGTTGCCAATGGTTCCGCATCGTTTAGCTCAGCAGTGGATTCCTTTCCTGACGAATTGAAAGATATGATTTGATATCCTATTTACCTCCTTCATATCAGAATGAAATTGGTCATTTAGGTCATGTGATAATGACAAAAATGATAATCAGATGGTACAAGGTCTAATAAAAATATGGAAGATGAGGAAGAAATTCCTAACTGAACGCAATAATTTTCCTTGCCAAGTGTGGGTGTATATTGCCATGAAGGAGGACACCCCTGCGGGTGATGGACGGCTGTTGCTCGACAGCTTTAATTAAACGTTGTAATTGTTGAACATTCAGGTGGGGTTAGAGATGAAGTAATAATATTCATACGCTGTAAAAGTTATCTTTCTAACAGTTTACGAGCTACTCAAACACCCTTTGCGTGGCTGTGACAAAGGCCTTTCTATATCTAGCTAAAAATAGGCTTAAACAAAGTCCTGGGCAGGGCTAGCTTAAAAAGGCTCTGCCATTACTAGCTTAAAAAAACAGACCTATCAGTGCAGCTTTCTAAACACCTAACTATTACTACTATTACCTTTAAACATCTTACAGCAAGTTTGGAAGAATTTAAACAAATCTAAGAAGAATTTTCACACACCTACTCTACTTTTGTTCGCAGTTACGTTAATTAATTTTAATCACGAGACCACTTTAATTCCTTTATTCGTACCCTCCCTTTTTACTCTCTTTGAGACAACCACTTGAATTAATTTTATTCAAACAGCTACATATATTACTTTTATTAACTTAGCAAGCTATTTTATTTCATTTTATTCACATAGCCACTATAAATACATCATTCATACATCTACTTTAAGTATTTATATTCGGGCATCTACTTAAAAACTTTTATTCACACCGCCTCTGTAATTTCTGTCACTCACACAACGACTTTGATTACTTTTATTCGCACAGCCACTTTAACTACTTCTTCAGAGATGAAATGACTCACGGTTACCAATATGACTCATATGGTTACCACACTCCTTTTTAAAATGCGGGTGACAGATCCCAGAGAGTTGCGTGACCTCTCAGTATCGAACACTAGAATTAATTTTTTTCTTCCAATCCACGGGCTGAGCGTCTTTCACATATTTTTTATTTTAAAATCATATTTTGGAGGTGTAGGATTCAGTGTAAAAGGAGAATAAAACCATTCACTAAAAATAATTGAATAAATATGTGAAAAACTCTTGAAATGTGATTACTGTAGCACCTAACTTCTCGGAAAAACATATTTAATTAAGAAATGTACTCGTATTATCAATTAACAAACATATCATCTGACGTTCAAAACTTTCAAAAACTCATTGACCGCCCAACCGACATAGTAATTGACTAAAAGTACAGGATCCAGGATCTTAGAGTCATATTATTATAGATAAAACTACATAGTTTAAATGTGGCTTTCTTCTTAACATACAATCTAAACACCTCTTTGTTTTTTTTTATTTTCAAGGGTATGTTGAGTAAAATTGCATTTTGCCGATGTAATTATTATGCTTTGAATTAAGTGGAGAGTTTACTTTAACCTTCGAGCAAAAGCGTTCTGTTTTCGTATTCAGGAGTCTTGATTATTTTTTCTGGAGGTTCTAAAGTGTTTTATTATCATAAACTGAAACAACAGTTTTATGTTTACCATTTGGTTCCACTCCACTTCGAGGAGTAGTTCTTTAGACATTTACATAAGAATGGTCCAGTTCTTAGTGCGTTTGAATGTGTAGGTGCTCGTTTGTATTGACATTTATTTTGCTTGGGTGGGGAATTTAGGTATTGAGGAGTATGTTTGAAGGATTGAATAGGGCAAGGTGATGTTATGATTTGTGTGTATGTGATTCTGAATGTGTATATTAGCATATAGTTCGTGGTGTTGTATGAATGTGCGTTTGGCCTTTGGTAGATTTATGGTAACGTATTGTTTGCTGCGATAGGGATGCTTAAGGCATCATAACACGTATATGTAACGGTTTATATGTACTAAGGCCATGTTTAGGTTCGCTTATTATCATAATGTTAATGAATGGTGTGAATGTTAAGAAGAAATTCAAGTACAGAAATTGATGTTATGAATATTTCATCTGAATTATCCGTCCAATGGAGTTTTCAGAAGTTCAAAGCTGTAGGAGCAGATGGGTTTAAGAGGGCTTCTGGACCTCTAGAAGTATTGAAAAGACGCTAGGAAGGTCTTCTATGGGGTCAGCCTCGGGTTCAATCATTAGTGTGAAACCTCGAAGTACGATGATTAGACGAGTAGATGACAGGAACATAGCTCATTGATGACTTCCCCCCCTCTCAGTGAGGGACTTTGGAAGAACTTAAGTGTGTAGAGAAGACAAATGCTACCATGAGTAGTGCTAATACAGGAGCATCGTGAGTTCATTCAAGTGTGGAGTTTTCTCATCAGAGAGTTGCCTCTCTATTGTCTCCCTACTAGGAACAAAGAAATGGTATCAAAATGTTGCAATGATAAATATATAAATTTATTACCCATGCTCATATATTAACTTTGTAGTCATGAGTATTTTTTTAATATTATCATTCACGAATGATTTATCGATGATCTATCTATTTTTTAGCGTGATAAACTTGCCTGTCACAGGAGAAAAATTAAGAACCAGTGATAGATATTCGAGAAATGAGTAGACAGACATTAGTTTACAATATATAATACTCAGCGGTTAATCCCAATGAAACGTCGCTCAAAATGGCTTTGAAGTTATTACTCAGTATGCCAAAGAGACTTTAGGTGCAATCCCGAAGAAGGCTATCACTGGAAATAATGCTCGAAGAATAAGAGGACCGCCACTGAGATATCAGCATCGTGTGCTATGTGACAAAATCTAAATATAACCATGCACTAAATCAGCAGAGTCTATATGTAAATATAAGGAACCCGTTCTCTTGTAGCTTAAGTCCACGACTCGTTTAGTTGCCATGGATCGAGTTGATCCAACAGTATTAGTAGAAGCTTAGGGTATACACACTACAGGATCTGAGTCTGTTGAACATGAAAATAAAACTCTAGGAAGGGTATTTAGAGTGAGTAAAATGACGGATGACTTGAGAGATGAGTAGGGTGGGTTCAGACCTAGAAAATGCTGAACAGATCGACAATTCCTTCGTGAAGGCTGCTTGAAAAGGCCTATAAATGAAAATAGGTGATTTATACCAGTTTTATGGACTTATAATTGTTGATAATAAGAACAGGAGAAATGGGTGAGGGGTGGAATCATGTTTATGATAAGCATACTAGGAGACATTGTAAAATGGAACGAAATTTCAGTCCTATATTTCGGAATCTCCTGACATGACAAAAAGCCTCGATACTGGGTGCGATAACCAGAGTACCCTTCATAATTTTTTATCTTTTTCTCTTATCCATCCTATGGTACTGAAGGATGATGCTTATTTACTTGGTATCAAGATGTTAATGATATATAAGTTAAGGATAATTATTTTTTTATAAAATAAAACATTCAGAATTAGTAGATAGTGTTCGGAGTTTCTCAAATGACACCATAGATATATTTGAATGCTATAATAAAATAAGCTGCAGCAGTAAGACCTAAAGATCATAAAATTTATCCCAAACTTTTGGTGTTGAGGTTACTGACGTCGAACTCAGTGATTAGACGGTCAAATGTCCAATTGGTAGTTGCTATCCCATCTCCGATGTGAGAATGAACTCTAGCACTGTCCATTAACTGTTCACTCAATTTCTTCACACGACTTAAAAAGGGTAACTCTGAGAAAAAGGGTTACTCACAACTCAAGGTCCAACTTTATCACTCATCATATTAACATTATAAAAGGACGCAAAAGGTTTTAATAGTTCACCACATTAACTTCATAAAGGGATAGAAAAATGATTCCATAAAATGTTCACTAGATTATTACGCTGATTTGATAAAAATATACATAAGTAACTACATAAAGGGATTGTCCCGTTGACGTCATACGGGAATACCTTTGTGATTCCCTGGAGAGTTCACTAGCTCATAATGGATGATCTCTCTTTGAGTGTGGTTAGTTATAAGTTGGATGTTTAAGTATCGGGCAGAATGATTTGGGTGAAACCAGGGGCGGATGTCACATGCTGTAGCGATACGTGGTTCGGTACGTTAAACCGAAGGTTCCCACTAAAAAAAATGAAGGGCTAAAAAGGGCAATTCGGTGGTAAAAATCCCTTAAGGCCAAACTTTCCCGTGACTTCAATACCGGGGGAATACAAACATTCACTTATTTGGGGAAAATAATGAGACTAGGAATTTCATATTAGGCATGACCTTAGTCAAGGGTAAAGGAGAATAGGAAACTAAAACTAAAGCGAAAGATGAATGAAAGTGAAAACAACTCTTCCAAACTACTTAAGGTAAGTCCACAAAAGCTAAGATAAAATATAACAAACATTCCAATGAAAGAGATTGAATAAAATTAGAAAAAAACAGCCCAAACCAAATGAAAATAACTAAAAATGGTAACTAACAACCATAACCTAAAAATAATAGTATTAATCAAGATGTGAAGATATTGTAATGAAACGCGTTTTCCGACCATTACCCACCAATTTTGTTGTACATTTCTGGCAAATACAGCTCAGTTTTGCCTCGGCAAAACATGTGATATTCGGCCTGCTCGACGATCGGGGTGATGCAGTTAAACTGTCTGCAGTTCGTCCATGCCTCCATTATCTCCACCGGGGACCATCTTGAAGTCCCCCAGTACATACACCACCCTTGTTCGATGCAGTGTGACGCGGCCCGGACCACCTCTGCAAGTAAAAATAATAAAGGATGAGTGTCTGCCTAGTTTAGTTTAACTAATTTCAAGCTTTTTTCGGCCAGTAAACGCGCATTATCTCGAAATTTAAAGCGCAATAGAAACGAGTCCGGCCACAGTTTTGTACGGAGAGATCTGTAAAAAAGGTGAAGGTAGACGGAATGAAAATAATGCAGGATCTATAGTCACAGCTCCTACAGGCTTTGGAACATCGAGAGTGTACCACTACGGGCATTGAGAACGGTAGGGTGTGCTGTTACTCTAGATTTCAGGTGTAGCGGAGACATTACCCAGGTCACAACATTCTCCTACTTACCGGGAAGATCGCACTGAGAATATGCAGCCAAATGTTCTTCGCGCGGGATGAACAAGACATAGAGGAGAAATTTCGAATACTGCGGTAACCTGTGTCCTTCATCAGGCCGCGAGAGAAGTTAGTGGAAGCCGCTAACGTGCGATAGCTAACGAAGAGAGGGGGAGTACAAACTTCCTATCGGCTCCCATTAGACGCTGTGCCGCAGAAAGATGGCTGTGTCTAACAGAATCACGCTTCAGGTAGGTGTCAAAATTGGGGATTTGCCTGAAGTCAACGAAAGAGAAAAGCCAAATTTCTGTGCTATACAAGATATCGGCTGGTGAATGTCATCTTATTTATTTAGGCGAAAACTATAGGGACATGGATACTGAGATAAAGAAGCATGTTCGCGCTCGGCCGTTCAGGAACGTGCTCATGTAGCACCTGCAAGATGTAAACCACAACATCAATTGGGGATTGACAACTGTGGTCTGTCGTGCAACTAATAAAAGAAGAAGGAAGGCAACAGAAGTGGCCTTAATAGACACGTCAGAGTGCTTGAGCACCAATAACAGTTTCTTCAACATGAGTCGAACAACGAAAGAAAAGTTCGTTTCTCATCACTTTCCCTTTCCATCACCTCCTTCACCCTGAGCAATCAACATAAAACCATTTCATCAATATGAACACAGCGTTACAAAACGAACCAATGGGAACCAATGGCGAAAAATGAAAGAGCAATAAGGATCATCTGTACTGTTAAGATTACAGCCTATTGCACCACCATTATCATTCCTTAGTGATCGAACAAGGCCCCGAATGGTTTATGGTTATATGACGGGGGGAAGGTGTTTACACGTCTTGAGGGGGCGGAATGCCTACCGCCCTCGCTCTCCAACCATCATTATCATGCCCTCTCTCTCTATGCCCGCGCTGTTTGGTAGTGGTCGGGCAGGGACCCCAAGTGGTTTATCGTTATTTGAGGGGGAAAAGGGTGTTGACGCGTCTTTGGGCGTCTGGAGGCCTACCACGCCCGCGCTCCTCCCATCTTAATCATCCACAAACTCCCTCTACCTTTTCACTGATAACTCACTTGTACGAGAGACTCCCCAAAACAAAAGTTCCAAAGCTAGGATAAGACAGAACTATCCAACTCATCTCTCCAAACTCTCAAACTCTTGGACTCTGTTCACAACAGTTCCAAAGTTAGAAGAAGACACAACTCTCTAAAACTCCCCTCAAAACTCAAGCTCTTGGACTCTGCTCAGAACCGTTCCGAAACAGGAAGAAGAAAGAACTATCAAACTCATCAACCCAAAACTCTCTGAACTCTTCTCAAACTCTCTGAATCTTGGACTCGGCCAGACAGAAAACATCCGAAGTTTGAGGCGCCTTGAACGACTCTTTCCTTCAAGTAGGTCCTCGCCCGTTGTTTTCCAACCAAAATAAGCTTTTATGCCCACTTTTTCACATTGGTTCTGCGGGTTCCCTGGAATTCCCATCAAATTCTCAAACTCATTTGGCCCCCTCTCCCACCTCAATTCATTTTCACCTTCGGTCTTTCAAACTCATAACTTTATATCGGTTTAGTCTCCTTAAACTGAACTCTAACTAACTAGAGCATTCGGAACTAAATATAGTTTCGAATAATCTCTGGAGAGGCAAAATTATGTTTCCAAATCAATCTGAGACAAACGCCTCGCCTTGCTTAGCCCTGCCAAGCTTTCAGGGTAATAAATCTATCAGTAGAACATCTACAGAGATATTGATCCAGATATTCTATTCCTGTCAGAAACTGTATTCACTGACAACAAACAACAAAAGATATTTGGGTAAAACGTTTTGCAGAAAAACGTAGCAGGAAAAGATTCGATCTGGCGCTGATAGCGGTCAAAAAAGATATGTGGTTTAGAGAAAGAAGAACCAATGACGCGTTCTGCCTGTCCGCTTATTAAGGAGTTCCTTGGAAAACATATATATAGGCACGGACTAACAACCACCTCGTAGTAAATACTTGCCTATCCACAACATGATCTCACTATTTAGGAAAAACAGCCCAGTACTTTAGCTCGGTCATAAGACCGAAGTACGATTAAGCTTGAGCAAATGACATTTATGTGACTTGCTGCATCCCTGGGATTGAATATAAAATGCATAATTTGCAACTGACCACCTAAAATGGTCATGACATTAGTATATGATTATTTTTTAGTTAATAGTTTTTACGCACAGTCCTTATTTAGGCTCAGTGTGCTGAAAGAAAGCAGGAAAAGAGGCTAAGCTGGGGCTGGACGGGGCGCTGCAACATTAGTATATTAAACACTTAGGGAAATTACAGACCTAAGAAGAAAAGAAATACCCAAAATACCATAGGCCAACTTTGGAATACTAAATAGCGTTAAAAAAAACATTAACAGCCTTAAACGATTACTAATCTACTCAACTGACTCACAAACTCCACAGAATTAGTAAAAAAACAACAACAAAATAAGAAAATTAAGTCCTATTTCGGCTCAAAGAGAAAATATATCAAGAGGAAAAATTTAATTTGACTGCAAGATAGGCACTCAAATCGCGTAAAAAAGGTCGTCCCTGATCCTGAAAATAAAAATCCACTCAACCTGATGACTATTAGAAATCCATGAATATAAATGAGAAGAAATTTCTATGCTTATTCACGGATAATATGTCATTGATATCTATTATAAGAGAAAGTCGGTTTCTCTTATTGTTTCAACTGTAACATAGGCTGAGGTGACCACATAGCATGTATGAATTAGCACGCACACAATACTTCCAAAGATTTGATTACAGAACAGCGCCAACTAAACGATCATCAGCATAATTACTATTCTATTTCTACATATATTTTATGTTCTTTACGCCCTGGATTTTCTTTTAATGTGTGTCTCATCTCTTAAGAGGAATAAGGGCTATATATTTTATATATTACTGCAATTTTAGGAGACAAGGATAGAATGGTAATATTATTTTTATTTCGGTGAAATTGGTTTATATTCTTATTAACTAATAGAACAGATTCTTTAGAATCTCCTGGTTAATGAATGTAGCTGGTGGATGTATATTCATTATCCGCGATTCTTCGCTACTTCCCATTTTTCTGCCTTCTCTTTCCATAACATTTTAATTTAATTCTCTTGATTTAAGTTTGCCCGCCAGATAAATCGTTATTGCCCGCATAAATCTGAGGCGGGCTTGAATGGCAAAGTCGAATCGCAAGATATGCAAGGCTCATTGATATGGCGTTACCATAGAAACACAAGATCTCTACATAATCACAGCGAAAGCAATTTCTGAGGCACTTTCCGTACAAAGCTCATATGATTCCTTAGTAGTGAAGATTCTTGGTCAATTTTACCAAGAGTAAATCCTAAATCTTTTTTTAATTGTCTTAATTTTAGAGTTCCCTTAATTAATTAAACGTTTCCATTCGAGTTCGAAAGATTGGAAGAGGTTTTGAGAGAAACTGGCGATGTTAGGGAGCCCGAGTATTATGAAGAAGATAATACTTGAGTCGCTCGATGTAGGCCTAACCCTCCGGAACAGGAAAAAGCGACTTAATGTAAACTTAGGAAATGCGAGAGAGGAAATGAAGAGAGGAAACGAACTTGAGAGAATAGAGGAAACAGTACATACAAAATGTAGCTAGTAACGTAGGGAATAGGGGAAGAAAATAAACGAGGAAAAAATAATAAAGAGAGGAAAAAATGTAAAGCAATCGAGAATCATCATCATTGATTAAAAAAAAACCGCCAACTAGCGAGGGCATCTCACGAGGAATGTTTTATAAGGAGAGATTTGTAAAAAAATCGTAGAAGAAATATAGACCTAAATACCCTTATGATGTTGAGGAAGGAAGGGAACGCAATCCTATTTGTCTTATGTGATATGCTGGCCCCTTCCTGCGGGCTTGGAAAAGCGAGAATGTGTGGAAGATATCTATATAGACGCATATCGTCTTTTGGACATTGAAGCTGGAAGGACAGCCAGCTGTAGGCGTTGAAACCACGAAGAAACGCAACTAGAAATGTTGGGGTCAGGAAGGCACGTTGCTCAGAGTATATGTTCAGATAAGTGCATTTAAACCTTTCCAAAGTCTCTCCTTAATAACTCGGAGACTTAGGACATCTCTCTCTTCTGAGTTAGTTGATGGCCGCCCAATTAAAAATTGCTGTCCACACGAGGTGCTAAAGTGTCCAAAAAAATTCGTAAGTACCCAACTAATTTAGGGATTTAATGCGGCACTTAATTATGGAAGGAGCCATATTTTTTTTAATTACTTGGAGGGAAGGAAAGAATAAAAATCAAAGAAACAAAAGTTATTCAATGAACGAGAAAAGAAAAGAAAAATAAATACTGAAATAATAATTATGAATTTCTCTGCGAGGAAGTAAATACGATTAAAACTCGCTTTGAACGCTTTAAATCCTTCATTCGGAACAAATATTGCAAATAAAGAGGAAATATTAATATATATTAGTTTCAAAAGGGAATAAATCTGATTATGTACGATAAATTTATCATTTTATTAAATAAATATTAAGCAAAAATCAACAGAACGAGGATAAATTAGTTATAAAATGGCAGACACGTGTAGAAACGTGTACTGTAATGCATATAGGTCATTATAATTTAGCAAGAGAATAAACTATGATGGGGTATTAAATACTGTCAACATACAAAAAGATTTGTGTTGCTTAATCCTGAATGATCTAAAACTTTCAAAACAATGTAATGTAGCTTCATAAAGGCAGAACAGAGTTCCATGTAGGTTACATAAATAGACACTTCATGTTTAAATCAAAAAAGATATTAATCTTCCCTTATATAATATAATGCCCTTGTACAACCTCATATCGGTTATGTGGTACAATTCTAGTCACTTATATGTACAAAAAAACATAGCATGATTGCAACGCGTTCAGCGACGAGTGAATAATATAATTCTTGAACTTAGAAATAGATCATATGAAGAGAGACTGAGGCAACTCAATTTGCGTACAATTAAAGATCGGCATTTACGTAGTCAACTTATCAAAGGATTTAAAATAATAATTGGGTTGACTAATATGAACTGATGTTTGAACTAGATACCCAGTAACCACTCGAAATAACGGTTACAAGCTATGGAACAAAGGATTTATCACTGCAATAGCACAAAATATATTTAGTTACATAGTTAAAGGGAGCCAGCAAGGACTACTTAGTCCACTCAAACGCCAGTCCCATTCTATACTAATATGCTAGTAATCCTACTTTGGACATTGTCGCCACAATACTCACTCACGCGACATTCAAACTACAACAGGGCTCCGTATTTAAACAATATCATTATTCGTAAAATAATTGTCCATTTTGTTATTAAAACTATTCACACTATTACCATTTACTACCTTCGCGAGGAGTGCGTCCATTTATCGTGATTTTAAACGTGAATTATTTTTTAGCTATTTCCGTTTGAAACCTCCTTTCAATTTAAAACCCTTGTTACCTGTGATACCATGGTCGTACTTAAATTTCTCCATCATTTACGTTTTAAAATTTATATACATTTAAATTTATTTATGTAAAAAAACAATTATATGAGCAGGAAGAAGCATACTGGTTATAATTTTTCAAAATATCTCATTCATTTAATAAAAAGAGGCGATGTTAAAAAAGTAATCTCACAATAAAAATGTCCAATAGAGAAGATATTCTTTTTTAGTTGAGAATGTTAGAAAACTTATGTTAGTTTTTAACGGCCTATTACTTACCAAAAAAAGGTTGTAAAAATCCGGGTTTTTTTTTCCTAGTAATAAACTACCATTTTTCATTTGAAAAAAAAGAGGTCAGATAAAAATTCGGGGTTTATACGAGGGGCGGTCAATTAGTTTTGCAATTTGGATATAAGGAAACGAGATATGAGGAAAAGTGTTTTATTATTTTTCAATATAACTACCCTCGACTTCAATGCACTTGCGCCACTTGTCCCTGAGGCTTCGAATTCCCGACAACCAGAAATCTCCCAACTGCAGGTCAATCCACTCCTGAACGGCGAGCTGGACATCTTCATCGGCCCCAAACCTGATTGTCTATTTCTATCCATTTAACAAATCTATCTTCCATCTAATTCATCTATTCCATCAACTTATTTGTCTATTTTACAGATTTATGAAAACACTTACTACTTCACCTTCATCTAATTGTTTATCTGCTTCTTCCACAGATTTATCTACCGACTCCTTTACTACTTTCTTTAGATTTTTTATTTCTACTATTTTTATAACTCTACAGACTCAGCTACCAATTCATTTGCCTTCGTCATGTAGCTACATATCAATTGGTACAGTTCTAGCTGTACTCATCGAACTTTTGTCTACTTCTACACTTCTTTCTACTATTAGTTTTGGTTTGTTTCTAAAGATCTCCTATGTGTTACTTTATTCCAACAGATATAAATACACTTATCTACCTGTTTGTCTACGTCTAAATTTTATCTACCACCCATGTACCTGCTTGCTTCTACTGATCTCCTAATCTACTTATTTTTCCACATCTTATTATATATATATATATATATATATATATCTACAATCATCTACAGGTGTCTAATTATACCAATTTCTCTACCCCTTACCTACCTTTTTGTTTATTTTTAAATATCTAGTTATCTTCTTTTTACTCTATTTCAAATAAGTTTTTTTTTATAATAAGGCAAAAACCCAAGTATCTTACTAGGAAGGTTTGAAAGTGTAGGTTATTATGTGGTGAAGTTATAGAATGTGGTACTCTATTAATTTGGTGGAAGTTAAAAAAACAAAATTTGCTTCACTGAATCAAAACTGAAAAGAAAAAAACTTAAATTCTCCGCAGCAATTAGATAAATAAAGTCTAAGCTTAAAACTATAAAATCCTGGTAAAGCCAACGTTAAAATAGGTGAGACATGGAAAACGCTTAAAAATACATATAAATCAAATATAAAAACTTAAAAACTCAGAAAATATATTTAAAAAATATAGAAAAGTTTAGAAATCCTTTAAAAACTACACTAAATAAATCAAACTTTAACTTAAATTTCAAAAAAATAAAAAATCCATCGTATAAATAAAAATTAATAACAAAGTATTAAAACCTTTTAAAATTCAGAAATTAAAATCTCAAAAATATAAAAATGGGTTAAAAATTTTAAATCCTTAAAAAATCCATTGTATAAATAAAAATTAATAACAAAGTATTAAAACCTTTTAAAACACAGCTTTTAAAACAAAGCTATACAAAATAAATTATCCGAATAATAGAGTAACGTCAACAAAGTGTGAAACACTCATTTGCCTATTGTGTGTTTGTATTTTTTATCCATACACTCTGGGAATACTGAGAGTATGATACCATCTTTCCATAAAAGCTGGAATCTAGTCGCTCTTGCTGGCTGCACGGTCCCTTCCAAAATAGATGTATTTCAAGACTGCCCTGTGCCGGAAAGAGTTGGTCTATTAACTCATATTTATAAAATAGTGAGTTAATGATAATTAATTTATTAAATCATTAGATTACTTATAGATTTAGTGCATTGAAATATTCATTGGATTATTAAATTAGGATTTTTACATTGAATCATTGAGCTCTTCCATAGAATTGTCTTTGTTTTGGCACTGGAAAAGTATCACCCACCTTTTTAAGGGCTCTAAGCCACCTAGTAATTTCCTCTTTCGGCTAGTCGGCCTATGTACCTTCCACTATTTTTCACTTCACTTATCGCTACTTTCTTCACTTTCCTTTGCGCAATCATGCCCTCGTTAGTTTTTGCATTCTTTTAATAAAGCTATAAAGAAAAGGAAATGTATGTAATCCAATGAGGGTTTGACTGCTACGGATGAACTTTTATGTTGACGTTGGGGAACGTATCTAAGGTCGGGAGAGTTGCATCCTATCGCGGCCGAAGCGAAAACAACGAGGGCATCTCTGATATATATATATATATATATATATATATATATATATATATATATATATATATATATATATATATATAATTCTTCCCAAAGGAGATTCGGGCCGGAAGGGCAAGCATTTCTGCGGGTTAGGGTGCTCATCTACACGACCCATGCGAGGGCTCATCTCAGTGGAGGACCTACAGTTTAATGTGAGGTCTTTACACGCGAATGGTCGACGTGAAGTAACGCCCCATCCGTGGACTAACCACACCGAATGTGACTCAACGTTCATTATGATGGGAAGGGTTTTTTTTTATCCATCGACTCTGTCGAAGCCTTCACGAAAGTTCGCATGGCGCCATGGGCAATCGATACTCGGACCCACACAGACGCCTGCCACCTATTGATCTAAGGTATCGAGGCCATCAAATAGCGTCGCTATATGAATAACTAAACAGCCGCCTTAACTAAGGCTCCGGCGAAAAGCCCCAACAGCGGGTGGGACATGCGCGAAGGACTCGAAGTGGCTCTGAAGGTGGGCGGATGTGAGGTACACAGGGTAAATTATAGCTTTTGAATTATATTTTATATTTAATTATTCAGATTCCCTTTTTACTCAGAAGATCAAAGAAAATAGGGAAATTCGTAGTCTAAATTGATGTTCATTCGTCCAAGTTAAGTCAAAATAATCATGCCTCCAAAAGGACTTCCTATTTTGTGACTCCCGGACATCACTATCCTGTCCCACTCACTCGATTCTTGCTCGCCATGGGACTTCGAAAGTCCAGAAAAAGATTCCGAACCCACGAAATCTTGTTCGTAGAATTTTAAAGTAACCAAATTGCTGCACATTTCCTGGCCGCCATCTTCACCGCAAAAGCTATAATATGCAAATTTTGTTGAAGACTATGGTGTATTTCACCCCAGTTAATTTCCTTTGGCACCTTTCTCTTCTTCTAACTATCTTTTTTATTCCATCTTGTAGATGGTAGATCACTTGTCCTGTATTCATCTCTTTTAAATGAATGTGTTTGGTAAAAACCAAACTAAATTGCTGAGCTTTCGACCATCTTCGGAGCGTCTTGATATATTCTTCCCTCCTTTACCAATGAATGTGGAGTCGGAATCAGAGTGAATGGAAGAAGATGTTATACTCAATTTAGTAGATGGTGGGATAGTAGTAGATAAAAGTGGGTGAAATTTAAAGCGGGGAGGGGTATTTTGCCCTAGTAGGAGGGCATCACTTTATTCTCTTCTTTAGATTTTTCCTTTTTGTCTTGTTTTTTGATACGTTGTGTTTTTATATGTTGTTTCTTTATGTGTTGTTCGTGTGTTCTTGTTATTGTTAGTGTTTCAATTTTTGTGTACTTATTTTTGGGTTGATTTCTTTCAAGCATTCAAGCCTTTTATAGCTTTTAGCTCAGCGATTTACCTTATGTTGTTTTAGTGTGTTGTTATTTGTATTCTTTGTTTTGGTTTCGGTTGTACTGCGTTAGTTTCTAGTGTTCTTGTTATGTGTACAGTGATGTTATGTTTTCCTGAGAGCATAATCTTAGTACTTGGAAACTGGCTAGGACGGGAGAATTTCTGCCGTAGTCGTGCAGGTGAATGAAAGATGATGATGATGATGTAACAAGTGGGGAAATGTGTTATAGGTATAGATAGTGGTGAAGACTATTTATAGTTTGCCCTGGTGTAGAGGGCATCTCAAGCTTCTTACTTTTTCTATTTCCTTTTTTTCTTCCTCTTTCGATGGTGTCAGTGTTTTAGCTGACTCTTTTGTTGTTGTTTTCTCATTATCTCTTTCTTTTATAAATATATATATATATATATATATATATATATATATATATATATATATATATATAATCTATGATCTACATCCTTAGGCATTCGAGCCTTTCAATTATGTTTCTGCTAACTCGTTAGCTTTCATTTTTATTTTTAATAAGGTTTAGTTTTCTTCCTTGTTTCGCCTGTTGTGGACACTTGACCTCTTTTTGTTATATATTTTTTGTTTAATATTGGATTTAGTTATTTTATTTATTTTGTTTTAATTATGTTGGGCACTTTGCCTTTTTTAATTTATTTATTGGTTTTGTATTTTTCATTTGTGTTCTTCGCCTCTTTTGGTTTTTCTTTTCTCTCTTTGTGTTTGGTTTTCTCTTATCGTGGACTCTTTTTGGTGAGGGGAATTATTTTGTCTTGGTTATGTATAGATAACGGCTTGGTCTTCCCGGGAGCGCAGTCTTCCACTTGGGAATAGGACTCTCCTGGTGACTCGCCCAATTTATGGGTTGTGGTATGTTTATGTTTGCCTCTATATGCGGGAGTATTTCGTTTTCAACCTTTTCCCAGGTCTTTCTCCCTAACCTTTGGAAGACCATATTCAGTGGCTCAAGTCCTGCTCTTGCGTGCAGTTCCGTCTGCCGAATATAGTCCATTCTGCGCGCGCCAGCTATAAGCAGGGTAACACTGTTCTGGACTCTGCATAAATCTGTGAGAGGTTAAACTAACTGCCTGCATTACTACTGCTGGGTACACCAGTGTTGTGGCCCTCGATCTGTATCTGCGCTCTTCTTTCCATCACACAATCGCAGAGGATCTTTTCAATGACTGGGTTTAGCAGAAGGCTTACGATCTTGAATTGCCTTTTGTACGTCTCTGAGGACTACGTCTACGTACTTTTCCTCCGCCCTGTATTTTCTAGCTTTTCTGAGAGAAGTGCGAGCGCGGTATCGGTTCCTCTTCCGCTACGGAATCCGTGCTGCTGGTAGTCAAACACATAGTTCTCAGCTAGCTGGCTCTGTAGCCTGTCGGCTACGATCTTTTTGAAGATCTTGCCTATGAATTACAGGAGGGAGATTGACATATAGTTTAGGAGCTTGTCGGGAGATCTGTTCCCCTTCGGAATGAATATAACCTTTGCAAGTTTAAACGCATCAGACAAGTAGCCGGTGTTTATGGCTGCGTTCATTACGTTCAGTATTCCCTGATGCACTTGCGATGAAGCGTTGGTTATATGCGCTTTTGTTATTCCCGAACAACCTGGAGCCTTTTGTTTGAAGGTTCTGATGGCATCAGCGAGTTCCTGCATAGTTATTGCCCCTCCATGACTCATCATCTCCATTTCTTCGGAGACGTGCGGGTACGGGTAGGTCCGCTTAATAACTTCATTCAGCTCGTCAATGATCTCACCCTCAAACTCTAAGTCGAAGTCTTCGTTGTCCTCTGGTGTTATTGAGAAGACTTCTCTTTAGTGCATCCTGAACCGTTTCTCGAGTCCTATTGGTTCCTCGATGTATGATTCGTCCTCCTTGATTCGTGTTTTTCCCTAATGTTAGTACCCTTTAGTCTCCAAAATTTATTGGGATTGTCTTCGCCCTCAATGTTGTCAATGAACTATTCCCATATTTCAGTCTATTTTCCTCTGTGTATTCGTGTTAGCTCAGCTTCGAGGTGAAGCATCCCGGCCACTAATTCCTTGCACGTTCCCGTGCGTCTCAACCGATCATAGAGTTCCCTATGATCCCTTGCTATACTTCTCATCTCGTTTGTCCATCTTGGTAGGGGAGCGTTCTGTATCATGTTGTCGAGACGCTCTTCCTGCCTGCCCTGATGATCGAGTCGGTCAATAGCTCTAGATCTTTGTCTATTTCTTCCAGAATTGCTTCCTTCAGATCTGCTGGTTGGTATTCTCTCAGCATTTCCCGGTAACTCTACTAATAGACTTCCTTGTCTGAACTGGCATCTAAATGGGCGCGGGGGAAATAATTGTAAGTATAGGGATGTGATCACTCGGGATAGGCGGTCTCGGAGTGCTATGATAGTTGAATGGGAAGTTGTAGATGGTCAAGATATGTCCAGCCTCGATGCTGTGCGCGAAGTTACAAATGTCGGGAAGTCAGGTGCAATTATTTCTAGTCTGTCTCGGTCCAATAAGAGTTGCAGATTCCTGTCTCTTTCATTAGACTTTTGCTATTCTGCTGCTCCCAAGTTAGCGTTTAGGTCTCCTCCGAAAAAGACTATTCTTTGGTGCCCACATAGTATTTTGAAATTGTGTAGGGGTAAGTACTTTCTCCTTCCTCCTAAGGGGTTGGTACCCTGCCGCTACGACAAGATCTCCGACAAGAGTCGGGATCGCTATCGCTATAAAGGTTTCTTCAAGCTCAGGTAGGTGTTTAAACTTGAGGTCTCTCTTTATCGAGATCGCCATCCCGTCATACCTTTCCTGGGAGTAGCTTTTTGTTAAGGTCGTGTAGTTTGGAATTTTCATTTTTTGTGTTCTTGTGTCGAGTCCGTGTTCACTGATAAGAATGATGCCTAAGCCTGTCTCCCTGAAGAAATTACTGTAAACAGTGATTTTTCCTGTACATCCGTTAACGTTCAGTGTCATCATACTTAGTCTGTTGTTTGTCCTTTCCATGTCAGTGTTTTTCGGTTGTCCTGTTTGTTAGAGTATATTTCTTATCCTTTCTTATCCTTTCTTATCCTTC
Source organism: Ceratothoa steindachneri (assembly GCA_963969495.1). Taxonomy (NCBI): domain Eukaryota; kingdom Metazoa; phylum Arthropoda; class Malacostraca; order Isopoda; family Cymothoidae; genus Ceratothoa; species Ceratothoa steindachneri. The sequence continues at coordinate 214,980,186 of OZ018319.1, forward strand.
CACACTGTATTTTTTTGGTAATCTTGCGGGGTCCGAATTTCGGAGTATTCCCCGTTGAGTTCAATATCGTCAAATATTACTGCATCTTCCAACTTTTTCGCATCCACATCGGCATTAAACTCCCATTTGTACCTGTCGGATCTGACTCCTTCAAGGAGACTTCTTGACGTTATCTTTTTTGGAAACGGGTATCTTCGCTGGCGTAGAGCTTTAGGTTGATATCATTTCCGTCTATTTTTTTCTTTATATTCTTCTTTTATTTTGGTTGTTTTTTAGGCGTTTCTTTCTCACCCTTCGAGCTATCGGTTTTGATCTCCATGGTCGTCTCCTTCACGTTCATTTTTTGTTTTTCCATTTCTCTTTTTTTTCTTGGCAACGATGCGTGGGTCCTGTCATTTTGTTGGTTGTGTGGCGTCTGTCTTTTCCTCTGTTGTCTTTTGTGCGCCTTTCTCCTGGGTGTTAAGGGGTACCATCGGGGCATATTTCATTTAGGGGATTTCCTCAGATGCTGGGGTTTTGGGGAAGACCATAGGGCTTATCCCATTGTTCGCTAGCATGGCGTTTAATTGATCCTTAAACGTGTATGGTGTTAGCAGGTTTCGCGCGTGCGCGTACATTATGCAGGTCAATATCTTGATTGGCATTTCGCTGTTAATATTTAGGTATAACTTTTTTACTTCGTATTCGTTTATGGCTGCCTTCGCGACCAGGGCTTATGGTGTGGTGAAGTGAATGTGAGTGTGTGTAAAAGGGCCATTCTCCCACCCCTTTTCTCTGTACCCTCTCCCTCCCTCTGTAAGAATGTGTGTGTGAGTGGGAGTGAGTTTTTTTAAAATATTTTCTCTTTGTATATATATATATGTATTTGATTTCATGTATTAAAACCGTTTTTTTCTCAGGTTGTACTTTGCTTAAAATAATCTTTTATCAGATTGTACTTTGTTTAAAATAATCTTTTATCAAAGTTGTACTTTGCTTAAAATAATCTTTTATCAGATTGTACTTTGTTTAAAATAATCTTTTATCAAAAGATTATATTTTGAAGATTGTTTGGATATACATTTAGAGAGAGTGGAAGCTTGGACGGACGGCAAGAAGGGTTCTCTAGACGAGTGCTCCGCCCAGCCCTGAGACGGAGGGCTTTCATACCTCGCTAGACACCTGGACCACCACACCCGCATTGGCTGACAAGCCTGCCTCCTCTTATGTTAGCCTACTACCACCCACCTCCAGCACACAAGTGATAGAGCGTGCCCCTTTTAGTTCGGTTGTTGTTGTGTTTTTTCATGTTTCGTGTAGATATATTTAAATAAATTTGTTGTATTCGCCTGTTAGAAAATTCTCTTTTGTTATCTTATTTGGATTGGGGAATTTGGCCTCATTTTGAAGTGTGCACACTTCCCTTGTAAAAATATAAACTACTGTAATTATCATTGTACTTTTCTTTGTAAGTAAAGGGACTGTATATACAATTCGTGTTATTCTCCCTCGATTTCTCACGTCCGTAAAGTGTAGGAAGCGGGTTGGATCGATTGGGATCAGAGATATATTTTCGACCCGCTACATTTGGCGCCCGAATAGGGACGTGAGACTTCGAAACCGGGAGCGTGACGGGATTGGATTGCAGTCCATACCCAATTAGTGTGACAAGTAGTTTGACTGATTTTTCCCTCCTCCTATCTTTTTACTAACTTGGGAACAATGGCGTAGCGGAAACATTGAATGAAGAAGTAGTGCGATTGAGACTGGAGTTGAGAAAGAAAGTAGAGGAGTGTGAAATGTTGCGGAAAATGATGGAGGGAATGAAGAATAAAATAAAAGGGATAAATGAAAAGACTGATAGGATGAAGAAGGAAATGGGAGACCGACAGGATCAGACGGACTAACGGATGCAGGACCTATATAACATGATGACAGGGGCTGGATTAGCCCCAGGACCTACAACCCTGACCCCTGCTACTACTGAAGGGACTCCGCTAAATGGAATGGATGGCAGTATGATTGAGTCTAAAGAAGATACTGTGAGTGTTAGGAAAGGGGGTGAATGGAAGAGAGTGGAAAGTAAGAGAGGAAGTAAGCATGGTTCTAAAGTTAAGGATAGGAAGGCGAGAGGGAAGAGTGTGGATTAGTTATACCCAGATGAGGGAGAGAGTGACGATATGATTGGAATGAGTGAGACCGAGAGTAGCTCTTCGGAGAGTGAAGTGAATGTGAGGAAGGGAATTTTGATTAGAGAAGTGCCAAGGATTGATAAGTTTAGATTGCATGGGGGAAAGAGTATGGATGAGTTCTTCGGGGATTTTGAGCGGTACTGCAAGCTCAAGTACCCGCAGAACAAGGATCACTTGGTGAGTGTTCTGGGAGATTGTTTGGATGGGAAAGTGTTGGAGTTCTTGCGAGTGATAACTAGTGTGGGAGAGCCAAAGTACGATGTAGTGAAGAAGAGATTAGTTGGGAAGGTGAAACGAATGAAAGAGAGTGTGAAGTATAAAAGGGTGAATGAATTTGAGAAGGCTCAAATGGGGAAGAGTGAAAGTGTGAATATGTATGCACATAGGCTTGAGAGTATAGCAAGAACGAGGTATGGTGATGATGATGTAAATGAATGTAAACCACTCATGAGAAAGTTTTTGGACACGATCCCGCGAAAGGTGAGTGAATGGCTGAGTGGAAAGAGAAAGGAGAGAGTGAGACTGACAGGTGAACGGTTGATGTGGGAGGATGTGTTGGAACTGTTATAAGATGGACGATTTGATGATGAAAGTGATCCATAAGAGGATGGATGGTACAGTGTGAATCTTGGGGGTAAGAAGCCCAGGAGCTTTCATCCACCCCAGCAGTTTGTCAGCTACAGGGATGCCCTGAAGGCTGCACCAGCTGGAGTGATGTCGAACATCCTGGGCCGGCAGAATGGATGGGCAAATGGAGGGTGATCGAATGGAAGGGAGGGGTCAGATGAATTTCAAGCGTGGGAAGGGATATATGAGAGAGAATCCGAGATTTGTCCCAGCAAACCAGAGACCGAACGGTGGGAGAAAGATTGTGGAATGTCGTTGGTGTGGAAGGAAAGGTCATATGTTGGCAGAATGTAGGTGGACATCTGGTGCATGTTTTGGGTGTGGTAAGAAAGGGCATATTATAAAGGATTGCCAGGAAAGTGTGAAAGAGTGCTTCGAGTGTAAAGAAATAGGCCATTTGAAGAAAGATTGTCTGAGGTTGAATGGTGGAGCAACTGGTGGGGAAAGTATAAAATATGCATGTGGTAATTGTGGAAAGGCTGGTCATTATGCAAGGATGTGTCGTGACCAGAGGAATGTATGTAGTTATTGTGCAATGGAAGGACATTCGAGTGAAAAGTGTTGGATTAGACTGAGAGCGCAAGGTGTGAATGGAAAGTCTGAAGCGGGAAACCGAATGGTAAGAGGTTACCTGCTGAAGTATCCTCTGGGTGCATGAGTGTGATTAATGTGTTGGTAAGTCTGTCTAGTGTGAAAGTGCTGTCTGGTAGGAAGTATGAGTGTCTGAGTGTGAAGGTGGAATTGAGTGTTTGGCTTTAATATATTCTGGATGCAAGGCGAGCTTGGTGTATAAAGATGTGTATGACAAGGTTAGCGAGAAAGCCCTCCTGTCTGAGTGCAAAGGTAGTTTAGTAGGTATTGGTAATAGGAGAGTGCCTGTGATTGGAATGATAAGGTCAGCTGTTCGAATGCATGGTATGATGATGAATGGATGTGAATTTTCTGTGATTGATAAGGTGAGTAGTGAGTATGGTGTAATTTTGGGGTATGGTTTTATGAAAATTAATCGTATGGTTGTGCATCCTGCGAGTGATCAGATTGAGAGAAAGATTGGTAAAAATGGGGTGTATAAGTTGTATGTAGGGAAAGATGGTAGCGTTTTGAGGAGTGTGTTTACTGGTATTGAGGTGACTGCTATGGAGAATGTAAGGCTTGTGAAGGGTGAAAGGGTGTCTGTTAGAGTGAGTTGGAGTAAGGATGTTAGTTTGAATGTGGGTGAGAACACTGTGATATTGGATGGAAAGGATGCGTGTTATAAGGTAAGGCGTGTTTCTTGTGTGTTTGATTGCTTGATGAGAATGAATGATCCTTTTGTATGTGTGCAGGCGGACCCCAGTGTGAAAGGGCAGGTGAGGGGAATCCAAGTCAGAGATGTACTGGGTCACCTCTCCACTGTCAATGAGGTAGGTATGGATGATAGTACGGATGTCAGGGTGAATGTTGCAGGTGAAAAGACGTGTAAATGGACGTATGATGATGTGAAGAGCATGGTGGAATTGGATGGATGTTTAACTGAGTATGAAAGGGAGGATGTGTATCGAATGATATTTGAACGAAAGGGAGCCCTCAGTAAGGGTGATCTGGATTTCGCGGTTGCAAAGCCCTCGGAATTCAAGATTGTCCTGAAGGAGGACTCCCCAATCTATCAGCGGCCAAGGCATTTCCCACGTCTGGTTGCTGATGAGATTGAGGAGCAGTGCTTGGAATTGGAGCAATTGGGGGTGATTAAAGAGAGCGAGAGTGCATGGAATAGTCCAATTGTACCTGTGCGTAAGCCGGATGGAAGATTCCGTCTGTGTGTGGATTATAGAAAGTTGAATGAAAAGACTGTGAAAGAAAGGTTTCCGATGTGTGTGGTATCTGAGTGTGTGAAGAGTATGCATGGGATGGAGTGATTTACGAAGCTCGATCTGGTACGGGGGTATTACCAGATGCACATTGCTGAGGAGAGCCGGCTGGTAACTGCCTTCTCTTCCTCAAAGAGGCATTACCAGTTCCGGAACCTCAGCTTTGGGTTGGCTAATGCTCCCGGAGCCTTCCAGCGGGCAATGAATGTGGTGTTGAGTAAGTTTGCGAGTAAGAATGTGATTGAGTTTATAGATGATATTTTGATTATAACTGAGACTTTTGAGGAGCATATGAGATTGGTGAATGATGTGTTGAGAACGTTGGAGAGTGTTGGTGTAAAGGTGAAAGTGGCGAAGTGTGAATGGTTTGCGAAAGAAGTGGAATTCCTTGGGCATATGGTGAGTGAGAATGGGTTGCGAAAATAACCGGAGTATGTTAAAAAGGTGCGAATGTTTCCTAAACCGGTGACTGTGAAGCAACTGAAGTCGTTTTTGGGTTTGATTGAGATCCAGCGAAAGTTTATACGTGATTGTTCTGGTGTGAGTAAGCCTCTGACTGAGTGGATGGGCAAGAAAGGTAGTACGGTTGTCAAGTGGAACGATAAGATGAATGAGGCGTATGAGAGACTGAAAGAGGCAGCGGCTGAACATGTTCAATTGGCTTACCCAGATTATAGTGTAAATGCTAAAATGCTTGAATTGTATACAGATGCGAGTGGGTATTGTATGGGAGGTTTTCTGATGCAAGAGCAGCGTTTGAATGGAGAGAATGTCAGGCGAATAATTGGGTATGTATCCAAGGCTATGAATGTTGCAGAATGAAAGTATTCGACTGTGGAACGAGAGTTGGCTGCTATAAGGTATTGTTTAAAAGTGTTGCGTCTGTTTTTGTATGGTGTGAGGTTTGTGATAAAAACAGATCATCAACCTCTTGTGTATCTGCAGCGTATGAAGTGGGCTGATAGTAGGATTGCAAGGACTTTGGAAGATTTTAGTGACTTTGACTATGTGATTGAATATGTACCTGGTGAACGGAATGGAGTGGCTGATTTGATGTCAAGGTATCCTGGTACGAATGATGAAAATGTGTGTGGAGTGAGTGATCCTGAGTATTTGCCGAAAGGGATTATGAATGGAAAAGAGAGTAAGGGTGGTGGTGATTCCTTGTTTGAGAGTGTATGGAATGGTTTGCAAGATTTGAAGAGTGATGGAGTAGACGTGAGAGTGCCCGATAGTGTGGATGACTTAAGGAAGGAGGTAATGAGTGAAATATGTAGGAAGCCTGAAAGCATTGGTATGGCAAAGGTGCGGAACTTCATGAAAGAATTGAGAGCAATGTGTATGCAAGGGGTCCCGCCATTTCAGGAAGTGTTGATTGTAGTGAGTCGTTTGTATAGAGTGATTGTTTATGTGCACTTTGGTGGTGAGAGGCCGATTGTGTACAAGGATGAGAAGATGAAGGTTTTGAATCCTAATGTGGTACATCTGCAATGTTTGAGCGGTGTGCACTACAATTGGGTGATTGGAAAGTGTTTATATATAAGAGAGAAGAATGATTGTCTGGATGAAGATCAGCGTCGTGTGGTGAGTGATGATATGTGAGTTAATGACAGTGTGGATATCAGTGCTGATGTTGGTGTGCTTGTTCCTTCTGTGTATTGCGAACATGGTGGACCTGATATGATGGAAGCAAGAGTGAAAGTTGGTGAAAGGTTGTTCTGTGGTTTGATTGATACTCGAGCGCAAGTGTCTTTAGTAAATGAGAGGATTCTGAGTAAGTATGATGAGTTTAAATGTTGCGAGCATAAACCTGTGAAGTTACAGGTAAGTGGATTAGGGAATGGCATGATAGTGGCATGGGAATAGGTTGGCCTGAAAGTGAGTTTGGGTAATGGTGTGAATGTGAAGCATGACTTTGTGATTCTGAAGGATGAGCAAATGCCGTGTTGTTTCTTGCTTAGGGTAGACTTTATGAGATTGAATGATTTGTCTTTGGATGCTGATAAGGATCGTCTTATGAAAGGTGAATGTGAGGTGATGAAGTTGAATGAGTGTGCGAAGAATGTTGTCAAATTTTGTGGCATGATTGAGTTGGTCATGGATGATGAGAATGAAATTTTAAGTGATAAGGATATTCTAGAGATGCAAGAGATATGTCCTTTTGTTAGTGAGTTGAAGAGGTGTGTAATGATGCGTGTTGATTTGAATAAATGGCCAGAGTGTTTAAGTGATTTTAAAAGGTATGCTAAGGATTTTGTTGTTTGTATGGATGTTGTATATTTTGTGAGGCATATGGAGGATGGGGATGATATGTATGTACCTGTGATGTCCTTGGTTCGTATGATTGGTCTGGTGAAAGTTGTGCATGATAATTATGGGCATATGGGTAAGTTTAAGCTGTAGGAGTGTATGAAGGAGCATGTGTTCCATCCGTTTCTGAAAACTGTTGTGAATGATGTTGCAAATACGTGCTAAAGGTGTCAGAAGCGAAAGGTGCAAGGTGTGCAAGTGAAACCACCGATGTTGAAAGTTGATGCCAAAGAACCGTTTTAATTGGTAGTGATTGATTGTGTCTCTTTGCCGCGTACGAGTGCTGGGAATGTTGGTATGGTTGTTATGGTTGATCATAAAAGTAAGTTTGTGTATGCAGCGCCTGTGAGAGATAAAAGGAGTGTGACTGTTGCGCGTGTGGTTGAGCCGTTATTTTTTCTTATGTGTGTATGGAAGCCTAGAAGATGTCTGAGTGATAATGGGCCTGAATTTGTAGGGGAAGTGTTTGAGCAAATGTTGAGAGAGAATGGTGTGGAGCATGTGAACAACTCCGTATGCACCGTCTTCAAATGGATTGGCAGAACGTACTATAAGAACCTTGTGTGAGATGTTGAGAATGATGAGTACGACAGTGAATGACTGGAAGGTATGTCTGGGGAGAGTGTTGTGGGCGTATAATTCAACTGTGCATTGCGCAACTGGGATGTCCCCATGTCAGTTTGTGATAAATTTTGAAAGGCGAGTGAAAGATAGGTTTCGTTTGAGTGAAAGTGAGCAGAGTGTATGGCGTGAGGCACATGAAAGGTTCCGTTCATTTGAATTAGGTGCAAAAGTATTGAAGGTGAAAGAAGTGAAGGGTAGGTTGAATGTGTCAAAGATGAGTGAGAAGTTTGATGGACCTTATAGAGTTGTGAGAGTTTGGGAAAATGGGATGGCGTATGTTTTGGAGAGTTTGAATGATGGTACGACTGAGAGAGTGAGGGCTCATCAGAGTCAGTTAAGGAGATGGAGAGAACCTCCTGACTACCTGGTGAGCCATCCGGTGTATGAATTGTGCAAAGAGAAGGGTAAAGTGCATGATGATGAGAAGGAATGTGGTAGTATGGTTCTGTCTGGGAAAGAGCTTGTCTTGGTCTCGAGGAGTAGAAAGCGTACAAAAAAAGAGTGAAAGGAAGAATGCAAGTACTAATGAAAGTAAGTCTGAGCAGAGTGTTTCTGGTATGGGGGATCTTGAAAGGAAGATTGAGTTTTTGCGTAAACAGGGGAGTGATTTGGCTGGTATAAGTAGACGAGTGAGTGAGCTGCCTGTGCCTGATTTTTCTGGTTTTGGGAACAGTATGAATGATAGTGTGTTTGGGCAGAATAAACCTCGTGTGGCTGATTTTTTGGGTTTTATGAATGGTAATAGTAGGGGTGAGTTTGTTGTAGTAAATGATGAAGTGGCTGATTTTTCAGGTTTCTGGTGGGAACCAGTCGAAGAGGTTCCTGGTATGCCTGTTGAGAATACAGGGGATGTGAGTGACCTGTCTGTTTCGCAAGAATGTACTTTGAGTTGGATGAGAGCTGTGAGTGAGGAGCTGATGAATGGGGGTATGATGAGTGAAGGTTCTGAACGGAAGAGTATGAAAGAATTCTGTCGTGAGATGGAAGAACTGGTAATCAGGGCTAAAAGTATGGTGGGCGATATGATAAATAGTGACGATGAGACTTACAGGATGACTGACGAACAAACCCGACCAATTGCTACGCGTAGCCAGGGACCAGTAGAAGTGTGTGAATGGGTGCAGAAGGGTGCGATTGAGCACAAGTGGTACCGTGAAGAGTGATTGAAAGGGTTTTGTGAGTGGCTGGTCGAATGGCTTAAGGAAGGAGGGGTGTGGTGGAGCGAATGTGAGTGTGTATAAAAGGGCCATTCTCCCACCCCTTTTCTCTGTACCCTCTCCCTCCCTCTGTAAGAATGTGTGTGTGAGTGGGAATGAGTTTTTTTTTTATTTTTTCTTTGTATATATATGTATTTGATTTCATGCATTAAAACCGGTTTTTTTCTCAGGTTGTACTTTGCTTAAAATAATCTTTTATCAGATTGTACTTTGTTTAAAATAATCTTTTATCAAAAGATTATATTTTGAGGATTGTTTGGATATACATTTAGAGAGAGTGGAAGCTTGGACGGACGGCAAGAAGGGTTCTCTAGACGAGTGCTCCGCCCAGCCCTGAGACGGAGGGCTTTCATACCTCGCTAGACACCTGGACCACAACACCCGCATTGGCTGACAAGCCTGCCTCCTTTTATGTTAGCCTACTACCGCTCACCTCCAGCACACAAGTGATAGCACGTGCCCCTTTTAGTTCGGTTGTTGTTGTGTTTTTTTATGTTTTGTGTAGATATATTTAAGTAAATTTGTTGTATTCGCCTGTTAGAAAATTCCCTTTTGGTATCTTATTTGGATTGGGGAATTTGGCCTCATTTTGAAGTGTGCACACTTTCCTTGTAAATATAAACTACTGTAATTATCATTGTACTTTTTTTTGTAAGTAAAGGGACTGTATATACAATCCGTGTTATTCTCCCTCGATTTCTCACGTCCGGACAGTGTAGGAAGCGGGTTGGATCGATTGGGATCAGAGATATATTTTCGGCCCGCTACAATGTGGTGTTTTTCCTTGCCACTTATGCCTCTCTTTTCTCGTTGGTCTTTTGTCTTATTATTTCTTTTTTTAATCAGCATACCATGGCTATGGCCCTGTGTCCAATCTTGCAATTTGCACATCTTTTGGGGGAGTCTTGCACGTTCTCCAGTTGTGTCCCAACTCTCTGCATCGTGAATATGTCTCTTACTCTTCTTTGCGTTCTCTGGTGGTGTGGCTTTCCATTTTAAAGCAGCTGAAGCACATTTGAACTGGGATAAAATCTTCTCGCTATATTTGCTAGCTGCTTATTCGTGTATTAAAAGGCTGGAGCCCTACTTACTCCTCCTTCTTTGCCATTGCTGTTTCGGTAAATATTACTTTGAACACATGTTTGTAATGCTTATTTTCTCTTCGATTTTTTCTCTTCGGTTTCTCTATTTCAGTTTCTATTTCAGTTTTTATTTCCTCCTTTCCGTGGTGTCTGATCCATGGTCCATCCTTCTGCATATAATGCTTCGGTGGGTCAGGATTTGTGCCGGGATGTTCGGTTGGAGGTTTTTTGTTTTATGGCATCGATTGAGGCTTCTTTTGTTAGCGCTTCGACGTATCTTTTCTTCTCGCAAATTGCGATGTAGGAGTTGCGACATCTATTAGTCTTACTAGGGAGATGTTTAACTTCCCAAAGAATAATGCAAAAACTTTTCCTCTTTTAGATCTCGCTTGGTCTGGCAGCCTCCGAAGAGGAATCCTTGTTGTGTTGGAGAGCTTCATGGTTGTGGTCATGGAGCTCTAGGCCTTCCTCTTCGTATTCCTCTTTGTTGGGGTCCCAATATAACTGCTTCCTTCTTCCTCCTTAACCTTGAGTTAGGTTTACAGTTGTGTCCTTTATTTAGTTGGTGTCTTCCCCGCTCCGGGGTGGCCCCGCCTTCGCAATTGTAATTTGCATTAATGGGATGATGATAAAGAGGGATGAACCTAGGGGGGACCTCACGAGATGTGATTGTATGGCGAACATTTTGTTGGTTAGAGTGGAATTAACTAGCACTAACCAGGGCTGTCGAACCTCGCGGGTAGTTGAATGAAGGAAAACGATTCTAGGTGGTATTTATTCCGCGTGGTTGATCATAACGTTAGAGGAAACGAGCCAATCGGTTGAGTGGAATTTTAAAACAAATTTATTGTTCGATTCCAGTTTAACTCTTGCCTATTGATGGCCGGTTTCTCTTCGTTTAGTAAGGTTTCCCGAACAGCATGATTGACAAACAACTTCAATCAATTTTAAATAATCGCTTCAAAGATACCGATACAACGGAAAGTAATCAGGGCAAAGTAAACAACATCAAACTATATTACATAAATCAGATGTCCACGGCCTATAAAGTAGATGAAAAAAGAATCAAAGAGATTATTAACCGTAACATCAAGGTTAAGAATCAAATGGATAAAATTCAACTGATTATTTACTATAAAACAACAAAAGCCAACAATCTCCTTATGAAAAACAACAGCTGCCAAAACTCCTCGAATCTCAAATCAACCAACATAGTTTACTAGTTCACCCGCCTCAATAAAGAATGTAAGCTTTATAATAACTCTAAATAGATTGAAATGACAACTACCACACTTTCGAGACGTTTAACGATGTACGAGTATCTGCAGAGCGGAGGACCTTGTGATCATATGGAGAGCGAACATAACATCAATCTAACGAGAGGTCTTTTAGTTGACAACACCGTAATTAAAAGAAAAGAGGGAAATAACGCTAGGCTGAACATCTTAGAAGCCATATAGATAAACGAAGAGAAGCCGGCCATCAATAGTCAAGCGTTAAACTGGAATCGAACATTAAAATTGTTTTAAATTTCCACTCACCGGATTGGCTCGTTTCCTCTAACGTTATGATCAACCAGGCGGAATAAATACCACCTAAAAATCATTTTCTTTCATTCACTCTGATTTGGACTCCACATTCATTGGTAAAGGAGGAAAGAATATATCAAGACGCTGCGAAGATGATCGAAAAGGATCGTAAAAAAGCTCAGCAATTTTGGTTTGTTTTTTACCAAACCCATTCATTTAAAGAAGAGATGAATACAGGACAAGTGATCTACCATCTACAAGGTGGAATAATAAAGACAGTTAGAAGAAAAGAAAGTTGCCAAAGAAAATTAACTAAGGCGAAATACACCATAGTCTTCAACAAAATTTGCATTCAAGAAAGACTGCTACCCATTTACACTAATATATATATATATATATATATATATATATATATATATATATATATATATATATGATAGTGAAACCACTGTATAAGAGCCAAAAGTTTAATTTATGAGACTAGTTTCAGTGTGTAGTTATCATACCCTCTTCAGTCGTATACTGAGAATGCAATTGTTACAAAAGTCTATAAATAGCGTACAGATCAGAAAAATCAAAAAGAAAAAATCACAAAGAAACACAAAACGGTGGAGAAAAGGTCATTAATCAGGGGTGTAAGTCTAGAATCGTTCACTAAGCTGTTTACGATCAGGTTACGAGAATGGGAGCTGCATTTCAAATTCCTATCTGACAAACTAAAATTGGGAATTTCTCCTATTAATATAGATTCTACTATTTTTCTTTTACGGAAATCTTTACAATTATATATGATTTGTGCCTTTAAATAGTCACTTTGGTTGTTGAAATTGCTAATATGATTAAAAATACTGGATGTGGTAGTGCTTCGTCCGACATCACCTTTATGTTCATAAATTCGTTTTGATAAGGTTCTTCCGGTCTCTCCTAGGTAAAATTAGGGACAGTTTGTAGAGCCGCACGGGATTAAATATACACCTGCTTTATTTAGCTGATCCACGAGCTTGGTCGAAAGGAAAGATTCAAGGATAGAAAAAGGGTATTTAAATGTGGTTAGGCCTGGGGAAATACCTTTGTTCACTCCTTTAAGGAGAGAAGAAAAAGGAGGGATAGACACTTCGTATTACTAAATTTGTTTTTATCCTTAGGATGGTAATGAGTAGATTTTGCTTTAGATAAACTTTCATTGATCACGTGGAGGGGATAATTTAATTCAATGAAATTGCAGGTTATATATGTAATCTCGTCTTCTAGAAAGCAAGGGTCACATATCCTAAGTACTCTCAAAAACATACCTGATATATCAGACTTAGATTAGGCCTATAAATAGTTTAAACTTATTTGACAATTTTCTTTAAAAATCTTAAAGACCTCCATCTCACTATCAATTATAAAGTAAAGTGGGAATAAGATAATTGTATATCCTTTCTTGATGTAAAAATTGTTAGAGTCATTGATAAAATTTGCTTCACTGTGTACCGAAAACCAACCCATTCTAACTCTTATATCCATTTCTTTTCTCATCATGATATTAACATTAAGCGAGCCGTTGCATCAGGTATGTTTTTGAGAGCACTTAAGATATGTGACCACGACGATCATCGTCGTGGTCATTTTAGCGAAGAGCGCTTAATGACACAGGTTCGAATACAACTCCTTTATTCATTTTCTTATAAAGATTAAAATAGTTTGCTTCTATGATTAGCTTACTATATCTCCCATATTCCTTCTTAAGCTTTAATGGTATACTTAATAATAATTTCCTTAGCGTTTTTCCGGGTTATGTTACCAGTTTTCATTTCTTTGGGCCTTTAATATATATATATATATATATATATATATATATATATATATATATATATATATATATATATATATATATACATATATATATATATATATATTCGAAGGAGGCCATTTTTGATGCAGGATTAATTGAAGTCAACAGCAACGGCTGCATTGTTTACTTTTGGCTGCAGCTTTTTTATAGCTTTGACTATAGTCTAATAGCTGACTCTAGGCCAGGCTTAAATTTATTTGCCTAGACATCTTTCGACCTAACAGTAGGTCATCTTCAGGGCAGAATAATGAACGTTATATTACAGGAAAATATATTGAATATGTTTGAACATTACTGTAAGAAAAAGGACCAATCAACTAACTCGAAAAATACATTGATATATTTATGTTTAAAATATTTTTAACAGTATTGCTTGCTTGGCAGGCTACAGGCTACAGGCTACAAGAAAGACCAAAAGATTGTTAAAACCATTATACACCGCAACGTTTCCCCAACCAACCTCAAGCTTCAAATAAACTTGGTCATATATTACCTGAGCAGAAAAACACGATCCCTCGTCATGAAGAACAGTTGTCTCCCCGCGACGAACCCCCTACAAAAGGCCAACCTATTGTATGAATACTCGTGCAATGTCGGTAACTGCGTTCACCGCAACCCTAAATACATAGGGATGACTTCTACAACCTTGTCGCGCAGGTTCACAATGCACCACTAGGAGGGGGCTATCAAACGTCATGCCGCAACGCATCATACGTCAATTACAAGAGAAATGCTCACCCAAAACAGCTCTATCATTTCCATGATCCTGACCGCCGAAGACTCCGAATGGTCAAGGCAGTTTTGATCTTCCTGCGTAGACCTTCAATCAATACACAACTCCAACTAGAGACTATCCTCCCAACGACTCGCCCCCAGAATCTGCAACGCCCTCGCATGGAACCAGAATAACCTAAGCTGTTTCCTCCTTTTGTTTATACCCAACATTATTTTTTTTTGTTATCTAACATATTGTTAAACATATCCATGTATTTTCTTGTTAAGACATTGGACATTGGATATAACAAGTTAGTGGGTATAGATTAGTAGAGCAAAATTAAGAGAACATAGTGGTGAAGGGCTTTGGAAAAAGATAGTAATGGTAAGTTTAGTATAAGTTTGAAGGGTTTTTGTTTCCTGGTGTAAGGGTATCTCCAGCCAAAGTAGACAGTATACTAAAATAGTACGTGAGAGCAGGGTTGGATAGATCCCTGGTCAAAGTGGAGCTTTGGTTGACGTGACTGCGAGGCCTTTTTGGGGCGGGGCGAATGTTCCACATTGTTAGGCCTCACAGCAGATGCTTCCTTCCGATCTACTTGTGCTTCTGTTGGGTTAGTTGGGTGTGTCTGTGAGTCCGTTTGTGCCTTCTGCCGGGAAACCATAGCTTGCACTCGAGGATCCAGTTAAATGGCATTACTCGTGTCCGGAGCTATTTGGCTGCTCTTCTCGGTCTGCAGTTGGAGATTCACTTGAAGAACCTCATTTGACGGAGGGTTTTCCGGAAACACATTTTTTCCATGCCGTTATTCACGAGCATGGTGTTCGGTTCCTTTGCGAAGGTGCCAGGCTGGGTCAAGTTAAAAATGTGTGCATAATATATGCAACACATTATTTTTGTATATTTTCGTTTTAAATTTGCAGGTACGTCGGTGCAGTGGAAACATTACTCTCTGCTACCGTTGTCTTGAAACCTTCACGTAGGTGGCGTTAGCCTTTCTTTCCTCTTCTTCTCTGCCTTCGTCCTTTGTTTTTTCTATTTGTTCTTTGTTTATTAGGCAGGTCATTGTCATGGTTCTTCGTAGGTCACCCCAATTGAGCTATTTCGGGAACGAACTTTTACATTCGCGCCAGGAATGGTCTTGGCCGGTGCACACAGAACATAGTGTGAGTGTAGAGTTGGGGCAAGTGGCGGTGGTGTGTTCGTTGTACCTCTAGCACCTGGAGCACATTTTCAGGTCAACGAACTCCTCACGCTCAATCTGATCAAGGCAGATGCGGATATTATAGAGGAGAAGGCCGTTTTCTTTTGCCTTAATCGCCATTGTGGTATCGGTGAAGACAACTTTAAAACGTGGGTGTAGGCTTTGGATTTGATTACCTTAGCTACCTTTGCCCACTTATGATTCCAAAGAACCTCGTCCGTGATTTGGTCAACCGAGTGTCCTCCAACCCAGGGTTCGAGGCGTCGGCAGATCACACTTCTATGTGTGCGTATTTGTGGTGGTGTCTGAGGTGTGAGATCAATTTTTAGAAGGGTGTCTGAGGCACGCAGGGAGGGGAGGGCTTAGATGTCCGCTTCCCTCGCACAGATAGCCAAGTAGCCATTTGAAAAATTCATTAGCCGTATGAGGGCACTATTGAGCTCGCCGTAAACTCTCTCGAAGACCTTGCCCTTGTTTGGTTTTTGCAGGCCTAGCAATTTCCTCATGGCAATACACTGCGTTTCCGTCATCTCTCCGTCATTGCACCTAAGGGCGTAATTTGGGAGGGAATCTGAGGAGGGGACCCTAATCTGTAAGTGAGTGTAACTGGTGTGTATGTAATTTTAGGGATTCTTTATGAAAATAAGGAAGAGTGGTATATAAAGAAGGTAGAAAATGTCCAATGAACAAAGGGCCACTTTACCTTCAGGCAGCGCAGAGGAGTCCTTCTACCTTTCCCTCAACTAGCCTCCAACAAGACTAGTCAAGGAGAAAATCGCCACTTTCGAACATATCACTGCTGGTGGAATATCCGGCCATGCACAACAAAGTGGTATCCAATCAACCTCATTCGAATGAAATCTTGTCCAAATTTAAAATTTGACCGTACCGATAGACGAGTATGCAGGAGAACAATCCGAGCAACAAATGCAGTCATTTTCTTGTTAGGTTTGATTGATCCGTTTATTAACAATAATATTCAAAATATTTTTAAACATAAATCTATCAATGTATTTTTCTAGTTAGTTCATTGGTCCTTTTTCTTACGGTAATGTTCAAACATATTCAATATATTTTCCTGTAATATCACGTTCATCATTCTGCCCCGAAGATGACCTACTGTTAGGTCGAAAGATGTCTAGGCAAATAAATTTAAGCCTGGCCTAGAGTCAGCTGTTAGACTACAGTCAAAGCTATAAGAAAGCTGCACAAAAGTAAACAATGCTGCAGTTGCTGTCGACTCTACTGAATTATATATATATATATATATATATATATATATATATATATATATATATATATATATATATATATATATATATATATATATATATATATATATATATATATATATATATCAGAAGCGACTCCAGGTCATCAGCTTCACTCGGGCTCATCACAAATTTCGCATAAGACACATGTATAAAAGAAGGTGAGAGACATAATACACACCGCAGACTTATATGTGCACTGGGAATTTAACAATAAGACAGAAATATAGCTTTAATATAAAAAATACTCACTTCAATTATATATGAACTCCAGTCGTCTTGGTTTAAAGGCAAACTCGTATAATATCTTGGCGTGCAGCTCCTTCTTCTTATCCGAATCGTTTAAAATGTTTTTCTCAATGGAAATACGAGTCAATGAAGACAGCCGCTCTTGGGCCATAGTTTTTCTCAGATAGGAGTGGATTCTATCCAACGTTGTGAAACCTCTCTCAGTCAGTAGCGACTGATGTTAATGGGATGGTCAGCACTAGCTTAATTATTTTAATGGATTCCCGCATAGTGGAATTAAACTCTAATTTATACAGTAATTATAAAATTGAATTCATTGACTTTCACTTTATGAAATCACTGCCAATATACATATATTTTACCTCGTTCACTAAGCTCTTACAGTAAAAAATACAGGCATATTTGTTTTCTAGAGAGTACATATGTTAAATGGGAAATGAGTTGGCAAACTCTTCAAACATATTAACGTCTAGTAATTCAAAAAATGCATACTCCTGAATGCCAGAAAACCTCTCTCGTAAGGAAATTAGAATGTTATCAATTATTTAAAAATGGGTAGTAAGGTAATTAATTTGTGCACCTTTGACTCGTTTTTTAGGAGGAGGATCTTACGCATCTGCCTGTTCCATGACAGCAGCTGCATCGCGCAGAATTCTTCCATATTGTTCGTCCTTACGATAACCTTTAGCACATTGAATCAAGTCATTTAGTTTACTCTGACCATGCTTTATGTTGAGTAACATACACTGCAGGATATCAAAGACTTTTACATCCTGAAAAGGTATGTTACGAAAGCAATTGATGAAAAACATGTAGGTGAACTCTTTCAACTTTGCCAAAAGATTGTCTCTTTGACAAAGTGTATCTTCATCTCAGTTTTCACTATAGTCTAGAATACTTGTGAAGGCATATTTCAAGTTTACATGGAATAGTTTTATGGATGACACAGTTCTTGATCTATAGCACTAACTTCTTTCACACAGTGATGGAATACTGACATTAAACTGCCTGAAAACGCTTCTCCGCTTGGTACTGGAAGATGTAAATTTACTAATTGCACGTAAATGAGAAAAAAACATTTTTACTCCACTCACCTTCTCGGCACATTTGCTCAAGCCTAAGTTAAGTTTATGCGCATACCAGTGAATGAAGTGCGCATGTTTAAATCCTTTATCCCTTAGCTTACTCTGTACGACGTTTACCTTTGCTGCCATTACAGCTGCTCCGTCGTAAGTCTGGCTAACTAATTTATCGCTAGCGTCACTGAAGAAGTTCAACGCAGTTGCGATCACATCAGCGAGTCTTGTAGCACTTTTATCATTACTGACTTCATAGAATCCAAGAAATCGTTCACATATTTTGTCTTCATATAGATAACTTATTATGATCGATAGTTGGGCATGCATTGCACAGTATGTAGTTTCGTCGGCTGTACAGACATAAGCGGAGCTTTATCGACTTTGCTTCTAATTTCATCAGAGATGATCTTTCCAATCGCTTGTATTAGGTTATTCTGTATTGTACTTGAGACTCCTCAGAACTGTTTCAACCCCTCTTTAGTAGAAAGTCTAGAAGCAAACACGCTGTAGATTTCGGCAAAGCACTGCGATAGTTCACGGTGATTTCCTCTATTAAGGCTGTTACTTCCTTCATCATGTCCACGTAAAGGCAACTTTTGTTTACACAGGTATAACACTACATTTATTAACTGCTTTAAATATTGTCTATTTTCTTCAGCTGCTTTGTTATGCCGTTCCTTTTCCAATTTAGCAGAGTCACTAATAGCTTTCACAATATCGTACAATCCGAAAGTTTTCAAGCTTTTATAACTATTTAAATGATTCACTGCTTTACTGTGATGAATACAGTCACTCAGGATGTTTTCATAATTATTATAGCCTCCATCTGTCCACGACTGATTAACTTTTGGTTGAAACAACAAACATAGCTAGCAGTAGAGTTTCTTTGTGACGCTACTTGCATAAACCTAATCAATTGTTCATACCATCTTATCTGGAAGGTTCGAGTTCCAATTTTAGCTTTCAATGAAGGAGTCGGCCTTCCTGCTCGAAGAATTTCACGTTTTTATGCAATATTTCTAGCCCCAAATGGCTTATTTTTTATATCTAGCACTATGTCTTTCTCCAGTTCTATGTTAAGGGTAAAAATAAAGCAACCCTGCAAAACACAACTGATCTTTACACTCGCACAAAATAACGGCAATCAAATAACGTCAGGGACGTGCACAACCAGGGCTGCCATTGAGATTTTACCAAACAACCCAGATTGATTGATTAGTTCCTTATTCAGCTAGCTTTTTGTATACGTTTCCTCACACTTTACTATATGTTGTTTTGCAAGTAGCCTTTCTTTCGTGGTCTCTGCTTTTAAGAAATTTGTGACCTTGGTTTTAACACATTTCCTATTAGAAAATACTAGAAAATCACCCATAATATGCAATAATAAAACCTGCATCCTCAGGAATGGGTCCAGGGTAATTGTTAAGAGTAGGATCACACGATTTTGTTATCGATTTATGACCAATCTACCTATGTCGTCCTAGATAAAGACCCTACGATTTAAGTTAATAGCGATTTCCACAAAAAAAGTGCGTTCCCATCTTAAACATTTTTCCGATTTAATTGCTAAATTTAAATCTAGTAATGCCTCTCTGCCATATTTAAATGGTATTGTTAAGACTCATAAGCCAAATAACCCTATGCGCCCTATTATTAGTTCCTTTGGCTCAGTTTCATATTCTTTATCTAAATGGCTCACTTCATAACTCACTCCTCTTGTTGGTACTATTTCTCAATCTCATTAAAAATAGTTACGACCTTATTGAAAAACTCAACCCCATCCCTTACTCTAATAACTTCTCCCTTGTTACCTTTGATGTATGTTCTATTTATATTAAAGTGCCGGTAAACGAGCTTTTCCCCTTCCTTAGTGATAAATTGCGTAACTTTGATATTTCTTTGCCTGTTAATATTTTCATTGAACTCATCTCAATGTGTACTAAAAACTAAGTTTTCTTTTAATGGTAAATTTTACCTTCAAAAGTTTGGTTTAGCTATAGGAAATTGCTTATCTCCTGTCCTCTCTAATATATATATATATATATATATATATATATATATATATATATATATATATATAATTTACTCCTCACCATCATCGATTTTCCCCTTGTTAGGTTCCGATATATAGACGATATTATTTGTTTGTGGCCTACCTTTAAAGATGTCAATGGTTTTCTTACTGGCCTGAATTCTCTGGTTTCCTTTATTAAATTTACCCTTGAAGTCGAAAAAAATGGCGTCCTCCCGTTCCTAGATCTACTTATTCACAGGACTCCATCTGGATTTACGTTTTCCGTCTATTTTAAGCTTACCAACGCCGGTTCTTATATTCATTATTACTCAGATCATAATGATAAAGTCGAACGTTCTGTATTTATTTTAATGTTTCTCCGGGGGTTGCAGGATAACAGCCTGGAATTCTTGGATCTTGAGAATTCTAAGATCTTTGAAAAAGGTAACAATCTTTGTTACCCTCAAAAATTTCTTGTAGGATGCCTAGATTTGGCAAAAAAATCGTTTTATAGAACTAAAATCCCTCCCGCATACAATTTTAAGAACTCCCTTGTTTTACCGTTTTCTTGGTCCTTTTCCTTACTTCCCCGGCACTTAAAAAGTTTAAATGTTTCGGTCATATTCAAGTATGAGTCTACCATGTACAAAATGTTGATTCGAAATAATGACTATAGTATAGGGGGCGGGGTATTCTGTGGATTGTGCAGTTTCCCCGAAGCAATACTTTGGGTAAATCGGAAAATCATTAAATATACGCTCGACCCAATATAAATACACTATTAGAAGAGGTGAAAGTAATAGTACTTTCTTTGTTCATTTATCTGCACATAGTCACTCTATCAATTGAAATTCGCTAAATTTATTTATAAATCTGATGACTTTGTTAAAGGAAATATTGTCAAATGTTGATTCATTAATTCCTCGCCTAATTTAATATATCCTCCAGTCTCTTTAAACTGGACCCTGTAATTAAAAGGCTTATTTGTAACGAAATTGTCCATTTTAAATCTTAGCCCCTTTGATTAAAAAAAAATTGCTGTATTCTTTTTGTTTATTTCAATGTATTTATAATTGCATGCGTATGTACTCATAGCTTTGAGACCCATTTTGTCTACATTCTTTTCTCATAGTTTGAACTTCCGGTGAAGTCTTATCTTTATGCCTTTACCCTTCGTTCCCGGTATTTAATCCCATTCCTGATATTTTTTTCTATTTTGTGTCCTTTCGTTGTATATGCGCGAGGCAATCCTTATTCGGCTCTTATACATATCACTTTTGTAAAATTATTCATTATTCCTTGAGAATGAACTGAACAAGTTCGAAAGTACTTGGAATCCGCCTTTTATTTTCCTGTGGGATTGTTTGCATATTATATATATATATATATATATATATATATATATATATATATATATATATATATATATATATACATATATATATATATATATATATATATATATATATATATATATATATATATACATACATATATATATATATATATATATATATATATATATATATATATATATATATATATATATAAGGTAAACTTCACCTATCCATCAATATTTGTTAAGCTTCTCTCAACTGTTTTGCATTTTTTATTTAAAATTATTTTTCAAAAATATTCGCCCTGAGAATTTAATGAGAAGAAGGGATAAAAAGGCTGAGACTAAAACTAGGAAGTAGTAATAAAGAACGGACTACCGAGGTGGAGATGAAATTTATTGAACAATCGCGTTCTTTTATTGAGCATATATCGTAAATTGAACAATGCCATTTTCTTATAGAGAATCTATTGCAGAATTAAGTAAATACTATGTAAAAATTCCGATGAAATGTAAATTATTCCTCTTCTCCTTCCTCCTTGCTTCTGAAGAGACATGAATTTACTGTACTGGTGAAAAGCAATTTCATTGTGTTGTGCTAAAATATCATTATTTACAATCGAATTTACTAAATTATTAAGTAGTTTTTAATTAAAATAACTAAGAATTAATCAAGTTATATTGTCTAACTATACTCGAAGTTTCCCAATGAAACATGTGTTTTATGGGATCTCACATGATAAACTACTTGCCTATCTTGCATCGAATAAAGTTTAATGATAATATACCATAGAAGATTTTCGCAGGCACCGTTCCTATTGTAAATTTCGAGTGCGTAAGTTAGAGGTGCGTTTTCAAAATGTAGATTTTCCTTAGAATAAGCGATAATTAAAACCATATTTCCCGATTTTGTTTACTAAACGAGGCATTCGAAGGTAAAACTTTCGCATCGTATAGCGGAAATTCGTGCCGTAATTGGGTCGATTCTCATAATTTTGCGCGGGATGCTCGAGATCTGATGTTGGAATGTATTCAGGAACTAACAAAAAAAATGTCGAAAAATGTGGGATTTCAGCTTGGATATAAATTTAAACTGCCAAACTGCGATAAGAGAACGCCTCGAATCAGAGAATCATTTATTCATGGAGGTAGCCATTACGAGCGACTCATCTTAAACGGGGTACACCTAACCCCCGAAAAACAGTAATCCTAATTTGAGTGTAGGAATACGTTCAAATAATAATTGCTTATAATTTAAACTGAAAGTGATACGATTTTAGTAGGTAAAAATATTATTAAAATTAAGAGACGAATTTAGAACTAGAAATACACGATAAAAAGACGAGGAGGCCGTTTAGAATTTGGGATAAATGCGATTAGTATGTAAATTGTAATTGCTCAATATAAATTCGGCAATTCTAAAAAGTTGTACGCGGCATCGATATACTGCGGTTTAATATGACGTCAGAAGAGATTGTCCATTAATATCGCGATACAATAGAATCTAGGAAAGCTAAAACAAATAAATATAAAATAATTGTTATTAATTCTAGAATTTAAGACATATTAAGAGTTTACTTAAGGAAATTTGCACAAATTAGTCCATCATTCTCTACGATCTTCTTCCAGCCATCAGATACCAGTCAGTTCTGAATAAAAAAAAATTGTAAACAAGCTTCCGCTTCCTAAGTGAGTCGTCCTGACTCACTTAGGAAGCGGAAGCTTCAATAAATAAATGGTGATATTCGGAAACTTTAACTTCCAAGCATTGAGCAAATATAGAAAACCTAAGAAAAAACTTTATGTATGAAACCCCTTTGGATCTAGTAAAGCTAATCCATCCCAAATCACACCAGTATTGATAATTATCAATTTCAAAAATGAAATAGTAGAGGTAATTAATCCCCCCCCAGAATGTAAAGTAAATTGAAGCAGACTAACATAATGATAAAAATGAAAATATTAATTTAAATTATTTAAAGAAATGATTTAATATTAATTATTTAATTGATTTAATTTAAATATATTGTTCAAATATTTATTTAACATTAATTTTAACTTATGATTGACGGTATTCTGGGCATAGCCAAGGTCAGTCGGGGTGTTTCGATAAGCTTCCCATTTTGTATGGTTGTTCCAGGGCTACTACTTTCTCAATCATTGGTATGTGTCGTTGCAAAGGGTCAGTCAACAGTCTCCATATAACTCAATGATGAAGACGTGGAGGAATTAACAATTCCGAATACCCATAAAGGAGTATGAGCTTCACGTTACCCAAAATGCTTTGGTTTATGATTCAAACAAGCCTCAACAATTTGTACGATTTTGCCTGGGGTCCACCAAGTTCGATGGAGTTCTCCTTTAAATCGGTTTGTACAAATTTCCCGAAAGGGCTAAACATACAATTTCAGTCGCTTTTCGAAGATCTAATAATGTCACAGCCTCCAATACGGGCATTTTATCGATTCTTTTTACTGTTTGATGTCAAACGTTACTAACTTAACGAGTAAAGATAATCCATTTATTGTATATTTAATTCTTACCACTTAGAAGTACTTGCTAAAAATGTGCAAGTAAGTGAGCCACTGTAATCAAATGACCATAACTTAGTAAACTTTCAAATAAAGCTAAAACAGTAAATATATCAACAAATGAATAAGGCCTCATGTGAAGCTGCAATTTCGATTTATTTGTGGAGCTTACTTCATAATAGGGACCTCTAAGTTATATATTCAGAGTTACTGCGGCGCTTGTTCACTTCGTTCACAAAATTAATAAAGTGTGGGAGATAAAAAGATTTTTTGATTTCACAACACATTCAAAATTGGTGTGCAAAAAAATATCTTATTCTCAAATTACAAAAAATGCATAGACGGACACACACACGCGCTCGCTAAGATCATTATAATGAGATACGTGCGCGGTAAATATAAGTTAAATGAGTTCTGTGACCCTGGATTAACAACGAAAACAAGAAATCCATTAGGGATCGAAACAGATGTTACGTAGTTTTTTTAAAAATAACGAAATAAATTAAGATAGACTGGTCAAGCGCAAAGTTAGAGAGGCGAAAATGAATTATGAAAATGACCTTGCAAATAATTAAAAAATAAGAAATTAAGCGTTTCCGTTACGTCGACAGAAGAAAGTTCATAAGAGAGTCTATAGGAGCGAGAAGGAGTAGAAAGGACTTCTCACGATCAATCCATAATTCATTACAAAGATTTTCAACGAGTATTCCGTAAGTGGTTTTAGTGTTGGTGACTTGATAAAGCTATCCCCATTTATCAAAGAAATTGAATAGGGGGAAACGACCAATCCTCATCTACACGCCAGTAGACGAGAGAGAAATCATAACATAGAAACAAGATGAAACGATCGAAGCCACTTCGGCCTGACGCTTTATCCAACTCGCTTAAAAGAGTTAAAGAATAAATGAGTATAACCAGTTGCTTAGAGACGCGTGGTTCTAGCAAAGTTCAAAAGAACTAACGTATTGACACATTAAAAACGGAGAGAAACGCGATCTGAGTAACCTTTGTCCTATTAGTTTAACTTTAGTTATTTGTACCTTATAGAATTAATACTTATATATATATATATATATATATATATATATATATATATATATATATATATATATATATATATATATATATATATATATATATATATATATATATATATATATATATATATATATATATATATATATATATATATATATATATATATATACATATATATATAATTAGAGATAGGAAAGATTCTCATTTCGAGTCAAATAACGTAATTAAAGAAACAACTTGGATTTCGGCGAAAACTCTCGTGTTAAAATATTCTAAAGGATTTTTTTTCTTTGAAATGTATTTTTTTCATTTAGTATTTAAACTCTCCTTCTTCTAATAGGCTCTTACTAAAACTTAAAACGTACCGAATAAAATGAAAATTTTTAATTGAATAAAATAATGACTCGCAAATCGGTGAGAGTGGATTGTCCTAAACGAGGTAATTCGGAATGGGCCTTAATTAATACAAATGTCCTTCATAATTCTGTGTATGGCCGACCTTTTTTCATTGTGTACATTAATGACCTCGACAACCAACGGTTTAATTAGTAAAATCTCAAAACTTGCCAGTGAAACTAAGTTCGAAAACAAAGCAGTGGTAAAAAAGGGAATTACACTGTACAACAAATTTCAGTGTCAAGAAAAAAACATAGATTTCATGTGCATTTTATTATGAAGTTGAGTGTGTTGAATTTGGATTTGATAACAAAGATTTCCCATCACGTAAAATTTCTTGTAAATTGCCGATTTAATAATTATGCAATTGATACCGATTTCCACGATACCATAAATGTATTTCCCTCCCAAGGTCAGATTAAATGTGTCCATCGTAATTAATTCAAGAATATATAATGAATCAACATGTTTCTTAGCATTATATAAAGTATTAACCTACATTTTAGTATTTACTTTTTCGTTTGTAAGACGTCTCAGGAGTGTCACGCTTTAGGTTCCAGCAGAAGTCAGCCTGCTGAGCAGGGCTCCATTTTCCCTTATACCTGTTTTCCATTGACGCTATATTTTGATGGACACTCTCTCCATGTTCATCATTCACACCTCCTGCATTCTCTGCGAAGAAGAACAGATGAGAATAGAGAAAGTGTATCTTCGGTGACATATTGCATCCGAGATCGTGGTAGCATTTGATTAGGCTCGCCACTATACGCTCTCGCTGGGCCCCTTGGTGCTTTTCCAGAAGTCCTTTGCATACATCTTTGAATGCATGCCAGGTCGCTAGCTCGGTTTCATCCATTGTTGCCTCGAAGTCATCATAAGCTATAAGTTGACGAATCTGAGGGTCTACGAATATGCCTTCTTTAATCTCGGCATCACTTATTTTAGGGAAGATCGCTTTGAGGTACTGGAAACATGGCTTGTTATGTTGCAGTGCTTTGGAAAATTACTTCATTAGGCCTAGTTTTATATGCAATGGTGGCAAAATGATTTTCTCCTTAACTAGTGTCTCATGAATTAAGTTATGGCATCTAGGCGTCATAGTTTCCCAACGTGACTATTCCAGGCGTAAATAATGTTCTGATCTGGCCCTACCGTCTCACCTTCAAAGGAAGTACATAAACTTGATGTATCTAGTTTGTAGCCCATTAAGTAGGGCTAATACTTTCAAGTTCGCATAAATTAATCACTTATGCTTCTTGTAACTTATGCGGTTTAGAATAAAAGCAAAGTTCTCATATGTCTCTCTTAAAAAGACTGGATATAGCTCAAGATTACATATTTATAAAATTAGACAAACGTGGAATACTCTACATTTACGAGTAATATAAATCACCTCTTTTATATGTTAATCAAGGTCAACAGACTTTATTCGCGTGCTCTCAATTATTCTATCTTATGACCATATGACCTTAAAAACTTTCAACAAATAGGGAAATCCGACACATAGTTAGCTTTCTTTTAATAAATCCAGGACAAATCTGGGGAGGACATTGACAATTATATCATTCGAAAGAAAATGTATAACAACATAGGAGTTTCAAATTTCGTTAGAATCGCCGAAATAGTTATGATGTTATTTCTCCAAGACTCATTGAAAGTAAAATGGACACCATTCAACCGACCGACATACTCGTAGTATCTATAGAGTCGCGTACGCGCTACTAAAAAGCGACTTGATTAACATTTCGTGAATGTGAATCTTATCGTGTCTGAAAAACAGATGAGAGCATCTTCTGCCGAATATTGTAAAGTAAATTAGTTAATGTTTAAAAAGCGATTTGAGGATTATTATTCAAATGTATAGAAATATTACATAGTATGAAGCACATATGAGAAAGTCCATTGAAAAAGTAAGAAAAGTAGCGAAAAAAAAGAATGCAAGAGAATATTTTCTGAATAGCAATGGATACAAAAGTGCTTTTCATATTTCTTTTGAAATTTCTTCTCATTCTATTGATTCCTCCTCTAGAAGAAGATGGTAGGCAGGAAGAGAAAAAAAAAATTCCTAATCATTCATATGTTATGAATGTGTAACTGAGCGAATAAAATTGGCTGATAGTTGTATTAGATGAAACCTGCATGAATAATAGGTGCACACGGGGATATGTGTGTATCGGGTAGACTCGATCAAAACGGAGCGTAGTTTTATATTTGGTACACATGTAGATATGTGTGTAACAAAAGTATTCGAATTCACATTAGATGTAACATCGAATTGAAATTAGATGTAACATCGAATTCATATTAAATGTAACATCGAATTCAAATTAGATTAGATGTAATATCGAATTCAAATTAGATTTAACATCGAATTCAAATTAGATGTAACATCGAATTCACACTAGATGTAACATCCAATTCACCCTAGATGTAACATCGAATTCACATTAGATATAACATCGAATTTGCATTAGATGTAACATCGAATTCAAATTAGATGTAATATCGAATTCAAATTAGATGGAACATCGAATTCAAATTATGTGTATCACATTAGACGTAACATCGAATTCAAATTAGATGTAACATCGAATTCAAATTAGATGCAACATCGAATTCACACTAGATGTAACAACAAATTCACAATAGATGTAACATTGAATTTACACTAGATGTAACATCGAATTCAAATTAGATGTAATATCGAATTCAAATTAGATGGAACATCGAATTCAAATTAGATGTATCACATTAGACGTAACATCGAATTCAAATTAGATGTAACATCGAATTCAATTAGATGTAATATCGAATTCAAATTAGATGTAACTTCATCGAATTCAAATTAGATTTAATATCAAATTCAAATTAGATGTAACATCTAATTCAAATTAAATGTAACATCGAATTCAAATTAGATGTAACATAGAATTCAAATTAGATGTAACATAAAATTCAATTTAGATGTAACATCGAATTCCCATTAGATGTAACATCAAATTCACATTAGATGTTATATCGAATTCAAATTAGATGTAATATCAAATTCAAATTAGATGGAAAATCGAATTCAAATTAGATGTATCACATTAGACGTAACATCGAATTCGAATTAGATGTAACATCGAATTCAAATTAGATGTAACATCGAATTCAAATTAGAAGTAACATCGAATTCAAATTAGATGTAACATCGAATTTCAAATTAGATGTAATATCGAATTAAAATTAGATGTAACATCATCAAAACCAAATTAAATGTAATATCGAATTCAAATGAGATGTAACATCTAATTCAAATTAAATGTAACATCAAATTCAAATTAGATGTAACATCGAATTCAAATTAGATGTAACATCAAATTCAAATTAGATGTAACATCGAATTCAAATTAGATGTAACATCGAATTCAAATTAGACGTAACATGGAATTTACATTAGATGTAACATCGAATTCAAATTAGACGTAGCATCGAATTCAAATTAGATGTAACATCGAATTCAAATTAGACGTAACATTGAATTCAAATTAGATGTAACATCGAATTCAAATTAGATGTAACATTGAATTCACATTGGATGTAACATCGAATTCAAATTAGATGTAACATTGAATTAAAATTAGATTTAACATCGAATTCAAATTAGACGTAACATCGAATTTAAATTAGACGTAACATTGAATTCAAATTAGATGTAACATCGAATTCACATTAGATGTAACATCGAATTCAAATTAGACGTAACATCGAATTCAAATTAGATGTAACATCGAATTCAAATTAGACGTAACATCGAATTCAAATTAGATGTAACATCGAATTCAAATTAGATGTAACATCGAATTCAAATTAGATGTAACATCGAATTCAAATTAGATGTAACATCGAATTCAAATTAGATGTAACATCGAATTCAAATTAGATGTAACATTGAATTCACATTGGATGTAACATCGAATTCAAATTAGATGTAACATCGAATTCAAATTAGATGTAACATCGAATTCAAATTAGATGTAACATTGAATTCACATTGGATGTAACATCGAATTCAAATTAGATGTAACATCGAATTCAAATTAGATGTAACATCGAATTCAAATTAGATGTAACATCGAATTCAAATTAGATGTAACATCGAATTCAAATTAGATGTAACATCGAATTCGAATCAGATGTAACATGGTGGAATTCGAGATCTATTAGTTATAAGAAACCTTATTTGGTCGAGTACTGATTTAGTTTGCTTTTCCGAGAACTTTCAACTTGATTCTTTTTTTGACTGAATGGATCTTTAGGACTTCGCTTGTCTTTATTCTGTATTTCTCTTCTTATTTTTCTACTTCTCCTCTTCCTTCTTCTTCTCTTTCCTTTCGTTTTCTTTTCCTTTACTTTTTTCATTTAATTATAATTTTTATTTTTCTTCCGTGTATTCTTTTCCTTCTTCTTTTTCTTTTTCTTCTCAATTAAATAACAAACGTATTATCAATTAACAAATATATCATCTGACATTCAAAACGTTCAAAAACTCCTTGAAAAGTAAAATGGTTAGCATCCGACCGACCGACTGACCGACATAGTAACTTATAGATACACGCACGCGACTAAAAATAGTAAATTGCTTTTGTTTATTAAATATAAATAATAAATTGGAAGTTGGAAAATTGGGAATAAATTAAAATTCGGCTATGTGAAATTTATGATTAGGTCTAGATTGTAAAATTTAATTATGAAAATATTTGATGGGAAAAAAGGGGAAGAAACAAGAGAAAGTAATGATAAAAAAGAGATTTATGAAAATTTGAAATGAAGTTTTAACAAATTGTATTAAATTTCTGTCACGTCTTTCGGAGATCAAAAATTGACAGCGTTCTGCTTTAGCAATTAAATGAACGCACTGCAAAGTCAATTACGATAAAAAAACATGTTATATATATATATATATATATATATATATATATATATATATATATATATATATATATATATGAAATGAATAACTCACAAAATAGCACGTGAGTTTCGTAATGAATGCAATGTCCCGCAGGAAAATTTATAAAGTGCTTCCAGGTACTTTCGAACTTTATTCAGTTCATTTTCAAGGATAACTACAAGAGAAAATAATATAATAAACGTATATATAAACTAGTAAAAGATAAAAGACCGCCTCTAAGACAAGAAATCACCAATGAGGCGGTCCGTTATCTTTTACTAACTTATATATACCCTTATTATATTATTTTCTCTTCTAGTTATCCTTGAGAATAAACTGAATAAAGTTCAAAAGTACCTAGAGGCATCTTTTCATTTTTCCTGCGGGACATTGCATTGATATATATATGATATATATATATATATATATATATATATATATATATATATATATATATATATATATATATATATATATATATATATATATATATATTTATATATATATACGAGAGGCAGTCAATAAGTTTTGCGAATCGGTAGGGCAAAACAGAAGAAGGGGGATGGTTGTTTGTGGGGGTGTTACGACAAGTTATGACAAATCAGGACCTGAAGCCGCACGCTCCTGCCTCGTTTATTTAAGAAGCAGTAGCTGATCGCAGATCGTCAGTCACAAATTTTTCCATAATGGAGAAGGTTGAGCACCGCGAAGTAATCAAATTTTTTGACCAAGGAAGGCAAGAATGCAAAAGAGATCCATGAACGCATGGTTGCAGTGTACACCGACACCGCCTCTTACTATGCAATCATTGCTCGCTGGAATAGGGAGTTCCGCCATGCTCGTGAGTCCCTTGAAGATGACCCCCGTCCAGGACGCCCGTCAGACGTGACCAACGAGGACAATGTGGCCCGTGTGGAGAGGATAATCCTCGAAATTCGACGGATAAAGGTCGAAGAAATCGAGCGAGAACTTGGAATATCACATGGAAGTGTTATCAACATCATCCACGACAATTTGGCCATGACCAAGGTCTCTGCCAGTTAGGTCCCTAGAAACCTCACGCCCCATGATCGACTTCAACGTCGTCAAAGTCCAAAGTTTCACAAGCTGCCCTGCACAAGCGCGGATTCGAGGAGCTCAACCATCTCCCCTACAGTCCAGATCTGGCCCCTAGCGACTACTCATTAATTCCGCCAGCTCAAGGCTGCACTGCGTGGACGCCGGTTTGGGGACGATGAAGATGTCCAACTCGCCGTCTAGGAGTGGATTGAACAGCAGTCGGGAGATTTCTGGTTGTCGGGAATTCGAAGCCTCAGGGACAAGTGGCGCAAGTGCATTGAAGTCGAGGGTAGTTATATGGAAAAATAATAAAACACTTTTCCTCATATCTCGTTTCCTTATATCTGAATTGCAAACCTTATTGACCGCCCCTCGTATATATATATATATATATATATATATATATATATATATATATATATATATATATATATATATATATATATATATATATCAGCACACAACAAATATGTGTATAAAACATGCATAAATACTTCTAAATCGTCTGCGCACGCAAGCATACAATCATGCATAATACAAACACGCACACATATCCAAGAACTGAAACATTGATACAAATAGGTAAAAACGCGTATACATTCCAGAATATACATACAAATATAAAAGGAAGTATACGCACTCAAATATGTTTTTATACGTGCAGTATATTTTTAGGAAACATATTCGCATTCGCTTCCACCCACATATACGTATATTAATCTATGCATATGTAAGTCAATCCATACACACCTAAAAACATATACAACTATACAAACTCTTACATCACTCGAAGCAACGTGCTTACTCATCCAGTCACCTGCGGTGATGAACAAGCTTAATGATATAATTGCATACAATAACAAACAAAGCATATGAAAACAACATAAAAGACATACATAAAAAAACGCTTACGCTATAAATTTAGGGTAGTAATTAAATTTAAAGAAATCCATTAAATAAATTTTTTTATGAATAGCCAAACACTGTTGGCAAATATGGTGGTAGGCTTTGAAAATACGACTATAATGGTAGCCGACATGAAATGACAAGGAGAACTACTGATAAGATGAGTGCCTAGTTTACTAGTCTTGGGTTGTCTAGAGATAGATGTATTAAAACCCGAATCCGCTCGACAACGTTAACATCTCAAAATATTTTGTTCTCCTCTTTCTGTTTCTTTCGGAAAAGATTATGGCTGGATGTTGTTGGTTAATATAATTGAAAAATTAAAGCTACCTAATCCTTATTCTTGAAGACGAGGAAAAACTCATCAATGCATCTTTTAAACACAAGTGGTTTGAATTCGAAAGAAGAGTTCTCTAACGACCTTTTTCATAATGACACAAAAAGGTATTGTCAAAGAAAGAACCTAATGGGAAACGTATGGCTATATTTTCATGTAAGTAAAGTTCGCTTTTAAAAAGAAGTGTTTCACTCACCGACAATTTTAAGAGTTAAAGAAATATGTTTTTCAGTTAACCCCCACTTTTCATTTTTACTGTGCAAAAGAAACTGCAACAATATCGCAAATTTCATGTGGCGTCACATCAGTAATTAATGATTTTATATCCATTTTTGTCCACGAAAAATCAGTATAGAGAAGTTTAGCAACATATTTAGCGAGGGTATCCATAAGAGGTAATAAAACTTTAGCCAGTTTGTAGCTTGTAATATTAATTGCAGACAGGATCGAGCGGAGAGGTACATAATTTATGTCTTGGGTAAACCATAGATGATGCTAACACATGTTCCAGTTGCAAAAAGTTGAGGATAACTTCATTTAAATTGTTTTGTTTTCTCAGAGAACGCAGGAAATTGAATTGTCTCACTTAGAGGAATATACTGAGAAGGATCTATATTTAACTAAAGGAGGATGAAAGTTAGAGAGAATGGTGAACCTTTTAGGAATATAATCAACGCGATTCTCAAGGACTACAACCTTACCTAGTTTACAAATTATAATTGATTGATATTTGCTGAAAGTGGACTGGATACTGGAACACAAATAATTGAAAACGGGGTTAAACACTTTAAAGCTATTAAATATATGATCGCAATAGCTAAACCTTTGATCTCATTGCCGAAATCGATAGTGGCTTCAAATTTAATGCTCGTCTAGTAAGACGAGTATTAAATTGTAGGGAAACTATTTAGAAAAGAAGGAAATATCAACTAGAAAAGATCAATTTGAAAACAGGAAGCCTGATATCAAGTCCTAACTATCTCTTTTTTCTTCTTGAGACAACAATTTATCAGAAAAGTACAAATTAATTTTAGTCCTAGAATCATTGAAATGACAATTTAGACATAAATTTGTTTTTCTACTTGAAGTGTAAGAAATATTGAGTCCGCTGTGTGATATAAAAACCATTTAAAATAATAAAATTAAAATGCAGAGATGAGATACAAGTATTTGATTATGATTATTATTTTTATATAATTTCGAAGTACATAACTTCTAGTGACGAATCTGCGTTAAGGATGATCTAAAAAGTTTGAAACGTAGAAACTGGTAACATAGTGGTATCTCCTGCACGTAGACAAACAATTGACGTTAAGCAACAAACTGATTAAATTTTGACACCTTTAATTGAAGAATTCACTTCTAAACATTTTGATTTACGGAAATCTTTTGACTTTGCTAAATATGTTGATATACTTCGCTATAATGATTCTTTCATGGCTAAAATGGATATATAGGTTGGGGCGTAAGAACTTCCTTTTTTGAAAATGAAATAAAAAACAGTACACGTTTCAAAACTCTTTATTTTTATTTTGAGCCTGTCACATAACAGAAGAGATTTAATATTCAGAGTTTTAAAAAGAATATCATTTAAATGTCGGCTCCATTGTCAATGCACTGATCCAGATGAATTCGGAAGTTTTGGTCTAGTCTGCCAAGCATGTTAACCGGAATATTGGCAATTTTGATTCGGATGTTATTCTGTTGGTCTTCCAAGGTCTGTGGACAATTGTTATAAACCAGGGATTTGAGATAAACTAACAGGAAGTAATCACAGGGAGCTAAATCAGGCTAGCGCACAGGCAAGTTTACGTCCCCTCTCAGGGAGATCAGTCGCCCGGGGGAAGGCTTCTATCAAAAAGTGCATTAAATCCTGACCGTGTTGGCTGTGGCCCCATCTTGCTGAAACCACACATTATCCAGTTCCATTTCTTTGAGAGTAGGCAAGAAAACCTCTTGGATCATTGTCTGAATTCGCGGTTAAAGCACGACCGTTTTCTTGAAAAAAGTAAAGGGCAATGATCCATACTCTTGAAATTGCACACCATACTGTGACACGATCCGAATGGAGGGGGCTCTTATAAAGTTACCAAGGATTTGTTCCACTTTAGTACCGCATATTCTGTTTGTTAACACAGCCACTAAGGTGAAAATGTGCCTCACGAGAGAAAAACACAACACAAGTGCGTCGTAAAGTAAGGTGTTAACCAGCTGCTCACATGGTGTTTGTCGGGTTACATAATCACGTTCCGTCATATGTTGGACCAAAATCATTTTGTATGGGTGAGGATGGAGTTCATCGTGAAGAATTCGACGAAGAAAACGTCCCGACATTCCAATGGCAACTGCATGCTTACGAACAGAACGCTCGGGAAACAGCAGCATAGACTGACAAATTCGTTCGACATTTTCTGGTGTTTTAACGGTCCTTTCTTTTGGACACATTCCTCCTTTTCCTGAAGGTATCCAGCCACAATAAAATCGATTTTCAATCAGGAACACGGCCTCGTGGGGAAATTTCGAAGTGACGACGAAAAGCGCGTTTCACTGCCATGACAGAGTGGCCGTTAGAAAAATACGCCACTACGGCAAAAGCGCGCTGCTCCCTCGACCACAGCATGTTTACGACTGGAACGAGTGTGGACACAAATTCCCAATCCAGCCCCTTCCATTGAGCCCTTTCCCACTCCACTGTGGCCATCCTTAACCATGCCTTCTTTTTCAAATAAGGAAGTTACACCACATGAAATTTGCAATTTTATTGTCTCTTTTCCATAGTACAATTGAAAATTGGGGGCTAACCAAACAACTATTTAATAAGTTCTTAAACTTGGCTGAGGGTGAGACATTAATTTTTTTAACAACGAGCTTTTCTTACATGAAAATATAGCCATGGGTTCATCATTAGGTTCGTCCTTTGTCAATTAATTTTTAGGTCACTATGAAAAACGGTCGTTAGAGAACTTTCATTTCGAATTCCAAGCACTGGTACTCAAAAGATAGATAGAGGATTGTTTCATGGTCTTCAAGCATAAGGATCAAGCACCCTTTCATCAATAACTATAATTTAAGAAGGGGACTTTTTTGAGTATTTGAATAATAATTTCTTCTTAGTTTGGTTATGACTTATGTTTTTTTAGCAAAGTTATTTCAAATAATTCTTTTATAATATCAAAAAACAAAATAGTGAAGTTCAGAAATAAATATAAGTATCGAAATTTTGTGAAATTTTAAAACCCAAAGAACTACAAATGGTGAATTTCAGAAAATTTATTTTTATATATCTTCTTCTATAATTATATTTTAGCAACGTGATATTTTGAAAGGGGGGAAATTTAGTTTAGAGTTCCCTTTTAAAATTATTATAATTGGCGAAGTTCAGAAAATTTATAAAAATTTAACCATGGCTGCTTTTTTTTTAGATTTTAAATTTTTTCTTAGTAGCGAAGCGCAAGCTCACCCTGTAGGGGAAAGTGGCGAACCCATTGCTTGGTATTTTTATACTTTTATGCACCAACAAAATATGTCAATAATCTTTTCCATAGAAACAGAAAGATGCGATTAAAATCTCCGTTTTATATGTCTAGCAAACTAGACACGTCCTTTCAGCAGTTCTCTTAGGCACTTCAAATTGGATACCATTACAAATCGAATTTACAGAGCATACCATATTTGCCCCACTTTTCCTTTCATGAGGAAATAAGCTATATAATGAATACATTATATACATGATAGGCTAAAAAACATGCGTACACATGTACAGAAAGCTGAGACAAAGATCTTCGCACACACGCATGAATCGATTCATGCCTAGGATTCAGATACACCTAAATCTTCAGAGGGTAGGGCACAATTTGCCCCTTGTACAATAATAGGTTTGTTCATGTAAGTCTTCTGGTCCTTAACTACTTTTAGCTAAATGATGTTTTACATATCCAATGTTGTCTCTATTAACCAAATCTTCGTAATCTGGTTGGTTTTAATCCCTTTTGGTGACAAATTATATCTAGTATCTTAAATCTTTCTTATCCTACCCTATTCGAATACATTTGCCTCTTCTCTCTTAAATTCTTTATTATCATCCCCATATTAAATATCGATGTAATCCTTGTGGCTTGTTAACCATTTTTGGTGGTAAATTGTGGCTCCTGTTTTAAATCTAATAGTGTCTTTCCAATCTCAAATTGTTACAATCCTGGGGATCATTAGCCATTTTAGTGGCAAATTATCGTTCCTGTATATATTACTATCTTTCCAATCTCAAATCGTTGTATCCTTGTGGTCATTAGCAACTTTTGGTAGCAATTTGTTGCTCCTGTTATAAATCACTCAGTGTATCTCTATCCCAAATCATTGTAATTGCAGGGTTTTCTATCCTAGATCCTATATTGTATCCTTAATCTTAAATCGTTGCTATTAGAGTAGTTTTCTATCCTTTTTGAGGCAGAGTTTCTCCCATATAGTGAATGGTTATCCCCAAAATACTTTTCGCTTTTGACTAAAAATTCTCATTTATCTTAAATCCTGTATTATCTCCTCTATCCTAAATAGTTGTAATTCTGATCGTTTTAACCCTTTCTGGCCCTAATCTTTGATCATATCCTAAACACCTTATTGTCGCCACTATCCTAACTCGTTTAGGACTACCACTCTTCAAACCTTATAGTCTATAATTTGTATCTCTTTTCCTAAGTACTTTATTGTCCCATTAGCCTTAAAGGATTTATCTCTGGAAGGGGGGTCCACAGGCTATATATACTATACAGTTACACCTGCTACTTTGGGCAATGGCATATCCTACCGTCCAGAATGCCCACAGTTAAGCACCCTCTGGCACAGCCTCCCGCTCCAGTGCCCGCTGCTGTGTACTATTACTGCTCTATCGTTTAAAGGACCTGTGGATCTCTCTTTATAGAATTCTGACAAAGAAGTGGGCGGATGGTATATTCAGGGGTAGCACCTTCACTGAGACTAAAGCATTGAGGACACTCACGCTCCCAGTGCTGGGATATGATAATAATAGGTAATCAATCACCTTGCTCCTTTGTGGGCCTGATCTGAGGGATGAAAGCCCGTAGCTGTGGGAGGTATTAGATACGAGATCCGTTGTGTTGTTGGCTCTGTTCACCGCTTGCAGTACATATATGAGGCGGCTATGCCAGCCCCGTCCTTTATCGGTTAAAACCCAAGGAAATACAGTGACTGGACTTAAGTATTTGTACAACTCTATTTGTGATGTATTTTGAAAAGTTCGAGATCTGGTTTGGGGTAAAGAGTACACGTAGTTCAGAGAACATATATTTAACATAATATAAAAGCAGAACATACACAAATATATTGACAATCAAAAAATCAACTAAACAAAAAAATATATGGGACAAAAGTATTTGGCTAAAACAAAAAACAAGTGTTTAGTATTTAGTGGCGTGACCTTTATTTTCAATTGCAGCATGGAGACGATTATTGTAACTGGAAACTAACTTTTGACACTCCGTTTGTGGTATCTTGTTCCATTCTTGCATGCATATGATCCTCAAATCAGCAAGGTTCTTTGGACTCCTTTTGTGCACAGCAGTTTTGAATAATCGCCACAAATTTTCAATGGGATTGAGGTCTGGCGATTGGCTAGGCCACGGAGGCACCTATTTTCTTATTTGCAAACCATTCTTTCGTTAATTTCGCCGTATGTTTGGCGTAATTGTCTTGCTGAAAGATCTACTTGCGCCTGCCGCTAAATTCTTTTGCGCTCGGAAGCAGCTTCTGCTCCAGTATCTGCCTGTACATAGAACTATCCATTTTTCCATCAATGATGTGGAGCTTTCCTACACCATGGACAGTAAAACAGCCCCACATCATGATGTTGCCTTCTCCATGTTTGACGGTAGGGATAGTGTTCTTGGGATTATAGGGAGTCCCTTCTTTCCTCCAAACATGACGAGCTTCGTTTCGGCCGAAAAGTTCAATTTTGCTTTCGTCGGACCATACAACCTGTTACCAAAACTCAATTCCTTTGTCAAGATGGTCTTTAGCAAACATTAAACGATTCTTCACATATTTTGCTGTACGAAGGGGAGCTCTGCGTGGAGTGAAGGCATGTAGACCACTTCCATGCAATTCTCTAGAAACCGTTTTTCGACTGACGTGAACTCCTTGTAACTCCAGTCATTATGTAAGTCTGTACGGGTACTTATGGGCACATTCGTCACCTTACGCAGCATATAGCGTCGAGACCAGCCCGTGATCTTGCGAGGAGCTCCAACTCTTGACAGGTTGGATATTGCCCTCGTCTCTCGATGCTTCCGAACTATTGCCCCAATAGTTGAGTATGGAACCTTAACACGTTCAGCAATTTGCCTATAGGTTAATCCTTCATTACAAAGTCTAACTCTTTGCTTTCGAATAGCTTTGGGTATTTTTTTGACTTTCGGCATTGTATTCACTGAGCATCCACCTTCAACAAACTCTGGAGAGGTAATGATTGTGCTGGTCGTAGTTTGTTTACATTACATTTGCTTCTAGAAGTTTCTGGCAGCTTTATAAGACGTGTTTAAATTAAGATACTCAAATTGTACGATAAACTAACAATGATTTAACATGATATTAATTTTAGCCAAATACTTTTGTTCCATACATTTTTTTTTCTGCTTGTCAATATAATTTGTATGTTCTGCTTACATATTCTGTTAAATATATGTACTCTAAACTACGAGTACGTGTACTCTTTACCCCAAACCAGA
The DNA here is from genome assembly GCA_963969495.1 of Ceratothoa steindachneri. Taxonomy (NCBI): domain Eukaryota; kingdom Metazoa; phylum Arthropoda; class Malacostraca; order Isopoda; family Cymothoidae; genus Ceratothoa; species Ceratothoa steindachneri. The sequence goes on from OZ018319.1 coordinate 215,019,238, forward strand.
TCTCGAACTTTTCAAAATACATCACGAATAGAGTTGTGCCGATACTTAGGTCCAGTCACTGTATTTGCCGTGGACGGATTCTCTTATTGTCAAGGCCTATCTTAGCTCAAATCTGCAGGTCGAGTATATATAAATGATCACATTCTCGATTCTTGTGATCCTATGGGGAATTTTCTTTATATTTCCTGAGGAATCTGGAGGTTATGGTATCTTTTTCCATACATTATATTTTCATATGTTTCTATAGCTACAAAAAAATGCTCTTGCAAGTAAAAGGAACCGCCTCCAAGCAAAGCCTTGTCCCGCTTAGGTGCCGGGAATTGCAAGGTGAATCAAGGTACCTCCTCAACCAGCGAAGGGACTACTGGTAAAGGTACGTCTACTTTTCCATCTTCTGAGCTGCCATTGGGCAGCTCCACCTCTAAAAAGAAAGTTGAACTCCCTCCTCTTTTTCAGGTCTCCATCCAAACTTCTAGGGGATAGGGCGTTTTCCTCCTTTCCTATGTTTTCGAGTAGGGGAACTTTCTCCTTAAACAGAGTTTCCACTAGCCGATTCTATTCCTGGGATTTCTTCTTTTGCACGGGCCGCCGAAGCGACAAAAAAAATCCTCGCTCGTGCATCAACCGCTCACGAGTGGCGCAATACGGTGCTTCTCAAGGACCCTTGGTGAGAAATATGGGAAGCGGACATCCCTGGGTCCTACCTCACCTCTTAGGCCCTTGAATAATGACATTTTCCCGGACAAAAGACCTTCGCACTTAGAATCAACCGCGAACTCCCTTATCGTGGTCTCCGACGCCTTGGGAGGAGATAGCCAAAAGGAGGCACCTCTATAGGCGAGAGCTGACAACAGGCTGACCACAACCTAAACAACAATACCTTTCCCAAGAAAGAATAATGACTCGGTGGGACTCTTACCCCAGAGTCAAACTCTACTCCAAGGCAATGTCTTATCGAAGGGAAGCTGGCGCCCGATAGAGTTGAAGTAAGTGAGAAAAGGACTCCTCCTTAAAGTGAAGCTGCGCAGCTGGCCAGGTTCTTGTCAATTTCGGCGAAAGACCATGCCGACGCTGGCTCGTCTAGAATCGTGGCTCCCTCGAGAGAGGGGAGGAGAAGGCATGCACTCCATTTCCTTCCTCAAAAGAAAAAAAATAAGAAAAAGAAGAGTAATGGCTCCTATCCCTCCCGGAGATTTCCACGACGGGAGGGCCCCTTGCATACTCGGCAGGTAACTACGTGAATCATGGTTTGTCTGACATCGGAGCTCAATCAGGAGAAGGGGGCATACCCTTAACAACAAGAAAACCATGAGGTGACTCGAATCTAGGCGAAGTCGGTGGCTATCATCGAGATTCTGTATGGTGTCTCCGAGCCCGCCGGCTTTAAGCGTTTTCTAAGAGTTTGATCTAATGCTGGGGGCATTGCAAAGGATAATTAATGTTCCCTTAGTTTCTTACATTAGCCAGGATTCTTGGTAGGTAGCCGAAGATCCTCCGTTACCCGGACAGCACCTTCTGGTAAATTCTGCTGACCCATCTCAAACGTACATTGTGAGTGCTCTTCGGACGCTCGATGTCTCGCCAGGACAGATGACACTGCACCTTACCATGAGTTTTGTCATCACTTCGATGTAGTGCTTCGATGCGCATCAACTTCCATCTTTTTCACGGTGCCTCGTCATGAGTGAGGACGACATAACCAACTATAGAAGCCACTTTCACTCGGTTCTTGATAGGACTTTTACGCAAGGGTCCTATGTTCTCTGTCGCAGACGTTCCACCCTCCATTTATGAAGAGTGAAGGCGAGGGTTAATCAAAGTCTTGGGTCTTTCATATCAAGAGTAACTTGAAAGGGCAGCTTCTTATAAGTTTTGTCGAGGAAAATAACCAGTTGTGTGATTATTTGAAGAATAGCCACTTGATGAAGCAAGATAATCTTTCGTCGTTCGTTATCTTTCCCTTGTATTTATCCGGGCAAAATTCCAAGGTACTGTCATATTCTTCTTCCTGCGTGACATGATGATTGAGAGGGAAACTATTGATAAATAGAGGTATCGAATTAAATATTCTCAAATAAGGTGATTCCAGAACCGATTGGATATTTCCAAACTTGACAATTCTCAAAGCAAAACGGAGTGGAGATGCGTAGACAAACGCAACCAGCACCGACGCGGACCGGATATAAAGTGACAGGCATTGATGAGGACTATCATTCATCCATTGCTAAGATATGGTCAGATCAGAAGCTGAATCGAAGGTAACATTCTAAGATAGAAATAATAAGATAATTATCGGCAAGGAATAAACAGAATATTATACATACAAAAATTAATGTAGACCGGCTAAAGGACACCGGCAGGAGTTTATTTCCAGAGGGGTGAAACTCTTCAAGGTCCTGTTTGCTCTAAGTTAGTTTGGGTCCAGTCTCGCTTCGCGCGCAGATATCTCCCATGGTTCAGATTATATCCCGTAGGCCATACGTGCAGCTCTTACTTATTTCGCTTCATAGACTGCAGTTTGCTATGGTATTATTTAATCTAGATAAGGCTCACGATACAGAATTGCAATGCTACCATATTGCCATGCGGAATCATGGATAGCCTCCACACCATGGGGGCGACGAGAGATGCCTCCAAATCTTCGTGCCAAAGTTCCTGCGAGATCGTCAATTCTGCGAAAAAGTGGGAGGTTATCCCTTTGTGGTCCACACGGCAGGAAAAAGGCTTCCTACATGGAAGACTCATCAAGCTCACTCTTTTTTGTCTTGAGCGTTAAAAGGTATCATCTCGGTGTTTCGTGAAGATGTTCTCGCTACCCTCTTCGTAGTAGTGGGCTCGAATTTCCTAGATTACACCAGTCTCACGCTGGTTCCGTGACATTGTACACGAATGACTCCAAATCGTAAGAGGGAAGGGGGATGGCTCACACGCAATCTCCATCTTGTTTAAAGTTGGCGGACTTTGCTGCTACGTGTATCTTCAAGGACAAGCCTTGACTGCAATACACCACACGGTAGGGTGATAACGCGAAATGCACAATTCGGAGACCAGATTCTCATTTAGTTCGACTCACAGAGCACAATGAGTTCACTCGAGGGATTGAAATCTCTATACCCCTGTATGAAATATCCGCACACACTACCAGTCTTGGTACCGGGACGAACAGGGGCGCTATCATTTGCTCGCTGTATTAGGAACAGGTTCATGTCTTCGCTACAGTGCACTTGTCAAGTTCTTGAAAACTGGACTTATCCTCTGTATATAGTTATTTTTAACATTCGGATGTATTCACGCCCCCTGAGGAAGTATGACTCCATTCCTCCGGCACCTGATCATTATTTTCCCTTTTTTTCTACTCTAAGTCGGATTCTCTTTGTTTTCTATTGTTTTGTTTTGATATTTAGCAACCTTGATGCTTTCTCTGCTATGCCACTGATGGCAGGCTCCAGTCTAATTCTCTTTAACTATATTTGGCTAAGAACCTCTATATTTTACCCTATATTTCGTATTGTAATCCCTGCCTAAAATCGTGGTAATCTTGGTGGTCTTTTTCCATTTAGGGATAAAATTTGTCTCATCCTTAATCATTTGTTGTTTTCCTTATCGTAAGCTTTAGTAATCCAGGCGTTTTTAATATATTTTGGCGACAAATTCTGTCCTTTATCTTAAATCGTTGTTATTCTGGTGGTAGTTTATCCTTTTTTGGATAAACATTCTTTCATATCTTAAATCCTTTATTGTATTCCTATCCAAAATCGCTGTAATCCTGCTGGTTTTTTAACCTTTTGGGGCTATCCTTTTTTCTGTCCTAAATCCCTTGTTGTCGCCATATACTACAGCGGTGTAATTCTGTTGGTCTTTATCTTGTTTTCGCTACAAATTGTTTTTAGTCTAAATCCCTTATTGTCCCCATACTTTAACACGTTGTAATCCTGTTGGTCTTTGTCCTGCTTTAACTACAAATTGTCTCTAATATCTTAAATCCTTTATTGTCTCCCTTGTCACTCATCATTATAATCCTCGTGTTTTATTAATCCTCTTCGAAGACAACTTCTTGTCTTCTCCTTAAATGTTTAGAATCTTCAGCGGTTTAAGATTTTCTGTCACAACTCATCTTTCCTCTCTCTAAATACCCCACTGTCTTCTATATCCTAAATGGTTTTAATATTAGTAGTGTTCAACTCTACTTGGGGTTTAAATTCTCACTTTTACTCTAAATCCTTTATTGTCTCCCTTAAAAGAAGTCTTTCTCATTCCGATGATTCTTTTTTCGACAAATTAGATTTTCTATCATAAATTTCTTATTGCCTTTCCTATTCTAAATTGTTTTCGAACCAGTCTTTGAACCTTCTTGGCGACAAATTGTCGCACCCATTCTAAGTTTTTTGCCGTCTTATTATCCAAATGGGGTGACATCTACTCTTGAAGGAAAACGCCAGATGGGGGCTATAAAGAGAAAAAAATGTCTTATCCAAAAGCGTGCGAAACTTGGCGATCTTTAACCCTTTTGCCATAAAATTCTCTCTTATCCTGAATATATTTTTGTCTCCTAAATTATTGTAATCCTGGTGGACTTTAACCTTATTAAAAAATAAAGTGTGTCACCTTTCGTAACTCCTTTGCTTTTTTTCTTATCCTAAATCATTATGATTCCGCTTGTCTCGAAATCATTTTGGCTACAAATTTTCTCTCGTATCCTCAAACCCTTTTTGATGCCCCTATCAAAAACACATTTTTCCTTCAATCGTAAATAATAAATTCCCTATTATCCCCTCTATTTTAAATCATTGGCCTTATTTTGTTTTCCTATCTAAAATCCTTTATTACCTCTCCTATGAAAAATTCCTTATTATTCCCACCCCTGGTTGAAAATCTCTTATTGTCTCTAAGATCCTAACGCTCCTTTGCTTATTCAATACCGTCTTGGTTTCCCACAGAAAAAATTGCGTGCGAGTCTAGTCGCGGGTGACTTCGGTCGGTCCCCGTTTAGCTTTTTTTTTATTTTGGTAATCACATTGTAATTATTTGGCTGATTCTAGCGAAATTTGAAACGCTAATGTTGTTTTGCATTCTCTTTCGAGTGATATAATTACCAAAGTCTTCCCAAGGTTAGCCCGATAATTATTTTTGTTTTGGCAATAACAGGATAACTATTCGGCCGATTCTAACGAAATTTGAAACTCTTAAGTTGTTTTGCATTCTTTTTCTAATGATATAATTGTTAAGGTCCTCTCAAGGTTAGTCGGGGAAGTATTGAAAGTTTTCAAGGTTGTAAGGTCATAAATCGGAATAAGTGAGATCACGCGACTTTTGGTCAACAGACATTATTCTATCTACTCTCTCCTCTTTTACCATCCCTTTATACCGCATTAATCTTCACCCTCTCTTTGAGAAATTTTCCCCCTCAAGTTTTCTTTCCCCTTTTCCCGACAGTTGTGGGTATGTAAAAGAAATTCTCGTCGATTCTGTCGATAAAAACCATTCGAGCGAAATTAGAAACGAAGGTTTGGCCCAAAACTTCAGCTGTCACCCACATCTCTCCTATTTTACGCCCGTACGAGCGGGTCTCACTCGGACTTGGGACAGGATGGGAAGAATTGCGTGCCCTCCATACCTTTAGGGCTCCTAAAAACCCCCTATTTTATATAGGCGTCCCCTCTCGTCCCTTAGTGCTCCCATATTTTCCTTATTTTATATTTTCATGCTCTTCCCTCCCCTATTTGCTCCCATAAGTCGCTTATTAAATATTCGCATGCCCTTCTGTCCCCTAGTTGCTCCCATAATTCTCCTATTTTTTACCAACTCACCACTTCTACTCTCTTGACAGCAAACTTCGCTGCTTTTCCCTATTTGATTTTCGGATTTTAAAATAATTTTATTAATCTTCCTCCTTCTCTTTGTACCTCCTTTCTCTCAGGAGTCCAGTTAGCCCAGGAATGGTTACTAGGAGGGTTGGGAGCTAGAAGGGAGAAAGCTTCCCCTTCCCAAATGTACCATTTAATCAACTCTTAGCACCGAGTTTGGACCATTAAAACCCAGAACAAATAATTTCAAACATATTTTTTATCATTGTTTGGTACCTGGGGCTTAGACCATATCTACCATTCGATGAGGGTTATCTCCATTGTGGCTTAACCTCACTTATCGCGAAAAGCATTGTAGCCATAGGGCTTATTGGTTGCTTAGCAACCGAATTACAAGAGTGATTTAAAGTTGCAGCGACAACAAGAAGTCTAAACCTTGGCCTTATTTAATAAAGGAGCCAAACGCGACATCATATTAACCATTGATAAATCTACATAAAAAATTAGCACTCAGAGTACTCAAAGCTGCGAACACATGTATTTTTATTAGAGTCTATTTTGGCGACCGATAGCACCGGACAAAGATCCTTTAACGTATGGAGCCGAAAGTTAAGCTTGATTTTCACGTTTTGATTATCCACCCTTAAATGCCTGTCAAATACCATCATGAGTACAACCTCAAACGACTCTTGCGGAGATTTATATCCTGATCTTTTGACTCACTTGGCTTTAGAGTGAGTACTCTCTCGTTCATATTAATGTGAATGTATATTAAAACATCAGAAAAGAAGCGGCTTTAAAAGGTTAATCACTAGCTTGTGCAAGGAAGCTCCTTTTCCCATCACCTAGTTCAGTCCCATCTACCCAATCTATTCTGTAAACTCCCTAGTAAGGACACTTCTATCACATGACGACTGAGCCTATTCCATTCATCTACCAGTCGATTTGTAAATCAATTTTAACCAATCTCTTTCCTAAGCCTATATAAGTGGTACGTGCCATATCCTGCTAGCTAATAATAAGAACCTTACCTATGTTTCCCTTATTTGACGCCGTAATTTACCAGCTTGCACCCTACCATTCATTGTTGACAACATCCTGACAATTTAACATATGTTCTCTTTTGTTTTGGATGTTTTTGGTTTATAAATAAATATATTGGGACTCTCTCAGATCTTTCTAAGAGAAACGGCCATAGATGGCGTCAACGTGTCAGAAAGAATGAAAATAAGATAATAAATTCTTGAACAGAAGTTAGATAATTGGTGCACATTTGTAATGGCCGGACAGGGGAACGCTCACCCACTCGCTAGCCTAATTGATACTGCGTTGGAATTCTAGCGTCGAGGCAGGAGGTCGATCCCAGTAAACACAGACACAAAACTTTCAGCGGCGTCAGGAGCCGGTCGTCCATTGGAGGATACGCTGAAATTTACCACCGTGGGATTAAATATGTCCACACGCAATATCACGGACATAGCTAATCACAACATTGTTATCATTTCCCTCAAGTGTACACATCATATCCACTCTTCATTATCTCCTCTGTTCCAGACTCCTGCCGATGGAATACAAAATATCCCCTATAAGGACTCTCATATCTACATACCCTGTCGCGGAGTATTGAGTCCGGTATGTGTGATGTCTCATATCACGAAACGTTCTATGGCGATTTCGTGCCTGTCAGCAATTTTCATTCTGATTTTTATGCACATTTCATTATCCAGCGGGGACTTTCCTTCACGAGGTGAGGGAAGGATGGGGAAAATTACCTACATACTACTAGTGAATTTTGCTGCAGTTTTAGGCGACTATCAACTGAGAAACTCATTGAAGAATGAAGGTGTAAACGTTGCAGGTGATATTTGAGTTAAGTGGAGCTCGCGAGCACGTTAAAGATAGCTGCCAGCGGTCGCTTGAGAAAGGATTTTGACGCGATCTTATAAGTGTTGCACCGCGGCAGATGATGACCACATAAAATCTAAAATTTAATAAATAAATATACATATTGGTATAATAATAATGAAAAGAGGCGAAAGAAGCCCTCCAAAACAACAAAAACTAATAAATCCCCCCAAAATAAAGATGCTCGATAGAGCAAAAAGAAAACAAAGGCTCGAATGCTAAATTTTCATACCTATTTCACTTAAAATCACATCAAAAAGCAAAAAAACAAAACAAAAGAAAAGCGTTATCCAGGCAACCTGGTGCAAATCATTATCATCCTCACTTCATCACTCTCATCGTTCATCCTACACTCATTATCATCCCATCAACGCATACACTTAAAAAAATAATGTTTTCTATCTATCCTATCATTCTCACCACATTCTAACTTTATACCTATATTGTAGCTTGTAAGAGTTTGTAATGGCAGGAATGCAATCATTTATTTTTTCATCTGTTAAATCACTGTCTATGTTCCAATTTCCTCTTACTTTACCCTTCTTATATTAATAAAAAATAACTAATAAACTTACAAGAAGAAATGAACAACAACTATATCTCAATCCAATAAGAAGAGAGGGAAAGAAAGAAAGAATGATTGATTGAAGTTAAGAATGTTATCAATGGTAAATATTATCGATAATGAATTTTGATAGAAGGATTCAAATTGGTTCATTATCCTCTTTTGCCATTGTCTCACCATCTAAGCGTGGTGCGAATGGAGGGAGAACAGACATAATAAACAATATAAATGTAAAAGAACTGAAAATAGTAAAATATTACAGATGGATATCATTAAAACGCCAACTCTAAGGAATACAGGTCCTCAAAAGTAGAAATCTAGGTAATTATTAAGATTAGTGGCGCACGATTTTTTTTTACCGATTTTTGCGTTTTTGAGTCGCATCCTATTGTACTATATATCATTTGTAAGGGGAATTTCGAAATGGGGGGGGGCTTCGACTCATACTTTCCTTTAATTTTAGGTGATGGCCCCCCCAGCTATTTTTAATAATCTAGTAGTATTCCGTAGTAGCAATCGCTAACAAAATCGTGCACCAATAATCTTAAAAATGACCGAAATCTATAGTTTGCATGGTTTCTGAACGGTTTGTATGAGCCTTACCTTCCATTGGACACATATCATCTGACCGATGGATGATGATGATATCAATATACTCGAGCTGCAGTCGTTCGAGGGAAGCTCGGACAGATTCGATGATGTGCTTTCTGGACAGACCTCGGTCATCGCCTCTATTCGTCGCCCTGGCAACGAAAAGGGAAACGATTGTAGATCGCTCTGGGTTAACTCTGGCAAAAGATATGGGACCGAACAGCTGATATAGATTTCATAAGGGTAGGATTAAGAAAAGAAGTACCTTGCAAGAACTTTATTCAGTAACTAGTTTTAGAAGTTTGTAGACTTCCATCTTCAGTCAACGCAATTCTGTAACTAGTTTCTGAATAAATGTCTTCCAACGTACCAGTGTTCTTAATTCTATTAAGCCTTTCTGGTAATAGGAGTCAATTATTTTATAGGAGGACTTTCTTTAATTCCTATTGGGTAATTTTTGGTATCTCTTATAGGCAGATTGGTGATTATCTATTTACTATAGCCAACAGCCCCTTTCATTTGGTTCGAGTCTCCCGAGCGGATGATGAAACCGACATAATGATCAGAATAACAACCAGCGGCAATCCCAAAGGCATCACTGGCCAGTTGTAGTCAAGGGGGAGGGGGTAAAGAATAGAAATACTGTGTTTGCAACATTACATTGATCATTTAAAACTCAGCGATGGCTCAAGGGATAGCCACCCTTTTAAATCCAATGGAGTTTGGAGCGAAACTCCTTCGGCGGATTCTGAGAAACGGAAAAGTGATACGTTGTGCGAGCACGAAGGGGGGATGGGGGGGAGGCAATACTGTTGTAAAACGACTGTGTATGATGTTTTATGGGGATAAAACGGGCTATGCGCAAGCATGAGACTCGATGCTCCTCGGTGATTGACGGTAGCGCCCTACGAACACAGAAAACTTTTGAATCTTCTCTTGCTGGGATTCGAAAACGGTACCCAGGCGTGGAAATATAGCGTCTTACCCATTAGGCCACGAAACTTCCATAGATAGGTCAGAAAAGGGTTGAAAGGGGAGGGGGGTATTTGGGGGAGTGTTGATGTGCGTTGACCCTGCCTTGATGGATAATATTATTCTATTATTATTTTATCATTAGTGGTATTAAATTATTAATATTATTATTTTATCATTGGTGATATTAAATTATTATTATTATCATTTTATTAATAATATTATGTTAATATTAACATTATATAATTATTAATTAAAATTAAGAAGCAAGACCAACGAGGGCATCTCTGCCAAAAGGTTTGGCAGGAGAGAGTCGTAAATAAAGAGGTAAAATTAGGAGAATTAAAACACGGGGAAAATATAGAGCCATAGATTCTAAAGAGGAGACTACTTGGGGCCACTTGGCTTCATGGGTCGATCAAATTTCCAGAAATCGCCTAAACGTCACAATTAAGTCATGTCACACAGTCACACATATCCCTCGGGCGTTGGGGCCGGGGGGGGGGGGCGTTAATCCTCTCGACAGGGTCAGTCTAGTTGGACATCCACACTTGCTACCTTCTTGTAAAGAATGGGGGCAGAGGATAGACAGATAAAGAATAAATCAAGCTGAATACAACGAGCGGGAACAAAGAAAAAGGACGTAGATGACAAAGATTGGATTGCCCAGCATCGTAAATCCAATAGACAAGAATGGCACCCAATTATAAACTTATAAGAACAATGAAACACTACTCATAAAAAAGGAGACGGGCAGAACCAGGAGCGCCACCCTGGAGGGTACCACATTAAGCTATTTGTCACCACGCCTATGCTCCCAAAGCTTCTATAGCGCCGTGAGTATTGCGTTCGATCTTTTTGGAGCACACCTCGTGTCACGCTGGAACCGTGCCAGTGTATACGGATGGCTCCGAGTCCAAAGAGGGGGTCAGCTTCCACGCCTTATCTCCTCTGTTGGAAGTCAGCGGGGCTCTACCAGGCGCTGCGTCTGTCTTCACGGCCGAGCTGGTGGCAATACACCACTCGGTACGGGAGATTACGCGACGTGCTCGGTTCGGAGACCGGATTGTGATCTATGTATCTAGTGATCATACATGTGTGCTTGAGCAATCTAAATAAATGTAAAGTGGATATGTATGGGTGTATATGTATCTACATATATGCACATCGGTAATAGAAGATTTTTTTATAGCATTATAATGTTCTCATTCGCCTGCTAGCTCTGTCTAGCCACTAATGGGCGGAAGGATGAAGAGAAAAAAAAAGGCAAATACCCTATCGAATACACAAAAAGTCTCTTTTTATAGATATTTCTGAACTCCATTTCTCGTGGAGGATTCCTTTTTCATCAGATTTGTGTTCTTTTTTGTCTCATTTTATATCAGTTTAATATATTTTCGTCGTTTTCTCAGCATTTTTCCCTACTTGGTGATAGGGAAAAGAAGAGATTCCTTAAAAAATAAGATCCGTCGTTCAATATTTTTTTGCCTTCGTTCTGCAGCTGCTTTTAAGTGACCCAAAGTTCTTTTTAGCGACCTATTTTTAACCTCATTTCTCGTTGAGGAGGTTTTGCCTTTTCAGGCGGTCATCGTTTGCTCTTTTTTTTTTAAATATTCTGTATTTTTTAGGCGCCTGTTTAGACCCAGCAAAAGGTGAAAGAGGTTATTAAGCGCCCTAACCCCCCTCCTTTCCATTTTGATGCTATTCTACACAGTTCGCCAATGGAAAATGGTTTGTCTAGACTATAAAAATCGAAAGCTTTCGCTTGCCTAGTGGATACGGCGTAAGATTTCTGAGGTCTAGGCAGGGGTTTGATCACAACGCGCGTACACAGAACTTTCCGCGGCGTCACGTGCTGGCCGCTTATTGGGCGAATACCCTGATACTCGCGCCAGGAGAGGCAATTAGCTCCACCTACATCATCATCCACATAACCAATCAAAACACAACTATCATTTCCTTCCCGTCTTCAATAACAACATACCCAATTTCCCCCCTCCCCAAACCATACCGATGGAGTACTAGTGTCCCGATATGGGGGCATTAATATCCATAGTCTCCTCGCGCGGACCCCCACCCCCCTCCGCGGGAGTGTCACGAACGATTACAACATGGGTTTGACTGCGGGCTCACCCCTGAGTGTAATTCTGATTTTTATGTAAATTTCATTATCCGGTCTGGAGATATCGTGTACGATGCGAGTCCGCAGTGAAATAAAAGACAAGGATAAACACCTACTGAATTTGCCTACCAAGAAAGTGCTAGGGGTAGCATTGGCAATCATGATGCAGCTAACATTTGGAGGGTAGCATGCACTTCAATGACCCAAAGTCTGCACTTGTGTGCCTCCCCCTCCCCCAATGTCCGCAGGAAGATTTCGGTTTTATATCTTCTACACATTTTCACTTCCTCTAACCTCACTATTTTGTTTTCCTATCGCTCCTTATAAACTTTGTGTGAGAGGCCCTCGTTAGTTGTCGCTTTAAAGTAGATAAAAGAAACACAAGGGAGTATAGATCTATCGAAAGGTGGGTATTTGCGCTACAACGTGAGTATAAAGGTGGTGGGTTTTGCAGTACCTTCTTGAAGAAACCATTTCTCGGGTAAAGTCACATAGCACATTTATGGTATAAAGTGGCTAGGGAAACACATTTATAGGGAAAAATCCATTAGTGACATTGATCGGGGAAAGTTACGATGTGACACATTTATTAGGTAAAGTGACGGACTGATACATTTATTGGGTAAATTGACGGAGTGACACATTTATTGGGTAAAGTCAGTGAGTGGCACATTTATCAGGTAAAGTGAATGCGTGTCACATTTATCGGGTAAAGTCACTGTCCGACACATTTATTGGGTAAAGTCAGTCAGTGGCACGTTCATCGGGTAAAGTGAATAAATGACACATTTATTGGAAAAAGTGACAGAGTGACACATTTATTGGATAAAGTGACGGAGTGACAACTTTATCGGATAAAGTGACGGGGAAACGCATTTATAGGGTAATGTCAATGTGTGACACATTTACAGGGTAAATTCATTAACACTTCTTAGGGTAAAGTGACTGAGTGACATATTTTGGGGGTAAAGTGACTGCATGAAACATTTATCGGTCACAGTGGCTGATTGGAACATTTATTGATTAAATTGACGGATTTATTGGGTAAAGTTACGGAGTGACAGAGTGACACATTTATCGAGTAAGTCACTGAGTGGCACATTCATCGGGTAAAGTGACTGAGCGATATATTTGTAAAGTGACTGCGTGAAACATTTGTCGGCTAAAGTAGCTGATTGGCACATTTGTGGAGTAAAGTGACGGATTGATACCTTTATTGAGTAAAGTGACAGAGTGAAAACTTTATCGGGTAAAGTGACTGGAAAACACATTTATAGGGTAAAGACAATGAGTGATATATTTACCGGGTAAATTTATTGACACTTCTTCGGGTATATGACATATTTATCGGGTAAAGTGACTGAGTAGCACATTCAGTGGGTAAAGTGACTGAGTGACATATGTATCGGGTAAAGTGACGGCGTGACACATTTATCGGTTAAAGACACTGAGCGGCGACACACGTATCGGGTAAAGTCAGTGAGTGGCACATTCATTGTGTAAATTGACTGAGTGTCACATTTATTAAGTAAAGTGACGTAGTGACAATTTTCTGGGTTAAAGCGACCGGGAAACGCATTCATAGGGTAAAATCAATGACTGACGTATTTACCAGGTAAATTCATTAACACTTAATCAGGTAAACTGACTGAGTGACACATTCATCGGTTAAAGTGACTAAGCAACACATTTATTGGGTAAACTGTCTGTGTGACACATTTATCGGTTAAAATCAGTGAGTTTCACATTCATCGTTAAAGTGACAGTGATATATTTATCGGGTATAGTGAGTGCGTGATACATTTATCGGGTAAAATCAGTGAGAGGCACATTCATCTGTTAAATGACTGAGTGACCCATTTATTGGGTAAAGTGATGAATTGATACTCTATCGGGTAAAGTGACGGGGAAACACATTTATAGGGTAAAGTCACTGTGTGACTCATTTAGCGGGTAAATTCATTAATACTTCTTCATAAAGTGCCTGAATGACATATTTTAGGGTTATAGTGACTGCGTGAGACATTTATTGGGTTAAGTAACAGAGTGGCACATTTATCGAGTAAAGTAAATGCTTGAAGCATTTTTCGGGTAAAGTGAATGTGTGACACATTTATCGGGTAAAGGGACTGATTTACACATTCATCGGGTAAAGTGACTGAGTGACACATTTATCCTGTAAAGTGACTGACTGACATATTTATGAGTTAGGGTGACTGAATGACAAACTCATTGGGTAAAGTGACTGAGTGACACATTTATAGGGTAAGTCACTGAGTGGCAAATTCATCGGGTAAAGTGACTAAGTGACAAATTTATCGGGTAAAGTGAAACATTGAAACATTTATCTATAAAGTGGCTTATTGACACATTTATTGATTAAAGTTACGAATTGACACATTTATCGGGTAAAGTAACTTGAAAACACATTTATAGGGCCAAGTCAATGAGTGACATATTTACTGGGTAAATTCATTAACACTTAATCGGGTAAACTGACTGAGTGGCACATTCATAGCGACACATTTATTGGTTAAAGTCAGTGAATGGCACATTCATCTGTATGGTGACAGTGATATATTTATCGGGTAAAGTGAGTGCGTGACACATTTATCGGGTAAAGTCACTGACAGACACATTTATCCGGCAAAATCAGTGAGTAGCACATTCATCGGGTAAAGTGACTGAGTGACATATTTATTGGGAAAAGTGACTGGTAACATGTAACCCAGTGAGAAATGGGCTGGTTCTTTTATAGGACCATAAAAATGGTTCATTAATCAGGTTCATCCTACTCATTCCACACCAAATGTGTTATATTTAGAAAGGAGAAATAACTCACCATTCCCGATGATTTTATTGTTTCGAATAACTATTTCCCGATGGTTTTTCAAGGCCATGTTTCTGAATGGTACCACTTCAATCAGGCTATTGTCTAGTCTCACAGAAACGACAGAAAACTTATTTTTAAATATCGCGTTAAATTTTCAACAAAATTCGCTTTTTATTCTCATTCAGTGCAGTTTCCATAATTTAACGAGGCATTAAATTCATTATCACCGTTAAAAGTAAGTACTTGTCTAACGAAAATCCAGTACTTGCCTAACTAAAAGCAAGACTTAGTGCCTTACGACCTAAGGAAATTTACTGATGGTTAGGAACTTACATAAACACTACCTACTATTAGAAAACTATTTAAAATGAATATAAAATCCATTTAATTAATTATGCACTCAACGAATTATTTTTATTGTGTAATTCCTTTTCCCTACTATTATCATAAGACTCGAACGCTAACATTTATTTTACGTACGAGAGTGAGCGTAGAATTGGACAAGAGCAAATGCAAAACACGTTCGATAAAGAGTGCTTCTATCTCCTGACAATGGACAAGGGAGAAAAAAATACTCTCTTTTTAATTCGTTCTTCCTCACTTGTCCCTCCGTGGAAAATATTTAAATAAACGAGAGCGCTTTTGATCTTTTGTATTTTCATCATTTTTGTATGACTTATTTCTACACAGATACACACACCATATATATATATATATAATTTCTCATCTTTTCTTGCGATATTGCATTAACTTTCATCAATATATATATATATATATATATATATATATATATATATATATATATATATATATATATATATATATATAAAATAAAGCTAACACGACGAATTGGCACATTTAATAGAGATGCTGAACGTTTCGTACATCGGCTGTGTACATCCACAACAGAGTATTCGGTCAATTTTACAAAGATTAGAATAAATATTAAAAACCAGATTTTAAAAATAACAGTTAATTGGAAGAAATTAAAAAAAAAATTTCTTTGCGAAAACAAAGGCAAACACAAACACTTAAACAATAAAAAAAATAAATAAGTAATTTAATGAGAATTAGAAAATTGGCTTACCAGGCAGTGTTCCCTGTATAGGATAGTGTTCCTGAGCAGCAGAGTGTGGTGAATGTGGGTAAATTTAACTTAAATAACTATTGGTGGCAAGATAGTTGGTATTTTATGAAGGAAATAGTTGGTTATATTTCATTAAATTAATAGAGGAGTTGAAGATTGTTGGTAATTAAGTTTAAGGGTGAGTTTAGAAATATATAATGACTAGAATATCTCGATCATGACTAATACGACTAGAATCCAAAATAAAGGAATTCAGAGTCTGAAATTTGTGAATTGCAAGTCGATTACTTTGTCCTCTTCAAAGAAAAAGAGCATGTCCTTTAATTTCATAATTATTTAAACAATCAATATCCGAACATAAATTTCACTGTTGAAAATAAATTCAATGACGAATTTTCATTTGTGGACGTACACATTACCCGTATTAATAATCATTTATCCACCTATATATACCGCAAACCTACCACCACACTACTCGGCACTAATTTCTTCAGTTTTACTTTCCTTAAAATTAGATATTTTTCCATTTCTTGTAGACTTTTTCGTGCCTACAAAATATGCTCAAATTGGGCTTTTTACCACCAAGAACTTGGTTACCTTAGAAAGTTTTGTCAATTTAATTTGTTTCCTCAATGGCTCAAATGGGAACATTAAACATGAGAAAATGGCTATTTATTTAAAAATACCTTACATTGGGCCTATTACATCTAAATTAATAAATGAATTACAGTCGGCGTTAGTTAAGAAATACCGCCAATGTCAGTTTTATTTTGTTGCCATCAACGGTTTATCTATTAAAACTTTTCTCAACCATAAAGAAAAGCTCATTTTTTTGCTTCTTTTCTCATTGTTTTACCAATATTTTGTTCAGTTTGCCACTCCTGCTACGTGGGTAAAACCACTCTCCAACTCCAATTAAGGATTAGTAAGCATCGAGGTTTCTTCCAATATACTAACAGACCATTAACTACGCCTGAATATTCTTCCATTCGTAACCATTTAATGTCTTGCAATTCACAAATTTTAGACTGAATTCTCTATTTTGGATTCTAGTCCTAATAGTCATGATCGAGATATTCTAGAGTCGTTATATATTTCTAAACTCACCCCTAAACTTAACTACCAACAATCTTCAACTCCCTATTAATTTAAAGAAATACAACCAACTATTTCCTTCATAAACCACCAACTATCTTGCCACCAATAGTTATTTAAGTCAAATTACCCCACATTCACCACACTCTGTTCAGGAACACCACCCTCTGCCTGGCAAGTCAATTTTCTAATTTTCATTAATTTACTTATTTAATTTTTTTTTTTTTGTTTTAGTGTCTTTGTTTGCCTCTGTTTTCGCAAAGAAATGTACCTTTTTTTCTAATTTCTTTCAATTAACTTTTATTTTTTAAATCTGGTTTGTAATATTTATTCTAATTTTTGTAAAATTGACAGAATACTCTGTTGTGGATGTACACAGTCGATGTACGAAACGTTCAGCATCTCTATTAAATGTACCAATTTGTCGTGTTAGCTTTACTCTTCGTATTGCACTTGCGCTTCCCGAGGAATCGGCCCATTAACTCGATTATATATATAAATATATATATATATATATATATATATATATATATATATATATATATATATATAAACGGATTTTTTCGTGAAAATGCTTTTCCCTATCTTGCGCACAAAATTCGAAGAAAAAAATAAAAAATATTCCATTTATCAACTTTTACTTTAGGCTTTGACTGATTTATTTTCATCCCTCTCTCACGTTCATGATATATATATATATTTATATATATATATATATATATATATATATATATATATATATATATATATATATATATATATATATATATATATATATATATTAAAGAGTGAAGTGACACAAGTTCCTGTACGCTTAAATTTTCAATATTTGTGCTCTCGTCTCTTTATACAATTATCAGGAAAACTTGTGGCGCCCAATTGCAAGGTGGAGTAGACAAAACATGGAACTTTACAAATGAGCACCCCGTCGGTTCTATGAAATCTTAAAATTAGGCACACAAATCGAACACTGAAATAATATGCCATGTTGTAACAATGAACTAATGTAGAACAAAACAAATACTTGTAAATAATGTTAAATCGCAATATAATATGTATCATTTCAAAACAAAATATGTTATAATGATGCAAGCGAAATTGTTGAGTTCCCACAAAAATATGCAAACATACACACATTAGGAGACAGATGTGAGCCGGAGGTCTGGATGCAAATAACGGACTCCGTGGAAAAAAACTGGACATACATAGAACCGAATATGATCTGACCAGCCAGAGTTCATATGAACTTGTGAAAGGACGAAATCAATCTTGCTATGGATGTCAGTTTGATAAGCAAGGTCAGGTGGCCAAATAAAATACTCTCTAGGTGCACACATGCCTACACTGAATATGCACGCGCCCTTTGACTCCGCCCAGCAGTCTTAGTAATGAACACACGCACCCGAAAATCTCCGCTCCGCGTTCAGATTAATAGAAGAGAAGTCACGCCCCCTTAATTGGCGTTGGTATAAATAGACGGACTGAAACATTCTTATTATTATTCCCATTCTGATTAGCGTTATTACTGTCACATTCACGCCAACCACCCACAGTCAGATAGCCAGGTTGTCACAAGGACAGCCTCTAGCTTAAACAGTAAGTACACCTGAAAAAGTCAGCCTTGTCACCGGTTATGGGGTACTCCTCTCCCAAGGAGGTAGACTCCATGACCGGTGACCTCTCGAGGGATACAGCAGAAGAAGACTGGCGAATTCTCCATTTAAAATAAAGACTACGCTACCTTAATCTTCGGTCTGATCACTCTTTTACCACTATAAACCGGTGACCTCTTCGACTGAACAAAAAGATAATCAAAAGGAAAAATATGAAGGCATCTGACCATCACCAAGCAGGACAAGAAGAAACGGAAATTGTGAACGCCATCACCATCACGCCACCCATCTTTAACGAGACAGCAGCATCAGGTTGGTTTAAGATTGTAGAGGCCCAGTTTTACATTTCGAGGAATAAATAAGGAGGAAACAAAATTTTTTCACGTCCTGGCTGCACTATCTTCCAAGACTGTCAACCGACTTCCAGATACAGTCTTTTTTGCCCCAAATTACCAGCTACTAAGGGCAGAAGTAATCGGGCTCTTCAAGAGGACCTAACTGGAGCTCTTAAAGAAGCTTAATGCTTCCTCCACACTCACTGGTCGACCTGCAATCAATCCGGAAGAACTGCGGAGAACAACTCTACAGGTAGGAGTTGGGGAAGAACTCGTGAGGCAAAATTTATTCAATCCCTGCCATAAAACATCGCTCCCATAATCGCCAATCAGAAGGACCTAACTCTGGCCCAGCTAGGAAAGCTAGCTGATAAACTAATGGCATTTTATAGGGCACAGTGTCTTAGCATTAATAATAACATTGATACAATTCAAAGTACTGCAACATCTTTTCCCGAGATAAGTGTTATCGATTTAAATAATAGCTGTTATAATCATATAAATAATGTGCAAACTATGGGAAGTGCGAGCTCAGTGCCGATGGGTGTGTACCTTAATGGAAACCGTTCTAACTTTGTACCGTGTAGTAAAGAATAAAGGACCAATAGTATACCGATGGGACTGCGACCTCTTCGTAGGAACAAAGACCTGTGGTATGTTGATCCCATTTGTATTTCAGAGAAAGTGCGAAATTCTACAAGTCTTGGTGTATATGGCCGAAAAGAGAGGAAGAAATTCAAATGCAGCCGTCTTCCAGTCCATTTTCGTTAGCCCCATCGAAAAACTAGCCCGGCATGCCATTACAAGTACAACTGCTGGCACGCTGTCAGTATTCACCGTCACCGCGAAAGTAGATATAATAAAGTGCGGATTTTTAATTGATACGGGGGCAAGTGTGTCAATAATTCCGATTAATTTGGTGCAATGGGAGAATTACGTAAATTTAGTGTAAACATTACAACGGCTAATGGTGGTAAAATACAAGTGCACGGCAAAGTACACGCAGATATAGTTATTCCTAGCCTTCACTGGTCATTTGTAGTGACGGATACGCCTCTCCATTATTAGGGATTGACTTTCTAGGGCACTTTAATCTTTTGTCGGATTGTGCGTGCGGCATCCTTATCGATATTCAAAATAAGTTCACGTCAAAAGTAAAACAATACGGGGAGCCTGCAATACCACTAATTAGTAATGACCTCCACCATCTACCACCCAGTTGTAAGGCTGTATTAGAGAAGTGTGAAGCCTTGTATGTCTCACTCCGTGAGACATACAATTGAGATCGGCAGCGCACCGCTAACATTCGCGCGACCGAAACCTCTTTCAATAGAAAAGTTACAAGTTGCCAAAGCAACGTTCGAAACACTATTGAAGGAGGGGGTTGTGCGCCCATCAAATTCACCATGGGCTTTGCCAATTCACATGGTCCCGAGAAAGTCGACGTGCGAGTACAGGTTGGCCGGCGATTTTCGCACACCTAATGCAATCACGAAGCCTGGCAGATATCCATTACCAAGAATACAAACTGTAGCAAAACACCTTCTTGGTAAAACTATTTTTTCTCTGTTGGATCTAGTTTGTGCTTATCATCAGATCCCGATGAACTCGGGATCTGATGGTAACCTTCATTTGGGTTATGGAAATTTATGGAATTACTCTTTTGCCTCAAGAATGCAAGCTGCACATTCCGACGTCACATGGATAACCTGTTCCGGGGTTTAAAGTATATTTTATGTATATATATATATACGGCATCTTGATATTTTCGGAAAATTTGGACGTCCATATGGATCATTTAGTTCAAGTAATCAAAATGATGGTTGAGAACAGTCTACGGATATTCCTGAAGAAATGCGAATTAGCGAAAGGAGAGAATGAATTCCTTGCCCACCGTCTAAGGAAATGAAAGAAATATGGGACATGCCCTTACCAAATGACTATTAGGAACTACGAAGATACTTGTGCATGTTCGGCTACTATCGAAGGATGATTTCAAATTTCGCCGCGATTACAGCCTCGCTGACCAAGCTCGCACATCTGGAACCAGAACCTCATGAGCTCGAATGGAACGATGCTGCGCGAGAAGCATTCAATAATACTAAAGTTGCTTTGATTATCTCCACCAAGCTCTGTTCCCGCTGCCCAATGACTCACTATATCAACTGGTGACGGATTGCTCCCAATACGTGGCAGGTGCAGCCTTTCACCAGATGGTGAAGGGATCACCACAACCAGCGGCATTTATTTCGAGCAAACTAAGCAGTAAACGGCAAGCATACTTCATATACGATAGAAAACTCCCGGCAGCCTATATTGCCGTGATTCACTTCAGGTACATGATTGAGGGTAGCCATGTTACCTTACCTCACCATTTGTTGTAATTTTCCATATTTGGCAAAATGTGTTTAGCATAGATACCCAAGAAATTATGTTTAATTCCCCGTTTTCTCCTAAAAAAAGCAAGATATCCTAAGTATTATGTTGCTATTTGAATGAACTCTTTTGGGTTCGCTAGAAATGGCTAACTGAAACTTGCTCTTCCTTGGTGGTAACTAGAGTGTTCCCCAATGAGTTATAAGAAGCGGGCAGAATAATTTTGTGCTATCTACTTACCGCACCATCTGTTGTAATTTTCCATATTTGTCAAAAAGTGTTTAGTTTACATACCGAAGAATTTATGTTCAATTCCCCGTTTTCTCCCCCAAAAAGCAAGAGAGCTTAAGTATAAGGTTTCTATTTCGAATGAACTTTGGGGAATTCACTAGAAATGGCTAACTGGAACTTGATCCTTCCTGGTGGTAACTAGGCGTTCCTCTGGGAGCTATAAGAAGCAGGTGGTATAATTTTGTGCTATCTACTTACCACACCATTTTTTGTAATTTTCCATATATATATATATATATATATATATATATATATATATATATATATATATATATATATATATATATATATATATATATATATACTCGTATATATATAAAATGAACCGAATTATTATATACGGTTCTTAATTAAAGCAAACTCCTGCTGCATACACCATTAGGCATTAAAGCTTATGCAGTAATGTCGAAGGAAGGAATGCATATAATGGCAAACTATTTCTAGAAGATAAATCTAATTCGGCAAATGAATTTCAGCTCACAGCGTTTCTATTCTCCTTCTGTATGAAGAATTTATCTCATTTTCGAGTGCTTTTTATTCATTATCAAAGCTTCGTCTTTGGGAGAAATCGCCGAACTTGGTGAGGTCAAATACTTGAATACGAATAGGAGGAGGATTTGGGAACTGATAATTATTATTATTGTCATTATTATTTGCATTTAAGGCTGAGATAAATTTTCTTCTTCTGTGAATTAAATTGAGATAGGATAATTAAGTGTGGCAGTGTCTATATGCGATTTATGTCGCAGTAAAAAAAAAGCGAAAACTAACGAGTGATATCTCGAGCTAAGAATGATGGAAAATACCACTCCCTGACCTACAACTCTCTACTCGGTTAGAAGTTGACTCCTTTTGCCCCTGTTACTTAAAGCCTACAAAACGTCCTAAAAACGCCTACTAATTTTTACTTCCTTTATCCTATTACTATTCTGCTCTTTTTGTATTATATTGAAATCATCGATCAATCCACCATTGCCATTTCTATTACTCTGTATCAACGTTGTGGGCGCCGAGAGGATTTTTATAACCTCAATTTGACTAAAAAGATAATAATAATGATAATAATATGTAAATAATATGTAAAAATAATTAGTAAGAAATAATAATGTAAATAATATTATTAAGTAATAATAATGATAAAAATATGTAAAAAATATTATTAACTAATAATAATGATAATATGTAAATAATATTAGTAAGTAATAATTATGTAAATAATATTATTAAGTAATAATAATGATAATAATATGTAAAAATATTATTAGTAATAATAATGATAATAATAGGTAAATAATATTACTAACTAATAATAATTATTATAATAATAATGAAAATAATATTATTAAGTAATAATAACGATAAGTATATGTAAAAAATATTATTATGTGATAAAAATGATAATAATATGTAGTAATAATATTATTAAGTAATAATAATGATAATAATATGTAAATAATATTAGTAAGTAATAATAATGATAGTAATATGTAAAAAATATTATTAAGTAATAATAATGATAATAATATGTAAACAATATTACTAAGTAATAATAATTATTATAATAATAATGTAAATAATATTATTACTCTGTATCAACGTTGTGGGCGCTGAGAGGATGTAAAAAATATTATTAACTAATAATAATGATAATAATATGTAAATAATATTAGAAAGTAATAATAATATAAATATTATTAAGTAATAATAATGATAATAATATGTAAAAAATATTATTAGTAATAATAATGATAATAATATGTAAATAATATTACTAAGTAATAAAAATAATTATAATAATAATGAATAAAATATTATTAAGTAATAATAATGATAATTGTACATAAAAAATATTATTAAGTGATAAAAATGATAATAATATGTAGTAATAATATTATTAAGTAATAATAATGATAATAATATGTAAATAATATTAGTAAGTAATAATAATTATAGTAATATGTAAAAAATATTATTAAGTAATAATAATGATAATAATATGCAAACAATATTACTAGGTAATAATAATTATTATAATAATAATGTAATAATAATTATAATAATATGTAAATAATATTAGCAAGTAATAATAATGATAATAATATGTAAAAGTATATTATTAAGTGATAATAATGATAATAATATGTAAATAATATTATTAAGTAATAATAATAATAAAGTAGATTGCAACCTTGAGGAGGATAATGACGATAGTGATGATCATGCTCTTAATGATGATGTTAATGACTATGGCGATGATCATCCATATAATAATATGACCATAATGATGATCATCCTGCTAATGAAGATGATAATGAGGATAGTGATGATCATACTGGTAAGGATGATGATAATGATGATAGCTATGATAATGCTGATAATGTTAATCACCAAAGTGTTAATGATACTAATAATGGTAGAAGTAATGATCATACTGATAATGATAATGACGACAGTGATGATCATACTGATAACGATGATGATAATAACGACCGCGATGATCATACTGATAATGCTGGTGAGTAAGTTGATGAAAATGATTATTTTTATGATGATAATGATTATTCCTATATGGCTACCTTATGCACATTGAGTTAGACCCAAACGTGAGTGAAAAATGGTATTACCCTATTTAATAAAAAATCAAAGAGAGATTTTGTAAATTACCCTCTAATTATCATCCGATCCAACTAATTACCGCTCATTAACGCGTTAATTATGCAATTTCTCCTCACCCGCATTCGTATTGCACATATCTCTGTTTGAGCTAATTATCTAGAGTAGCTTTGACTGATTACTCCCCACCCCCTGGTCACATTAGGACCCCCTCCCCTCCGCTTTCCACAACATAACTAACACCATCTATCCTTAACCATGGGAATCTGGTTGCACGAAGAACTCCACAATGCCCTCTATGATACTCTCAATAGCCATTATTGTATGGAATGTCAGCTGCAGCTGAAGTCATAGAAGAAGAGTTAAATAGGCTCAGAAACAACCATGTATAATAATCCTATTATTAATGTTAGAGACCTTGAATTGGGTCGGGGACTATTCGGTTACGACTGACTTATTTATGGCTGTCTATCTATCTATTGGCCAAGATTATCTGTATGTTTCTCTTTTTGTTTTTTCTCTGTCTCTCTCTGCCCCCCTCTGTCTGTTTGTCTCTCTCTCTCTCTCTCTCTCTCTCTCTCTCTCTCTCTCTATATATATATATATATATATATATATATATATATATATATATATATATATATATACGAGGGGTGGTCAATAAGTTTTGCAATTTGGATATAAGGAAACGAGATATGAGGAAAAGTGTTTTATTATTTTTCAATATAACTACCCTCGACTTCAATGCACTTGCGCCACTTGTTCCTGAGGCTTCGAATTCCCGACAATGACAGGACTACATACGGAAAAAAGGTATCCAGGAGGTGCTGATATAGAGGCTATGTTACTCGAGAAGGAAGCTAGGAAAAAGTTAAATTGATGAAATGTGCTCCCAAAGGCTATGTGTCCCGTTAGTTCAGTCGGTAGAGCACTGGTCTAGAAAACCAGCAGTCTAAGGTTCGAGTCCTTGTCGGACAATCTTTTTCTCTTTGATTTTTCTGGGGGTTACCTCCAGTAGGATCTCTTCTCTCTCTCTCTCAAAGGTTTTGCGAATCGGTAGGGCAAAACAGAGGAAAGGGGATGGCTGGTCTTATGGCAAGTCAGGACCTGCAGCCGCACGCTCCTGCCTCGTCTGTTTAAGAAGCAGTAGCTGATCGCAAATCGTCAGTCACAAATTTTTCAACAATGGAGAAGGTTGAGCACCGCGCAGGGATCAAATTTTTGACCAAGGAAGGCCAGAATGCAAAATAGATCCATGAACGCTTGGTTGCAGTAGTGTCGGTGTACACCTACACCGCCCCTTCCTATGCAACCATTGCTTGCTGGAATAGGGAGTTCCGCCATGGTCTTGAGTCCCTTAAAGATGACCCAGTCCAGGACGCCCGTCAGACGTGACCAACGAGGACAATGTGGCCCGTGTGGAGAGGATGATCCTCTAAAATCGACGGGTGAAGGTCGAAGAAATCGAGCGAGAACTTGGAATATCCCATAGAAGTGTTATCAACATCATCCACGGCAATTTGGCCATGACCAAGGTCTCTGCCCGTTGGGTCCCTAGAAATATCACGCTCCATGATTGACTTCAACGTCGTCAAAGTCCACAAGACCAGAGTTGCACAAGCTGCCCTGCGCGAGTGCGGATTCGAGGAGCTCAACCATCCCCCCTACAGTCCAGATTTGGCCCCTAGCGACTACATTTTATTCCGCCAGCTCAAGGCTGCACTGCGTGGACGCCGGTTTGGGGACGATGAAGATGTCCAGCTCGCCGTCCAGGAGTGGATTGAACAGCAGTCGGGAGATTTCTGGTTGTCGGGAATTCGAAGACTCAGGAACAAGTGGCGCAAGGGCATTGAAGTCGAGGGTAGTTATATTGAAAAATAATAAAACACTTTTCCTCATATCTCGTTTTCCTAAATTTGAATTGCAAAATTATTGACAGCCCCTCGTATATATATATATATATATATATATATATATATATATATATATATATATATATGAATAACGTTACAGCCACGAGGAAAATGAAACAACGGAGAACTGCGAGGCCATTCGACTAATGGTCCTTTACTGAGCAGACTAACATAACATAATTACAATTACACGGATGACAAAAGCAACAAGGGCCTATCAAAGGTCATCCGCCTCCGTCAAAACCCACCCACGAAAAGCACCATCACCAGGGGAAGACAAAATCAAAGTCCCCCACAATATAATATAACGGATGACAAAAGTCACAAGGGCTCATCATAGGTCATCCGAGTCAAGCGGTCTCTTTTTCAAGGCACCCAAACTTCCAGGAAAACTACATCCAGAGGATTTCATCCAGAAACAAGGGTATCACCAATCAAGGCTTGTCAAGAACTAAATCATGCAGCTATAGATATATACAAACAATATTAATATATACAAAACTTAGGAACCATCACAACCTTCCCTTCCCATAAACTCATCCAACCTACTCTTAAATACATTTAGATTTGGACTACCTACTACCTTCTGCGGCAATTTGTTCCAGAAGTCTACCAGTCTATTGGTGAAAAAATATTTTCTTAAATCCAACCTACACCCTTGCTTTTTAATTTTCAAGTGGTGACCTCTAGTCCGATTTCCATCATCTAACTCAAAAAACTTGCTAACATCCAAATTATCTATCCCGGAAAAAATTTTAAAGAGCTCAATCATACCCCCTCTCACACATCTCCTTTCGAACGAGAACATATTTAATACCTTCAGTCTATCTTCATATTCAAGGTGCCTCAGGGAAGGAATAATCTTTGTTGCCCTCCGTTGCACTAACTCAAGAAGGTTAATATCGTGTCTAAAATGTGGGGACCATGCCTGTATACAGTACTCTAGATGTGGCCTAACACAGGGAAAAACAGGGAAAGACAGGGAAAAAGAGAAAGATATTTATACACCTGATTAATGAAAATATGGGATATAAAGATTAAAAGGGCTGGGATTAACAGATACCTGTAAAAAAACCTATTAACAAGATGAGCCGTCAGGGTTAAAAAAAAAATATATATATTTTTTACGGGTTACAAAAGTGTAAGCACTGGGCAAACATCAAATGCCATTTTTATCCATTTGAGTGAAAATTCCCATCGTATTAATTGAAAGGAGAGTTCTGTGATTGCCAAATCAAATGACTTTTTTTCACGAAATCTTTTAGAATCGGCATTTATACAACTGACTTCGAATTTTAATCTCAGCCCTGGAATGTATTTTTTGGACCCTTGTATCAAAAGAATGTTTAAGAATGACTTTAAAGATAAAATTTCTGAATTAATGATTACCACATAGAAGTTATTTTAGCTTATTTATATAAAAAAACCTTTCCTCATATTTTTCTTTTGTCATATTTTCTAGTTATCATGTGTAAACTTTTTTTTTTTCATATTACATATGTGATTCCCAAGCATTGCCTCCCCCTTTCTTTTGTAACCCGTAAAAAATATATATATATTTTTTTTTAACCCTGACGGCTCATCTTGTTAATAGGTTTTTCCAGGTATCTGTTAATCCCCCCATTTTTAATCTTTATATCCCATATTTTCAATCATCAGGTGTATAAATATCTTTCTCTTTTTTCCCTGTCTTTTAGTCTGCTCAGTAAAGGACCATTAGTCGAAAGGCCTCGCAGTTCTCCGTTGTTTCATTTTCCTCGTGGCTGTAACGTTATTCATAAATTCCTCACGTTCCTTATTTTCGTGATTCAGTTATACATATATATATATATATATATATATATATATATATATATATATATATATATATATATATATATATATATATATATATATATAATGAAAAACTCACAAAGTATAACGTGAGGGTACAAATGAATGCAATGTCCCGAAGGAAAAAATGAAATGTTTTTTCCAAGTACTTTCGAACATTATTAAGTTCCTTATCAAGGATAACTACAAGAAATAGTATTATATTAGAGGTATATATACGAAAGAAAAGTATAAAAGACCGCCTCAAAAACAAGAAATCACCAATGAGGAAGACAGATGCGGGAAGGTAAAGATTCACATCAAGAATTACAAGAAGCAGGTAGTAATGTCAAACTGAGATAACGGAAAGGGTAATAGAATAAAAAAAAATGGAGATAGCCTAACGAGGGAGATTATAAGACACGAGGAGCGAAAAGTGGGGAAAATACAATGTATATAACAGAGCAGTGACAATAAAAAAATAAAAAATGGGGGACCCGTAACTAAAGATTGAATATAAACTAAAGACAGAATTCAGAACTAATTTCTTTAAGTACGAGTATTAGTCTTTTAATTATAGCATCTATTTTATGTTAGCCAAGGAAAAGGTTAAAATGATCACACTGGCTTATAAAAGCACATTTAATGATATTCCTTCTTATAGAGTAACTGGAACTCGGCAAAATTTATTTATCGTTCCAAGCCAATGTGATAATTTTAACCTTTCCCTTGGCTTATATATAATAGATGCTATAATTTAAAGACTAATACTTAAAGAAATTAGTTCTGACTTTTGTCTTTAGTTTTTTATATACAATCTTTAGTTATGTGGCCCCATTTTTTTTTTTTTTTTAATTGTCACTGCTCTGTTATGTAAATTGTATTTTCCCCACTTTTCGCTCCTCGTGTCTTATAATTTTCCTCGTTAGGCTATCTCCATTTTTTTTATTCTATTACCCTTTCTGTCATCTCAGTTTGACCTTACTACCTGCTTCTTGTAATTCTTAATGTGAATCTTTATCTTCCCCCTTCCGTCTTCCTCATTGGTGATTTCTTGTTTTTGAGGCGGTCTTTCATACTTTTCTTTCGTATATATATACCTCTAATATAATACTATTTCTTGTAGTTATTCTTGATAAGGAACTTAATAATGTTCGAAACTATTTGGAAACACCTTTTCATTTTGTCCTGCGGGACATTGCATTCATATATATAAATATATATATATATATATATATATATATATATATATATATATATATATATATATATATATATATATATATATATATATGAATATATATACAGGGTGAGTCAAATTTATGTTAACACTTCTATAAGTTTTATGATTTATTTTTTATTATTATTATGATCAATGATTTATTTTACAGATTTAAACTACCCATGGCTCACAGACTAACAATGGAGCACTGAAAGGTGGTTGCAAGCTTGATGGAAGTTTTTGGATCGGCAACAACCGTGTGTCGAAAGTTTGCTGAACAATTTCCAAATCGTAGCCATATTTTCTGGGGTACTGAAAGTCCACGTGTCATTCGATAGCATGAACGGGCCTCCCAAAGGTAAATGTGTGGCGTGCCGTGACCACTACTGGTGTAATTGGCCCATATTTCTTTACAACTTTAACGGTGACTGCAAATAACTACCTACAAATGCTGCAAACGTTTGCCATTGATAACACACCCCTACATATCAGACGAGCAGGGTATTTCCAACATGATGGTGCACCACCTCATTTTAGCCGCACTGTTCGCGCTTATCTTAATCAAACTTTCCCAAATCGTTGGATAGGTCGCGGCGGACCGTTGGCATGGCCAACATACTTCCCTGATCTCACACCCTGTGACTTCTGGTTATGGGGTATGATAAAGGATCGCGTGTATAGAAAAAGCGTTAGTGACATCGAAGAACTCAAGGACAGAATAAAAGGTGTAATATCAAATATTCCACGTGAAATGTGTGTCAAGGCAATAAATTGTTGTACCGTATTGCTGGTTTGTGTGTATCAATTGTGCTGGTGGACAAGTGGAGACTGTTCAGTAAACTCTGAATAAATAATTACTCTCATTCTAGTGTTAAAATTCGAATAAAATAAAACTTATAGAAGTGTTAACATAACTTTGACTCACCCTGTATATATATATATATATATATATATATATATATATATATATATATATATATATATATATATATATATATATATATATATATAATATCGTAATCCTTTTTCAAATATTTTAAAATTTCATATCATACGATATTGACGCATATCTACGTCTAGTCCTTGCTCATGACGATAATCTACTACTACAACTACTAGTAGTACGTTTGCTAGTACGGTTTTGATGTTAAAATAGATATTACCATATTGAAATAGATATTATGATGTCAACCGCCATTCAAGCAATGTAAACTGGATAAATTATATTCAAAGTCGGCACCGAAGCAAAAGTGAGTGAAAGAGTTAGAAGAGGCTTAACGAATTCAACCTGACGCAGTCCAATTAAGAAAGTGAAGATGGAATACAACGACAACACAAATAATAGACAATCAGCAAATAGTAATGATGTAATACACCTTCAACTAAAGAAATTGGAGATGGAATACACCGTCCACGCAGAAAAAGTGGAGATGCAATACACCGTCAACATAAAGAAACCGAAGATGCAATAAACCGTCGACACAGAGAAATATTAGAGGGAATACACCATCAATACAAAGAAAGTGAAGATGGAATACATCAGCCACACTGAAAAAGTTAAGATGCAATACACCATCATAAAAAAGAAAGTTAAGATGCAATAAACCATTATAGTAAAGAAAGTTAAGATGCGATACACCGTCAACTGAAAGAAATTGAAGATGGGATACACGCTCACCAGAAAAAAAAGTTAAGATGGAATACATAATCACAACAAAGAAATTTCAGATGCAATACACCGTTAAGACAAAGAGCGAAGATCTAATACACCACCAACATAAAATGTGAAGATGGAATACATACTCAGCACAGATGAAGTCAAGATTACATACACCTTCAACACAAATAAATTGAAGATGAAATACATAGTCAAAACAAAGAAGGTGAAGATGTAATACACATCCAACAAAAAAGAATGAAAAAAAATTAGATCGCTGATTCACTATCGGTTATTTTAATGTAGTCTCTGAGGCAAATTGTTGTTTTAGATTATTTTAAATTCGCAAATCTTACGTCAATTTTCCAGAAAGGGGTTAAAGCAGATCCAGCAACTTCTAGACCTATTAGTTTAATGTCGTTTGCCGGTAAACACTTAGGAATCTATCATAAAGTAAAATAGTTGACCTCTTTGAAAATTATGCTTTATAAAAGATTAAACAACACGGTTTTAGGAGGTGGCGCTCATGCTTAACAAACTTACACTGAACTTCTTTCACGATATGTCCGCAATTTTTTTTATCATTTTATGACTGTAAGACGAAATTGGAATTTACACATACTTCAAAAGGGCTTTTGATTCTGTGTTTCACAGAGGAGTTCTGGAGAAACAGAGCGCACGGGATTATAGACAAACTTCGGATCTTGTAAAAATTGGGCAGCCCAAGATTTGTTTTACCCTAATATAACCTAACCTAACTAAACATAATCTAACCAATCTAATCTAGAATAGGCTAGGTTAGTTTAGGTTAGGTTATATTAGGCTTGAAAAAAACTTGGCATGCCTCACAAACTACAGACAAAGAAAGGGTAGTTTCAAATGGCGAATCCTTTAAATGGGTCCCTGTAACCAGCGGCGTCCAGCAAAGCTTATTTTTTGATACGGTATCTTACCTACTTTTTATACACGATCTCTACGCTATCTTGTTACATAAGATAGCTATTTTTGCGGATGATATCTCTTAACAATCGTGGAAAATTTCTTAACTTATAAGATAAACTCAAAATAAGATTCGCTCCAGGCAATTTTAGTTGAAAGTCCTTCGGTAAATGGTTTTTTTTTTAAAATACCAGATAGCCGCATCTTTAATTTCTAGTATAAATTACAAGTACAGGGAGAGAGAAGAGTATTTGAATTCTGCAAATAGTCTACAAAGCTGCGGCCAGCTTCGGCCAGGATGGCTCCGAGGTCTGCTACGTGTCCCCGACCAAGCACCCGGCCTGCGAGTTAAAGCTCAGCTCAGTGACTTCGAATGACAAGAAGATGCCGGCGGTGTTGTTCGCGGCCGGTGACAGGCTCACTGCGGCCGAGTACAGGGACATCTTAGCCACAAAAGTCCTGCCTTAGTTGATAAAGATCACGAAGAAGGCGAACTACTCCTTCAGCAAGATGGTGCACCAACCCACATGGCCAAGAGCGTGAAAGAGTGGTTGGGGTCGAATATGAACTTCTGGTCGACGGAATTTCGGCCGCTGTAGTCGCACGACCTCAAATCCCCTAACTTCAGCGTGTGGGCGAATGTCGAGGGCACGGCCTGCTAGATTCGCCACAGCAACGTCGAAGAGCTGATACTCTCCGTCAACCACGTGTGGGCCACCAGCATGAGGAAGGACTTCGTCCGCAGTGTGTGTGTCTAACTGCCTCAAAAGTATCATTGCGTCCTTTGTTGAGAGCGTCGTATCGAGTGTAACAGGACTTTTGAAATACTCGGTAACTCCATTTAACTACCCATTTCTTCCTCTTACCCATTCATAGCTCATTCTCTTGAACCCATAGCTACTTCACACTCATCCATCTTTTCAACTTAACCATACTACCTTCTTACCCACTCATATTTTATTTTCTCCCACTTATAACTACTTCTTACCCACTCACTTCTTTTTATCATCCATCTAAACTGCATCTCACTCACGAATAGCTCCTCTTGACCCAGCGATAACTACTTTACACTCACTCATAGCTGTTTCTAATTCTCTCACTGCTTTTTCTCACTGACTCATGGTTCGCTCTCCCTACACATAGCTCGCTCTCCCTACACATAGCTCTTTCCTGATCTATAACTCCTTCTCACCTACTCATTGCCACTTCTTATCAATCAATAACTCCTTCTCATGCACTCATAACTTATTCTTACCCACCCATAGATCATATTTACCCATCAATTGCTTCTCTCATTTATCCATTGCTCTTTTTCTTCAACCCATAGCTCCTTCTCACCTACTCCCATTACGTTCTCCTTACCCCATAGCTCCTTTACACCCAATAAGAATTTCCCACGCATTCATAGCTTCTTATCACCCACTCAAGGCTCTTTCTCATTGAGGCATAGCTACTCACCCACTCATATTAGCTCTTCACACCTCCACCTCCACCCATAGGTGATCTCAACCACTCATAGTTCGTTTTCACTCCTTCTTATCCATCCAAAGCCCCTTCACACTCAATCATACATTCTTCTAACTTACTCATCCTTCATTCTCACTCAATCATAGCTCTTTCTAACTTACTCCTTCTTAACTATACATAAAAAATTCTTATCCACTAATAGCTTCTTCTCACTCATATACCTCTTCCACTGTTAGATCCTTCTCACCCACTTATATATCTTTCTCACCCACTCAGATCTCCTTTTCACCCACTCATATCCACTTCTTCTTCATCCTAATGCCCTACTCACCCACCCATAGGCCATATGACCCACCCATATCTCTTTTTCACACACCCATAATTTATTCTCATCCACTCATATCCCCTTCTCACCCATCCATAATTCCTACTTACCCACTATGTTTCTTTTACTCACCTTAGCATTTCTTACCATTCCACGGTACTCTCTGACCTACTTCTCGCTCTGTGATCGCCCTATCCAGCCCCCCACCCACCCCGCTTCTTCAATGCGACGCCAATATGACGGATGTCTCTTTTTTGAGGCGGAAATTCAGCCTGTTTACGACCGGTCCAGACGCTATAAAAGAGCGTCAAGTGACAATCAAGACGCAGCGCAGTCAAATAAAAACGAACAACCAAAACAACAAAAAAAGACAACGAGATAATAAGGAAAGCGATATGTCTGACCACTAGGCGCTTAGCATCTCTTTGCGACTGTCCCGCACTACTTTCCCTTTTCACCAATTTTATTTCCGTCTATCTTTCACACACTCTTTTGTCCCCTGTACACACATATACACCCTTACACTAATTTTTCAAACTTGCTGTCGTTTATTTTCTTCATATGCGTGATATGGATAGGACTCCAAATAGCGGGAAACTGTGCGAAAGAGGATTGCACGAATACATTTACGATTGAGCATGTTGGGGGTTTTTATTTTGGGAGCGGGGGAGGGTACACCATCAAAAAATGTCTAGAAAGGCACGGTAAACTGGTAAAGTTAGAGGAAGTGAAAATATGTCGAGTGCAGAGCACCAATAGTTATAAATTACCCGAGCTGCTAGCCAGAGTAGAGAAGCGCAACTCTCCCAAACTAGTACTCAGAACCCTGCTCAAAGGGTGGTTAAAGGGAAGACGTTGAATAAGAACCCTATATTTCAGAATCTCCAAACACTTAAGTTACTTATAATGCAAACTTAAATCAACCCCATTTAGGTGGGAATCATTTGCTCCCTCGTTAAAAAAGACCCCAAAGACATTTCTTTTTAATACAACCATAACCAGAGACCCATAACAAGAGTCCCCTTTGGGAAATTGATCTCTACCCATTAATCTTTTGAATCACAAATGCTCACAATTCCTTAATGGTCCATAAAATACCAAACTTGACTGTCCTCTTCAGCTACAATTTTGCTATGAGAGAAATTTGAATAAGCTACGAACAGAGGTGGGGTCAGACTTGAAGGTTATTTAGGGGGTAAGTAAGGAAAAGCCCACTTGGTAAAAGGAGGGCTATATAATATTATGCTATTTATTCTCATTATTTCCTTAAATCTATCGCTAATAAAAACTACTGTATATGGGCATAATATTAATTCCAGAGATTAGTTTCTGTATGAAATCTACCATACCATCTTTTGTCGTATAGTAAGAATATATACATACATCCATATATTAATACCCCAGAGCAGAACTATATCAATAATCGGGTGGTATAGTCTCCATAAGGTCATTATGAATATATTTTGGACAGATGAGCTACATTTAAATTGATCACCCGAAAAGTTGAAATTTGGGAGTTCTCTAATTAATATGGATTTTTTAACTTATGCGGCTGACAGACAAGAGGAATCAGACAAAGCAAGCCATGCGGCTGGCAAACTGGAGAAACTACACAAATAAAGACATGTGGATGACAGACTGAAAAACCACACACACAAAGCAAGCCATTCTGCTGACGGACTAGAACAACAGCACACAGCAACCATGTGGCTGACAGACCGGCAAAAACACACAAACCAAACCATGTAATTGACAGACTGGAGAAACCACACAAAGCAAGCCATGTGGCTGAGAGTGCATGCAACGATTGCTAAACCTAAGTTTGTTTAAAAATAAGCAGCACGATTTTCCCTTTTTATTGTTTGTTTTTAAGAGTAAAAAATTATAGTAAATTTTAACTATTTTCCCATAACCTACGCAAACCAAATTCTCATCTGCGACCAACCTTATGCATAGCATCGCTAACGATCACAACAGGAAGAGAGTAAACATTTCGTGCGTCCAGTTAGTTCTTCATCAGAAGCGCACATCAGATCCTTTCCTATTTATATTTCTTGCTAATCACTTAATAGAGATTTTGGAATGGAATTGCAGATGACAAACTGAACTTTTTGCTGTGGTTGACTGTTATAAACTTGCACGCACTCTGATCCATAAAATCAGAACGTGTCCAGCCATCGCCAAGAAATCCAACATCCTTTAGCCTTTCACCAGATAGCTTGAGTTAAGCTATTCTGCGAGAAATACAGGAAGCGGAGAGGAAAGACCGCAAGGTTTGAATTTCGGATATGGTGAAAAATACTCGATGTAGTCTAACTTGTCTGACATCACTTTTTGTGAATTTGCAAGGAATTATATATACTGATTTATGCTTGGTTTATTAATTTTCTCTTTTGGTTTTATCAAGGGAAAAAGAATTCAGTTTGGTAAAAGGGCATTTAAATGGGGCTTGGTTGTGAGAAACGATTAAGCACTGCTCTTTGTCGCAACCGAACCTCTTTTACCAGCTTAAATCTTTTCCTTCGACAAAACCCAAAGAGATAACTAATGAAGCAAGCGTAAAGGCGTATATTTAATTTGCATATCCACAAATTGCTTCTGCTTTTAGGTAGGATAGAAACTAAGATATGGCTATATTAATACAAAGGTGATACCTAGCTATATCCATTATTTTTAATCACATACAAAATTCAAACCTTGAGGTCTTTACTGTCCGAACCCCGGATTTCTCGCCGAAAAGGTTGACTTGGATGTCCTTCGATAGGCCCTTGTGGCTTTTGTTATCCATGAATGTTATGTTATTTTTAATCAAATAAAAAAGTGAAACCATGTAATAGATGGAACGGAGACTTCCCTCGCCCCCCTAACAGGGAAAATAGCCCACTGCAAAACCAAAGGGAAATACATAGACGAGGTGCTGCGCAATGTACAAAATTCCTTCGATAAGGTTTGGCTGACGGGTCTCCAATTCAAGATCCTGGACCTCCAGCTGAACTCACTCCTGAAAAAGGACTTTTGTGATTATATCATAGAGAGAAAAGCCAAAATCTCCATCGAGGGCTTTTCATGGCCCAGATTCGACCTCGAGACGGGATTTCCAGAAGGCAGCTGTTTGGCTCCGTTGCTGAACCTCGTGTACATTCTCAGATGACATCAAAGAAATCATCCCTAGCTCCTATATGAAAGCTGGAGTTTAAGCAAGGGATAGAGCTGGCGAAATAAACAACATAAACAGATATGAGAGGATGTGGAACATTAAAAATAACCACCAAAACTCCAAGAAATCCCAATGAATGGTATGGAAATAGATAACCTCATCGTGAACAACGACCTATACCCGTATTCAGAAGAGGGTAATGTCCTTGGTTTACAATTTACCAATATGGGTACAAATCCAAAATCAACACCAGAGTCTCCTTAGCCAAAAGGCAACTTCAGAAACTATACAGGTTCCAAAACCTTAACGCGCCATACAAGAGGAAGCTATAGATTGCTTTGGGACTCTTCGTCCTGGTGTACCCAGCAGTGATAGCGCAGAAGGCAAGTTGTACCTCTCTTATGACGATGCAGAGTACAAAATAAAGCCACCTTGCTAATATCTGGCGCTAGAAGAAACCACCGTATTAGGCAAACAGTCCTGCACGCAAAAGCAGGGCTAAAGCCAATTAATACGGAAGTTCAAAGGGTAGGGAGAAAGACTTGGGAAAAGATCGAACGAACAATCATCCCTACACTCGATAACGACAACATCGCAATCCCGCAGCAGAAGCAACACAAAGTTGCAAGGTCAGCATTATTCCCAAGCGGAAGAATCTGCGTGGGAGAAGCGATAAACTCGATATTCCACTGACCAAGAAATGACCAAGATTGAGAAATACAAATATAAGACCGGAAAAAAACACAAGAAAAATCAATTTAGATTAAAACCAAAAACGAAAAATGGACAAGGAAAAGAACTACCGAATACGACCACAAAAAATTAAATTGAAAGACAAACAATAACAAGAGGCGAAACGTCCATTAAAGGTAAAAGGAAAAGAGAAATAAACAAAATAAATAAATTAAAATAAAACTAAACAAAATAGGCGAAGACCCCATCAATAGAAAAATAAATAAAATAACAAACTAATCTAAAATAAAATAAAAAAATAAACAAAAGAGGCGAAGAGCCCATCAAAAAGAAAAAGAAACAAAAAGTAAAAAAAAATAATTTAAAATAAAATAAAAAATAAACAAAAGAGGCTAAGTGCCTACAAAAATAAAAGGAAATAAAAATAAAATAAAAATAGATGAAAATAAAAACAAAAAAGGGGAAACGCCCACAAAAATAAAATAACGTAATTAATATTAGCAACAAATAAACTTGAAAGACTAGAAAATTACGACGGAGGAATAAATTATATATATATATATATATATATATATATATATATATATATATATATATATATATATATATATATATATATATATATATAAGGAAGATTCAGACCGGCTTTGCCGGTCAAAAATGCCAACAGTAGGAACACTGGAGGCAAATAAAGCAACAAAAGAAGAAGAAAAATATGGGAGAAAAACGAAGGCGATGCCCTCACAACCAGAGCAACTAAAAGTACAAAATTTCTTTACCCCTATCACACCTACCACACATTTCACCACTTAGCTCATCAACATCAACATGTAATAGATTACCCTCAGTCTCAGTTAATTTGCTCTTGTAATGATTTTGGTCAAAAAGGTCGAATCCACGTAAAAAAGAGAAGTCGCAAATTTCAAATTTGCCGTTTGCTCAAAATCTAATCCTAAATGATATTCTGTATGACTCTATACCCACTTCCTGATCAGTGGCATTGTTCTGATTTGGGACTGAAGAGGGTATGGTAAACCATACCGAAACTAGACTCGGGAATAAATTTTATGCTCTTATGCAGTGTATTCACATTTAATTAACTTGATATTGAGTTAAAAAAGTTAATTAAATCTAAGAGTACAGAACCGACGAAGGAATCTCTGCCAGGAAGGAGAGGAGAGGCTCGTTAAGGAATTGGTGAAACATCTCTCCCCCCCCCCCTGACATCTAAGAAATTCAATACCGTTTTATCAGTTTAAAGAGAGTTGTGTACCTCCCTTCATCTATCGCCCCCAATAATCTCCTCTTTTGGATACTCTGGCTATGTAATTTCCACACATGTCACTTCGACTAACTTTTCCATTTTTATCACGTACCTCCTTTAAAATATGGATCAAATAAAGATAGTCCTCCTTAAGACAAGAAGGAAGGATTAACTTTAATTGGTTAATTGGGGGAGGGATGAACTTTACTTAGTTAATTAGGGGGTGCGATGACGTTAACTTGGTTAATTGGGAGAGGGATGACCTTTACTTGGTTAATTGGGGAGAGATTACCTTTATTTGGTTAATTGGGAGAGGGATTACCTTCACTTAGTTGGGGGAGGGATGACCTTTATTTGGTTAATTGGGGGAAGGATGACCTTTATTTGGTTCATTGGGGAAGGGATGACTTTTGCTTGGTTTATTGGGGGAGGGATGACCTTTGCTTGGTTCATTGGGGCAGGGATGACCCTTAATTGGTTCATTGAGGGAGGGATGACCTTTACTTGGTTAATTGTGGGAGAGATTACCTTTATTTGGTTAATTGGGAGAGGGATTACCTTCACTTGGTTAGTAGGGGGAGGGATGACCTTTATTTGGTTAATTGGGGGAAGGATGACCTTTACTTGGTTCATTGGGGGGAGGGATGACCTTTGCTTGGTTCATTGGGAGGGATGACCTTTGCTTGGTTCATTGGGGGAGGGATAACCTTTAATTGGTTCATTGAGGGAGGGATGACCTTTACTTGGTAAAATGGGAGATAGACGAGGTCATGACATCGTCATTTTAAAGCTACTGGAATAAGGATAAATTAAGAATTAAACGCATGTTCGGATGTAAGAGAGAATTGCTAAGCTCTTTCTTATCTATAAGAATTTAGGTGTTTTGAAAGACATAAATACAATGTTTTCAATGATTTTTGCCATACGATCGCCGGCTAATACCGTTTTAATTAAGTTATTCAAATTTAATTTCGAGAGTTCTGCAAAGTTTACAATTTTTAATTGTTTTAAAATAAACTTTCTAACAAATATGTTCCTAAATAAAAATTTTAACAGTTATTAATTTTTTGGCCTTGGGGAGGATTAACTTTACTTGTGTAACTTTGGTAGGGATGATCTTTACTTGGTATACTGGGAGGGACTATCTTTACTTGATCTAAAATATCTTCAGTCGTAACTCCATTTCTTTTGACAATTTACGAATAAATAAAACATAAAACCTTCCAAATTCCAAGATAAAATCAAGGATTTTGTGGAATCGAACGAGAGGACATTATAAATAATAGATATTAAAATAAGTTCCCAGCAGTAACAAATTGGATATTTTCGGAACAGGCCCTGCAGCGAATTAGGACTTCGAGGCTGTTGCGAGGTTAAAGTTAGGCTATGGGGTTTGAGGATCATAGTGTGAGTACAGCTTGTCAGTCGGTCATTCAATAACCGAACCTAACCTACCCTAACCTAACCTAACCATAGTCTAACCTAAACCTCGCGATAGCCTCAAACATCTAATTCGCTGCCAAGTCTGTTTCGAAATAACACAAATTGCTAAACACCAATCCAATGTGAATGAATTCACCAATTTATCCACCTTTGTACTAATTCATATATCCATAGATCCACTCATTTAAGTAGTTAATGGTTTTACAAGAGAGGAATTTAGCTCGATTTATCAATCGGGGTATCTTGGAACCAAACCTTCCCCCTAAAACCCTTCAAATCCTGCTTTCCGAGTTCGCATCTGAACGGCCTCAATCACTCTGAATCCTTGGCATCGACGCAAAACGCTTTTATCGGTCTGTCTCGAGCTGAGATTTGGGATGATGTTAATCGCATTCCTCCCATACTTGTTCCTTTTAGGCTCCTAGAACAAAGCATCCGGGCCAGGCGGTGCCATTGAGTGCCAACTGCTGCATTTGTCTAATGACTTTCCGAGGATTCGGATATCATAACGAATGATTGCCTTTTAAGTCCTCGTTAGACTTCGTTACTTTTAATTACCCATCTTTTATGGAATTCTTTAAGAATGGGTTCACTACGAATATTTCAGCTTTGTGAGCTTTTGTTGTTTATGTTTGCGGGGTTTAAAGTGTTTTATGATAAAAATAAAGCAAAAAACCAAGAAGGCAATATTTGCGAGAAAATTATTAAAGAGTTAGGTAAACATGTAGATTGGCGGCTCGGCCGAAAAAGTGGATTTTTGTTTGTTTATATTTCGTTCACCCCTGCCTGAATATTCATGCGCGTTGGAGTCCTATTTGAAATATACCCAGCGCCATTTTTTTTATAAAAATACCCGAAACTAACCAAACGAAAAACGCTATATGGGGGCTGTGCCCCCCAACCCCCCCAATTGATTGAACTCAGGATCCCCCCACACGAGCCGTCCCCTTAAATTTACTCGAAAAGGTGAAACATTTTGGAACACGGACGAAATAGTTTATGTCCCATCGTTCGAGCAGCAAATCTACATATTTACCAAGAGTTATTGAGGGAAGTGGTGAAGAAAGGCGACGTGATAACATAAGGAAAGGCAACAAAATAGGTAACAAAATCTAAGCCTTGTGTCCTAAGTCTGCAGAACCTGAATCTGCAGAACTCGAGTAAAGATAGACAGACAGCTCTTTAGATTGAGAGAAAGATAGATACACGATTAATAGAGTAGATAGGTCTTATTTTGTCGTAAAAGGCACCCGTGGCGTTAAAAGAAAACGCATCAAAGAAGATCAGTCATTAAAAAACAGCTGATTTTCTTCGAAGATTTTAACTTTATTAAAGTCCCTCTTGAAGATAAATAGTCCCTATCGCTAATATATGAAGGGGACTTTAGAACAATTTTCCATTCTTTTGTTTCTTTTTAATCTCAATTGTTTGTTCTTTGCATTCCTTCATTATATCGCTTCTCTCCCTTTCATTCTCTCCCTTATTATTTTTTTAACTCTTTCTAAATTTTACTCTTTGAAAATCAGCCAATAAGAAGGAGAAGAACGGATGAAAGAAGAAAAAGAAATGATAAATAAGAAAATAAGGGTGATGGAAAAAGCAGGGAGGACAAGGGTCAGGTTACATCACCTCTTGCTCATCACACACCACCTCGAGGTAAGACTCAAATGTTTCTTGTGTTTTATATTATTATTATTATTACCATTATTATTAGTATGCGCAACCAACGAACATATTTCTATCAGGAAGTCTTTGAAAACATCTGGTAAAGAAAGTGGTCAAGTAAGTGTAAGTAAAAGAGTGCATAGACCCCGAGTGACCCTGTGGGCGCGCAACTCTCCCTAAAAAATCTCTTGTTTCTGCAAGATTGGAAATGAATCCCACTGCCTCCCATTATTTTTCCGTAATTAATTTTCTATAATAATTTCCTCTCTGAACTCTCCCATTACACTTAAACAATTACACCCAATTGGTGTCCTGGTTAGAGAGATAGAGAAGGGTATAAGGGTGTAATGGTGAAGAAGGAAATCACTTGAAAGAAACGTGTATATAATATTTTATATTTAGGGTTTATTACCTTCAGATAATCTAAACATCCATTGCTTAGTCTTCTTTCACACCATTATTTTACTTCTAACCCTTCATCGGATTCTATCCTACAAAAAGCATTCTATAGAATATATCTCGCTACTGTCACTCAATTATACATCACTTTCATTCTTTATCTTAAAGGACCTAAACTAATATTCACCCAGCCAACACATACACCCTTGCTTCCCTCCGGATACAGCATAAACATCCCTCACATCTGCATTAACCATCGTCCCAATTTAATACAACGTAAATCTTAATCCAACCACGTCCGGCAGCACATCCTCCTCCCAACTACACTCTCTTTCACTCCTCTCAACCTGAAATCCATGCTATATTTGGCAGTTTAACACCACGTAAGCTTCAATCTAACCACATCAACCAACTCGACCCCTTAACACCTATACCTGCCTACACCTTTTCTACCACACCATGTATCATACGCCCTCCCCGTAAAACACTCCCTTCCAGCACACTCACAATACAGCTGATAGTCCCTATCAAGTATATCCATCATATCAGACGTACCCGCAATAGAGTAATAGTGTAACAACTGAGACTTGGAGGAACGGCGCGCCCTTCCGACCCCACTGCCTGATGGGAAACTGTTGCTCTCTCTCGGGTCGTGGTTTGGGCCTTTTTAATATCATTTCCGCGAATGTTTAAACTTCCAAACGGGTGAAAGATGGCGTTAAACCCGTTTTTCAATACACGAAGTACATAAATAAATACGCATCACCCCCCTCAGATAGTTTAAAAGGTACTTCTCTCTACCAATACCCAATTACAGATACTCTTTGCAGCTCTACTGCCTTTTCTCCACCCTACCATATCATCCAGCTAACCGAGCTATACCATTCCCTCACACCCATCGCAGAACACCCTCAAGTACATTTCTTTCTCACGGTTGTACACCGTTTTTCTCCCTATACTATAGCATGCATCCAAATACTTGATACTTCTCCTCCCACACAGGCGAACACTCCTTCCATTACATAACCCAACTCGCCATACTACACAATACTACACAATACTCCACTGCAATCGATTGGGACGCTTCGTTCAGAAAATAAAGAAGTGTGAAGGTTGCTTTAATGTTTTGGCACTTGCCCAAATGTTGCAGGGTTCAAGCCCTTTAACAGCCATAACAGGAATACACGCCCATGCTCCTCCACTATCAA
The DNA here is from genome assembly GCA_963969495.1 of Ceratothoa steindachneri. Classification (NCBI taxonomy): domain Eukaryota; kingdom Metazoa; phylum Arthropoda; class Malacostraca; order Isopoda; family Cymothoidae; genus Ceratothoa; species Ceratothoa steindachneri. Next base: position 215,062,604 of record OZ018319.1, read on the forward strand.
TTCGCTTACACACCACATTTACTTAGACACATCTGCACTATTCCTGGTTCCATATAGCCATTAACGAGATTTTTTAAAATCAGCTCTAAGCTAACCCCAGTCCTTTTTTTAAAGGGGATAGGGGGAGGGGGGAAGTAAGTTCGTAGTTTTGAGCCAATATGTTCGCATGTACGGGCAATCAATTCGTCGTTTAGATTAGTGAGGCCTACGCGTACCAGTGAGATCACTCAATCTTAGCTTTATTACCGTGATAATTTTCCTTTCATTTTCTTATGGATTTTTTTTAGAACGGTTTTATAATAGGTTCAGACGTTTCTAAGAAAGTTCTAGTTAATAATAAAACCGTTTCAATCGAATTATTCTCAAATATGATAAAAAAATAACTGAATACTTCAAAGACCTTTTGGGTTAATAAGACTATATATAGGTAGCCTATTTTAATATGCAGCAGATTAGAAAGCACCAGGAAGTGCTCTTATTTCTGCTCTGGTGGTAACTTTCCAGGAGCAAGGCTCGCTCAAGCCATCGCCTCCCAGACAGGAGAAAGTTTTCGCTCTAGTGGTATAATTTTTACGGGTGTGTGAAGACTAACGCGAACACCCGCACCACTCATCTTGGGAAAACAATACTTGTTGGCAACACTTGCAGCGGTCCGTAACGCCACTTATTCTTTGTATTTTCCTTTATTTGTTCTTGTCTATCAAGATGACTTGAGCGCGTTAATGGTGGCCCCCGATGTCATTTTTCTTTAGTTCAAATACCTAATTTCTGTGGCGTAATTTTAAAGGTCTTTGGCGGGAATTGGCCTCCGAGATTGTCTTATAGCTCATTGAATTTCCGTAAAGAGGAACTGCCACTGTTAAGTATAGAGAAAGCTCATAAGAGTTGCGTCCAGTAACGAGAGGTCATTGGAGGTTGAAAAATCGGTGATTTTCCAATGGAAAAATAAAGTTTGAGCAATTATGTATGATCTTATTATGATATAATCGATTTAGTAAGTATTTTAAACGTTTCATTGGTAATCGGGTGGTTATAGATTACTTGCATATTCAATGGCTGACATTGTCAAGGAAGCTACGCGAAGTGTATAAAGAGGGCAGAAATTGGCAAATTATATTTTTAACAAAGGTTTCAAGTTTAATTATAGTATTTATTGAATTCTACAGAATTATTACATTAATTCTGAGTGAAAAAGAAGTAATTAAGATTTTATTTCTCTATGTTCGCCCTGCTTGTTTAATTCTCCTCGTTCCTAATGCTCCAATTAGTCTCCTCTTTTGACTACTCTGGCTATATATCTTACGAACACTTTAATACCCCTTATACTTTGATTACCAAGTGAGCAATATATGGTATACCCATAGTTTCAAATAAATTCCTCCTTTTGTGCAATATGTTATATCTAAGGGTTGAAATGTTGAGGTAAAACATTAGCAGTATTCGGTATACGATGAAGTTACCTTTATCCTTTTTTGAACAACAAAGATCAACGTGTTAACGTTACGCTTAAACGAACCCTTCATTAATAATTTATAGCAGTGATACTCTCGTTACTTTGGTGCACAAATTTTTAAAAAAGTTTTCTTGTTTTTTTGGGGGGGGTCTTCTGCCGTTTGCATGCATTCGAAGCCACCATTTCGGTAAAATAGGACTCACTGCCCTTTAACTCATTTTCCCATTTATTGTTCCATGCATTTCTCTGCCCCATATAATGGGGAATTCAATACCCAGGCGTGAGGGTCTGCTTTTGAACTAGCTGATTCTTGTTCTGTTCTGAACTACTCCCGCGCGCAGAGCTTTTGCACCCAGAATATTTGTTCCCAAGAAAAATAGGATAATTTTTCGATTTAATTAGTTTTAATCGAATCATTTAAATTAAGAATAAAATCTATGTAAGACTTATGGCAGATTATGTGGCATAAATACAACACAACGTAATCCTAACCTAACAACCAATCCTAAATTTGACATAGGACTAAACTAAACCTATTTTAGCTCATAAACTGACCGCCAAATATGCAGTGGATGCTCATTTTCAATAGCCTTCATTTTTCCTCTACCGGTACTGCTATATGTCCCTGGTAATGATTTTGGACACATCAAATTCAAAAAAGCGATTTCTAATACCAACTTTGATCTTCTAAATTCTATTCTAACGTCTTCACAAAATACTCCTCCCGAAACCACTCCACCTCTCGCCCGACATTTGGAAATTTTCACTCGGCCAATAGATTCATATTTTGGCGAGATATATTTTGGTGATGACGTCAAAAATAGAGGTAGAAGACCAATTTGGAATTGTAAATTGCCTTTTCGGCTTTTAAAGATCTTCCCACGGCCGAAAGGTAGAATAGTTTCGTAAGCAGTAGTTTTGCGATGACCTCAGAAGTGTCACGACAGAAATATTAGCCCTATAATTGCTTTAACTAGGTTGAAAGGTGATCATTACAAGTAGTAGTACGTTGCAAAAATTATGATAGAAGAGAGTTTGCAACATCGCAAAAAACAAAAAGTTAGTCGAAGCGCGCTAGTCTCACGTTGGAAGCTGATCTTAATATTTTAATTAATTTTGAACTGTATGATTATTTACATTGTTTTTGGAAAGGCTCAATGCCAACCCTTTAGAAAATAGTTAGTTTTACGTAAATTATACTGATAATTTGAGCATAGACTAACCATAACCTAACATCATACAGTAGTCTCCTACGCCTCCTTTTCGAACTTTTCTCAACCATACATACGAGTACACTTTCGGATTAAACTAAAAGCTCCTTTAATCATGTGTTATTACTACGCGGTGTTTGGGAACCCTCTCTTCTTTTAAATTTCCTGCCCCTTATCAATGCGGGCAACTAATTTCCGTTTTCTCGTCAGTTGCTTCATGAATCTGTGAGTTGAGCGTACTCGAAAATTTCCGCAGTATTGCGGCGGCTCTTGAGCCTTTGACCTCTTTTCTCCGCGTGAGGTAAGTGGGGCAAATTTATAAATATTTATTTAGTTCGGTTTCTTTTCAGAAGAAATATAATTTGCGTACGTTTATTGTTCAGAATATAAAACAGTATTTGCTCTAGTGAAAGTTTATAATGAAATGGGCCACCTAAGGCACTATTTATTTAGAATAGTTACTTTTATAAGGAAATATCATTTATGTGGGCTTATTATTAATGAGGTTTATTTTGATTAGTTTATTCCCTATAAAGATACAAAATGGATACGGAACTTGTTGGCGGAAGCAGAAACTGACGTTGCAAGTGATACAGAAGATGACAGTGACGATGAGTTACATTTCATTGAGGAGGATGAACATATTTCTGACTGATAGCTATGACTCGGAAAGTGATAATCTACCATGATACCCTTGACGAAAACAAACAAAAAGGGAGCGTGGCTAGGAAAAGGCGAAATAATAACCCCCCGAAAAACCATGGTGGGAGAGTAAGGTACCTAGTGCATTAGTTTGTACACGTCCTCATAATGTATTACAGGACAACAAGGCATACGCCAGCCCTAAATCCGCAGTCTCCTACTGATTTCTGCGGCCTCTTCATCACTCCTGATATATTAGAGTTATTAGTTGACAAGATTAAGGAGTTTATCAGTTGTTATGTGACGGGATCATGCTGAGACGCTCAAGGTCAGGGATGCTGACAATGTGGAAATGAAAGCTTTTCTTGGCCTACTACTTTTAGATGGCCTTTATCGCAGTAAAAGATTGAACTTTGATGATTTTTAGAATGCCGATGGCACTGGTGTAGAGATATTCAGATTAATAATGCCATTAACCACTTTTGTTTCTTCTTATTTTACATAAGATTCGCTAACAAAGTTATAAGCCCTGCAGGAAGAAAAGTAGATAAGCTTTTCACAATTAGAGACTTCTTTGAGATGTTTGTTAATAACTGTCTGAAAAATGATTGCCCATCACAGCTTATGACAATAGACGAAATGCTGGAAGCCTTCAAGGGTAAATGTCCCTTCAGACAAAATATACCGAGCAAACCATCCAAGTATGGAATAAAAACTCAGGCAATGGCTAATGCAAACATATGAATATTATTTATGTAAAATCGAAATATATGCATGAAAAGAGCCTGAAAGCCCATTCATGGTAGACAATTTTGCCGTTGGTGTGGTCTCAAGGCTTACCTTAGAGATCTCAGGATCAGGGAGAAATGTCACATTTGACAACTAGTATAATACTTTCCCGCTAGTACAAATGCTAGACACACATCAAAAATCAAGCGTAAAAGTCCTAAGGAATTTTAAGAGATAAAGAACCGATGTCATTGCGATAGTATGTTTGGTATCAAAGACAAACTGACACCGATTTCATACATCCCGCCCAAGAAGAAGAAAAATGTTGCTCTTGCCAGCAACATGAACTATGAGGACAAAATTGCCCCCCATTCTGGTGATAAGAAGAGACCTGGCATTATCACCTTCTACAATACTCTTCTGAACATCTCGAACATAAATTCCTACATCCTATATCTATACTACCACACAGTCCCAGGAAAAGCTCAACCGTCGCAGTTTCATCTAAAAGGTAGCTATGCAAATTAGAGACGATACTCGGAAGAGGAGAATGGAGAACATACATGTGAAGAAGGAGCTTAAAGAAGGAATTAAAGGAATTTTGCCAGCATGCCTAACGTCATACCGACCTCATACACCACATCACACGATCGTAAGGTGAAAACAGTGTGTAACGAGTCTCGTAAAAGGTGTGTAGAGAACACAGCCAGTTGCTTTTTAATTGCATTAAGTACCAAAGTACAATATCGGGTGATGAATCAGTGATGAGGAGGTTTGTCAAAGGCAGGGTTTATATATATATATATATATATATATACCAGGCAATGGGTTCGCCACTCCCCCCTAAAGGGGAAGCTTGCGCTCCGCTACTAAGATTAAGATTTAAAATCTAAAAAAAAGCAGCCATGGTTAAATTTTTATAAATTTTCTGAACTTCGCCAATTATAATAATTTTAAAAGGGAACTCGAAACTAAATTTTCCCCTTTTCAAAATATCATGTTGCTAAAATGTAGTTATAAAAGAAGATACAAAAATAAATTTTCTGAACTTCACCATTTGGGTTTTAAAAAATTCGCCAAATTTAGATACCTATGTTTATTTCTGAACTTCACCATTTTGTTTTTGGATATTATAAAAGAATTATTAGAAATAACTTTGATAAAAACATAAGTCATAACCAAACTAAGATGAAATTATTATTCAAATAGTGAAAAAAATATCCTTCTTAAATTATACAGTTAGTGATGATCATTATTCAAACCCTCTAAAAAAAAATCTGTTCTTAAAATATAATGTTATGGAGGATTCATTATTGCGTTTTAAAAGCGGGATGTTATTGAAATTGAGCGTCTCTCAGAAAAATACAATTTCTTCTCATGTTTTCTCTTCCTAATTGCTTTTGTAGTACAGTAAACTAATGGCGAGGTTTTGCTTTCCGAAAAATTGCATGAATATTAAGAGGACTGCTTCCCTAAGGAGCAAAGTCGAAGATACCGTGGCAAATACGTTTGTTTTCTAGGTGAATATTAAAATTCTTCTCCGTCTATAAAATATTATCAAAGTTATTATCATACAATTGGAAGTTTAACTTTCACATTTTTACACTCAACACCCATGCCTAAAATCTTTGCTTGCCGTACCATTCTCCCAAGTTTTTTTCTCTTAACAAGAGCTCCTGCAATACTAAGTGGTAATTCGTTCGTGATATTACTTATTGCAGCACTTGAGACCTCTTCATTTTGTTTCGTTTGACATTTAATACTGTCAAAACCTTTTAAAACACGATTATATCCACTCTCAGGATGATGTTAATGATTTAAATCATTATTCAAGTTTTTTGCGGCTCTAATTCTCGCCGGATACTCTTGATTTTTACATCTACATATGTGGTTCCACAAACCTATTTATCTACAACGTATATGTGCAGCTAGGCGAAGGTCTAGTGGGGCAGGGATAGAGCCTGAAGCACCCCCCGAATTTCAGATCCGTTTATGTTTATATTTCGTTTTTAAGCCAAACTTGGATTCTGCTATTCAGAAAGATTTATGTAATAATATAGAATTTAGATCAAAACAGTTTTTTAAACCATTGCGATCGATTGTATCTTATATGATACATGAATAAAATACAGGCAATTCTAAAAAAATAATTATTAAATTAATTCAGCATTATACCTTAGCTGACCTTCAAATACTACAATTTATAATTTTCTGATGTGTGGAAAAAATTCGGATCTGAGAGAGTCAGTGCTCACTGCCGTGTGTTACTGTTATTTATTATCAATGTTGTGTAAGATGACCATTATTAATCATCAGTGCTCTTTTCTCAGATTCCTCAGAGGGAGGAATTCCGGTTAGCCTCCCAATTCTTTTTAGCCTGGATGCGCCACCCTGTGCAGCCATTAAAAGGGGCTTCCTGCTACCATGTTCTGTTTAACGAATTCTATCGTCAAACAGGGAAATAACGAATAAACTTTTCGTTGCTAAATTCCTTAATTTTCTAAACTATTTAGCCCCAACCTGAAAATAATTTTTGCGTTGAATTAATAACTGGAGAACAAAAGTTTTGTTGTATTTACACTGGCATTTATTTTTACCTAATTTAGGGTGTATTAAATTCAATTCTGAAAGACAGATTTTCTCTATGAGCTACAGATTTTTGGCAATATAGCTTTTTTCATTTTTGGGCGAAATTATAACACCTTTCGTATAATTCCATGTTCTATCTAAGCAATTTATTGTCATACTGTGTTAAAGATAGATTTGAAACAACCGTTTAGGCAAAGAATCTGTATTTTTCCAAACAACGTGTATATTCATCAAAATGCGATTAGAATTTGAAATAAAGACAAATGAAATCAGATAAGCGACATATAAATATGCAATAATGTTAGGAAAATCTGAAGTACATATCCATTACATTCAAATATGAGTGTGCACTAATGCGATTCAGAAATACCGATAGAATAAAAAGGTTCAAAATATTTCCTCTATGGTAAGAATTTGTGCTTTTAGCTCTTGCGTTTGACGACTTTGTTGGGGTGATCTCGTTTGGTACTCCAGCAGTAGTACGCCATCATATGTCTGCTTCATTGCCCTTGATAGCGCTCTTCCATCGTCATAAGTTCTTGGTGGAAGCGCTCTCTCCTTTTAACACTTGTAGCTCCAAAGTCCTCGGGGAAGTGTTGAGGGTGACCATTCCGGAAATGAATCTTGACACTAATGATGCATCCGAGATCACAAAAAGCTGCAGCATTTTAGCAAACTTATAGTTATCGGCCTTTTTATCACCACTAACGTTTTGTATAACCGCCACGAATGACAGTCAAGTTCTCTTCCCCTCGTCATTTATATCTCTGAAAAATTCTGTATCACGAACAAGGAAACGAAGTTGAGGTCAATCAAATAAACCTTTGATTTTCTCAAATTTGAAAACGGGGGTCATTCGCAATGTTCAGTATGCTTGATTCAAGAGTTTCACGGATGTACCATTCCTTCTGGGTCCAGTGTTTGTCTCTACCTTAACCATCCTACATGGAGAGATAGCATGGAGACAGTGAAGCCTTTCTGTTAGTCAAGGAGGAAGTTGACCATTTATAGTTCCACAAAAATGATCCTATTTTGCTTTTGATATTTGACTAAGTCAAGTCAAAAGCCATTTTTGTCATGGGTTTCTCGTAAATGCACCGAGTGACCAGCTGGTTCTGCACCAAAAACATTTCCATTATGCAAAATAACACACTTGAAACTGCCCTTAGAACTATCCCCAAATAATCTTCATTGCGTAAGCTATACGATGCAATATCTAACTGTGCTAGAATACTTGGGATGCGTGGCAGTAAACAAATTGCTTGTCCTCTGAAAAAGGCTCACACAACTCTGGTCCTCTGCTTTGAAATATGAGACTTTTCAAAGTTGTCAAGAAGGTTTTTTTCATTTGGCCTGGAATTCAATAGCTTTACTGCTTTCTTGGAGAGGCCAGTATACGAGTACGTGCTAAGTCATTCAATTCCACCTGAGTAAAACGCTGACAGGCTGATGACTTTCTCATTATATGAGGAATCTTTGGAATCTGAGACTGTCTTCAAACTCATGTTCTGATTTACTTCTTTAACCTTCAAAGGAAACATAACCATTGAAAACTGGAACTGGAACATCCTTAGAAAGCGTGTAGGTCGAATTGAAAAGGGAAATACTGGAATATGAGGTAATATGCCGGTTTTTATTGCAAATACCCTTAGGGTTGGCCAGAAAAAATAGCAGTCAGTTATGTAATCCTTTGGCTATCGCCAAAGCATGGGAACTCCCAAAAGTAGACCTTTACGTTTTCTTGTGTCCAATCACGAAGACTTTCCTTGCAATTATGACTCAGTCTAGGGAGCCCACTTCTTGTCCTGGTTTTCAAAGGTATCGTCAAAATAGGCCTTATAAGCACGGCACATAAACCTTGTTAAATTGCGTGTCGTAGAATGGACTCTCGACGATATACCATATATAATTATTCGTTGAGGGAACTTCTTTAATTATCTTTAGAGTGCGTGGATGTCTGGCGGGCCGATATTATGTATCTTCGATATGCTTAAGAAGTGGAACTGAGCTCAAGGATAATAATATTGCTATCATTAATAAAATAGAGTTTTATTAATAATAACTATCAACAATACACAAAACGGAAAATATTGACATAAACAGAGAATGGAAAGGGTCGTGGGGGCTCGGGCTAATCCGAGGATTAAAAGATTTAAAAAGGTAAAACTAATATAAAGTTAAAGAGATAGGATGGTTCGCTAAACCATTTAAAGCACAGGATAGAATTGACAAAAGGGTTAAATACTCAAAGGTAACGTTCGGCTTACGTAATTTTATACTAGTGGTGCAGAGGAAGTCGACGTGAAGGAATTTTCGGTCCGCTGGCGAGTTCCAGCCGAAGGGGGGCAATAAAAGGATCCTGATGTGGCGTCTTGGGAATGAGAACCGTTTCTCGACGAACGGCTTGAAGAACAATGGCTGTTCTACGTTGTTCTCTTCTGAAAAACAGGGGGGGGGAGGGGGTATGAACCGTCTCTTGTCTATGGGCTCAAGAACAATGGCTGTTCTAATGTTGTTCTCTTCTGAACAACAAGGGGGAAGGGTGAGAACCGTTTCTTTGCGAACGGACTCAAAAGAACAATGGCTGTTCTACGTTGTTCTCTTCTGAACAACAGGGGAAGGGGTGAGAACCGTTTCTTGTTAACGGGCTCGAACGAGCAATGGCTGTTCTAACGTTTTTCTCTTTCTGAACAACAAGGGGGAAGCCTTGTGGACTCGGCGTCACGAAGGCTCGAACCTTGGCACTCAAGGGATATTGTCCTTCTTCTGGACAAGTGATGGTGAATCTCGAGGTCGAGGTCCCTTGGCGCACAAAGTGAGAGAGGGTCGTGGTGATGTTTCGCGACGAAAATCTGGATCTCCATTCTGCTCTTAGTGGTAAAGTTTCCATCTAAATAGTCGAGACACTCCCTTGGCGTGGGGGACAATGAAGTGGGAGCTTCGAGGGAATGCACAGTCGAGCCTGGGAACAATGCCTTATCTGCCCATAAGCCTAACTCAATCTGGCGAGGTCGGCGTATGGGGGCGAACGGGGGAAGATAAACCTCCTTGTTTAAACATTGACTCAGGTGGCTGCGATAAGGCGCCAAGCTTCAAAGCGAAGATGCACGTGGGAAGCATCGTGGTTTTAAATAACATGTGATAGGAGTTGAAATTAACGCGGCCTCAACCCGTTCTATCACATTACGCCTTTATCAAACAAATGTGTAGCAGAACAATTGTAACAGAACTCATTATGATTATTTATGCATTTACAGGGTGTTGGAGCTAAATTTGACGGCTTGCGTAGAAGACCCTCCCCCCCCCCTCGCAATATTTAAGCCGAAATCAAATGTATTTAACATAAAATCAAGTAAATTATGGCTTTGAAATAACAATTTACTCAAAGTAGCCAACCTCAGATTCTAGCACGGCTCTAGAACCTGGCGCATGCGTTTCCTACTGTGTCCCTGGGAGTATCTTCGAACACCACCTTGATCTAGGCCAACAACTCGGCCTTAGGGTTGCAGGCAGAGCGGTTGGTGTCTTTCCTAACACCGTTCTACCCATAGTAAACCATGGGATTACAATCGGGGGATCTAGGAGTCCAGTAAGTAGGACTCCTAGTGAAGTCGTAGAAATCCCATCACCTTGTCCTGCAGTTCTTTGATAAATTCGGTCCTGCGCTCACAGTTAGAACGCTTGCTGTGTTTCTTTCTGCTGGCCACGGCCTCGTAATTTGGGTTGTAACTGATCATACCACATATTGCAGACTTTTTAGTTTTAACAGATCAATGAGCAGAAGTCATGATGCCGGCATTTTGATATCTGTCTTGACTCATTATGTTACAGGTAACACTTTTTCAATATTCAGATAGTATCCAGTTCTCCCTGTCAGCTAACTTTTTCTCAACTAATACTTTACTCTTGTATACTATCCAGCGCAGTTGATTTTTTACCGATACATCAAAATGTTCCTTACAAAAGGGAGACATTAAAAATCGTCAACTTTTGCCCGAACACCCTGTATATCTGCATATTCAAAGAAGCCATCATTAGATCTGAAGCAAAACATGAATAGGGTTAATTTTAGAAAAAAATCATAGATATCAAATTGCATGAAAACTAGAGCATACAGACAAAAAACCGATTTTAGATTTGAATTCATCTTTGAAAATCAAATAAGAATCCTCCGAAAAATCCGATGCAACCGAAAATGAGTAAAAATGTTCCCTAATGAAAAATGAAATAGTTCAGCCTTTTCTTTTAGCTTTTCTGCTCACATCCGTTCGGTGTGATGGTTATTCAGCTTTATTTGCTCTCGGCATCATAGCCGTGTGGCTTTATGTCCTTAGGGCATTTTGGCTACCACTTTTTGAGCTATGGTTCAGTGGCGGATACAAAATAAAAAATTGAAGGGGGGGGGGGACTTGAATTCCTCCCTTTGAGTAGTCTGAGAAAAAGGCAAAAGGGCATTGATGATTAATAATGGTTATCTTACACATCATTGATGATAAATAACAGTAACTCACACGGGAGTGAGCACTAACTCACTCAGATCCGATTTTTTTCCACACATCAGAAAATTATGAATTGTAGATTTTGGACGTCAGCTAAAGTATAATACTAAATTTAATAATTATTTTTGAGATTTACCTGTATTTTAGACGTATCATATAAGATACATTCAGTCGCAACGGTTTAAAAAACTTTTTATATATATTCTATATTATTACATAACCCTTTCTGAATAGCAGAATACAAGTTTAGCTTAAAAACGAAATATAAATATAAACAGGTGTGAAATTTGGGTGGGCCTTTACTCCCTAGCACCCCTTTCCCACTGGATCCGCACCTGCTATGGTTACGTTAGACTAGGGCAAAAATAGAGGTATCAATACGTTTATCAGACCTTTGAAACTATAATATATTTAAATAAGTCCCTCCATGAGTGGATTTTATAGTTTTCTTCGAATTTCCCATAATCCAAACGGTAATTTAAAAGAAACATAACCCAATGTTAATTCTAATCGACTAGAATCGAGACCGTATATTGAAAGATAAATTTTCCAAGTATGAATTAGCGGATTTCTCCACGGTGAGCTTACATGTTTCACGTTAAGGACAAATGACGAAAACTAAAGGATTTAACATTTCAAATTACCACAAATGAGGTAATTACTATTTAAGCGGTTCTTTAAAAAGCTATAACTCTTTTGGGGTCTTAATAAATGCACTTTAAAGAACCGGTTCTCTCCCGACGGACATATTCTCTTTCCCAATAGATTTTACGAGGTTGCCTCCTCTTCTAGATCTCTCATTTTCTCTATTACTCTTTATTCCCATTCCGGCGTCTTCCCTTAGCTTACATTACAGAATATATGTAGTTTTCATTCGGGCCTTGGGGGCTTGATAAGCTTAAAAACGAAATTCAGAGGGACCCACTTGCTATTCCAGTATACTTTGGTGACCACATGATAGGATGTCCTCTTCCAGTTTTTCTTCTTGAGGATGGAGCCCAACTGGGCTTCTGCTCGACCTCCACTGTAGGCTTCACTCAGGTCGAATACATTGATGCCCGCTTCGTAAGCCACCCGGACGATCTCTTCGGCGCATTCCTCAGACACCTGAGAGCTGAAGATGACCCAGGTCCCTGCGGAGAAGAGAACACCAGTGAAATCCACGGAAGAGAGATTAAAACCAATTCGACATTCCTAGCATAGATGAGATTAACCTTCAGTGATTGATCTATCGATCACTCGCATGAAAAACATAGCCCAAATGAAATTTAGGCTTGGATAGATAAAAAATTAAATTTAACCGGGATTCGACCTAACGACCTCACCTATGATAAGCATAACCCATCTGAATCTAACTCCTCATAGATATATAGATGACTTGTATTTTTATTTTATAATATTAATTACGCCTGAAAAATATTGTCTATGATAGATAGGCAAGATGATAGATGTTTAAGGAAAAGGGTAGAGAGACAAGGAAAAGGATGAGCGAAGAAATAGTTATAAAAATTCACAGCGACCCCCACAACGGGCTCCAACTGTTAATTGGCTTCATTTCTTCGTGCTTTGAGTAATTAAGAAATGAAGCCTGTCGAAAGTTTGGGGCTGTTTTGTGGACAGGGGGTCACCCTGTATTAGTGTTTAAGTGGTCGAGTCGTGTAAATAGAAAGAAGAGTAGAGGGATCACTGTGGTATACTACATGAGGTCGTGTAGTAGAAGAAGGTAAGGTCCGGAAAAAACTTTAGAGGGGATACGAAGAGTTGAAAGGTCGGTGGCTAGACAGTGATGCGTGAAGTTTTTGTGAGTTTAAGGTAGTGGTATTTGATATGACTGGGGAAGTGGAAGGATGGGGAGTGGAAGTAGAGGCGCGTGTTGTGGAAACGCGTTGTTCATGTTATTGTTATCATATATGTGGGGAAGTGTTGGTTGAGGGTGGTCGTGGGCTGCAGGATATCTTAATGCCGCCGCATTAAGTGTCGTGCTAAGTGGGTGTGGGTGTATGTATTGAGTGGTATTAGTTTGTTGTTTACATGTAGTGTGGTCTTGCGTGTGGACATAAGAGAGCGATATGCGCGTTCTGAGCAGAGCAGAGTTCTGAATGCGCTGTGCTTTAACTTCCAATGTTTGAATTGCTGTACGAGTGTGGCTGGTGCATATGCGAGGAGTAGTCTGACTAGTGTTTTATATAAGTCTAGATTTAGTTTTCGGCTGGCAGGATAAAACCTGCGCAACTTCTTGTTCATGTTTTTGGCTCGTGTTTGTGTGTTATTTTGGTGTACGTGTAATTTTAGAGGCTAGGAGAAAAATCGCATTTTTATCAGGGAATAAAATATACAATTGCTTTTACCTTTCTTTTTATTTTAGGAGCCCGTCTGGCGACTGCCTCCTAGGGCAAAGATTTCCGTAATCACACCACCTTTCACCCCCAATAGAATATTTATTACTAGCAATTTTATGGTATAGCGTTGTGGTCTGACTAAAAGTTCCTCTACCTTTACTCACACTACAAAAAAAAATTGGTTCGAAGTGCATCTACACCGGAGGAAGTAACCCTCTTCTTCTTATCCCTGCATTTCTTTGGAACGCAAAAATAACCCCCGTTTATTTCAGGGCCTTTGGTTATACAGGGCCAAGCCTTCAAAATCCCCCACCCTCTCATAAACTTCCTCCATACATATATACTTTACAAATTATTCACGTTCCGAAATATGGTTTCCTTCGCCCTCCTTCACCACCAGAAGCAAGACAAATGGTAGGCTTCATATGTTCTCTATAACCATATCTCTTACATACATAAACCCAGCGTGAGATTGGAAATGATGAAAGTTAGAACCCATCTGAGCATTTTTATTTTCTCCCATTGCTCTACCACTTTTCCCATTCATATCACCGTTTATACTTTGCCAAGTCCATACACCTACCAGAAAAAAATTAGGCAGAGCAGTTCAATCGTGAATAGCTGCTGAATAAAAATTTCGACTTGAACTGTATGGTAGATACTGGTTGAGAAATTCGTTCATATAGGTCAGGATACGTTTCTTTTCCTGTATTTTGTGTGTTTCTAAACATTGACTAGAGTGACTGGACATCTCAGTCATTTTTTTTTAACGTAACTCTGAGATTTTGACAGTTAAGTGTGACATCACATTATAGAAAGAGACAGTAGGAATGGTACCATATGTACTACCTATGTACTAGAGCCCGTTCACTCACGGCATGGAAACGGAGGAAAAAAGGAGAGGGTGAATTTGTATAGATGGAGTCGTCAATTGTGTATAAGTGAAGTTATTAGGGCAGTTCAGTGGATTTTAGGAGTTTTTATCTATTGCTCTTTTTTCGTTTTATATAGCGGCAAGTTTCTCTCTTTTGTAAGTCTTTAACGAAATTTAAGCTGGAGATAATTTAACCGGGAAGAAAAGATTAAAAACTACATCCATAGGAAACATATAGGATTCTACATCTCATTCCCTCTGATTTGTCCCCATTTGGAAACGTTTTATCGAGTATAACGGTTAATATGATGGGATGATTTTAAAGTTGTGGCACTAAAAATATCCACAACCACAAATTCAATCACTAAATATAACTAATACGGTGTAGAACTATTCCAGATTTTTAATATTTCTAAATTTTAAATTAGACTAATTTCTTTTGGAACCAACGAGACCAAATAGAAAAATCAATTTGACAACCTTCATTAAGAAGCATGGTTTTGACTACCAAATTGAGAAATTTCAATTTTTCAATTAATTACTAATTATATACGACCTCCCCAATAAATTAAATTTACCAAACAAATATATTTGTAATTAAATTTTTCTCCCGATTTCTATAGTTCGCTAAAGTAGGAGGGGAATTTTTTAGTGAGTAATAATAATTCTCTTCCTACCACAAATGGATTTTTTCTCTTATGTGGGAAGATTATTCTAATTTTCCTCTACTTTGACCACTCTAAATAACATGAATTTGTACTACATTAAACAAACTCAATATTTATCCGTTAACGATACAAATAACTTACCTACAATAAAAAGTATTGACGTTTTATGCAAACACTACACTTTCAAATATCTTGATAATCTTCAAAGAAAGATTGTTTTTATTTATAAGAATATAAAAAATTCAAAACCGCAGGGGCTCGATAAAAACCTATCAAATTCACCTCAAATTATTAGGAAGCTAACTGATAAACGTCTTTATACCATTTTCAAAAACTCTATTAACGAATTTGAGTTAAATATGAATTAAAAGAAGCAAATATAACAACAACTTTAAAAGGCGGCCTAAAGGATAATCCTGAAAACATTCAAGGCCATTTCTCTTACTTCGTTTATTGTGAAATTCTCAGATTTAAATTAAAATTTATAGGATCAATTTGGGGAGATTTTGGAGGTAAATAATTTAATAAATAACTCATAGTACGGCTTTAAAATGGGACACTCATGGCAAACTTATTTGCACGACTTTTCTCACAAAATTATATAAGCGTTTCGAACTAAAAAATAATTATAGGGGAGCACATAAAATACTCTTGGTATAATTAACAAGGTCAACAGACCTAAGTCGCTTGCTCTCAAGCTTGCTCTCAATTATTCTTACTTATGACCTTATGACCATATGACCTTCAAAACTTTCAACATGTGGGTTAATCCGACCCATAGTTAGTTTTCTTATAATAGTTCCAAGAATAACCTTGATAGAGAATTGGCAATTATATCATTTGAAAGGGAATATAAAACAACAGAAGGGTTTCAAATTTCGTTAAAATCGGCCAAAGAGTTACGATATTATTGTCCCAAAACTCATTGAAAAGTAAAATATAACCGACCGATCGACTACCGACGAACATAAGAACTTAGAGTCGCGTGCTTGCGAATAAAAACGCACGGAATTGGGGGAAGTGTACTAAAATAGATTAAAGTCTGGTGAAAGAATGCAGTCAGAAAGTTTAAGTCAAAGTAAATAATTCATCATGAGCATCTGTTTCTAATGGTGTTCCTCAAGCATCTTCTTGTATCATTGATTTTTTAATAAATACAAATATTATTTACACGAATTTATTTTGTACATTCTCAAAAGTAGCTGATGAAAGGAAACATGTGAATAGGGAAAACTTTAATAGTGACTGTCAACTTGATAAAAATTTGGATATAAAACATTAATGTTGCAAAAGATGGTAGATGCAATTCAATGTCGACAAGCGCAAAATAAGGCTCCTTTGTAATGATAAAAGTGGGAGAGATCTTAATATTGACGAACAAATCTTAAACGAGGTCTGCTGACCAAAGTCGCGTGCTCTCATTTATTCTGATTTATGACCTTACGACCTAAAATAATTCCAGGAATAACCTTGATACGACCTTGGCAATTATAATATTTGAGAGAGAATATAAAACAACATTAGCGTTTCAAATTTTGTTAGAATCGGACGAATAGTTATGATGTTATTATCAAATAATTTCCGTGCTAACCTTGGGAGGACCTTGGCAATTATTATATCATTCGAAAGAGAATGTAAAACAACAAGGGTTTCAAATATCGTTAGCATAGGCTGAATAGTTACAATGTTATTACCCCACTCCCCCCTCAAAAAAACAAACAAACGGGAACCGATTGACGAACCGGCTGACCGACATAGTGAGATATAGAGTTGCACACAACTAAACTAACCAACAAGCAAATGGATTTAGGACTCTGAATATCGCGTGATCTTAAATATTCAGAAGATTTCACTGTCACATCCCAAGAAGAGAAATGGATTTCTAAGATTCATGGCAAGACATTTTGCTTTTAAATCGAAAGATATTATTCATCCCTAAATCATATCGCTTGAAAGACCTCATTTGGAATATGCGGTGCAATTCTTGGTTTCCTACATGTGAAAGGACTTTGTTATAGATCCAGCTTCGAGTGACGAAATTAATTCCTGAAATTAGAAATAGATCCTACTGTCGGGGATAGGGGTCTCTCGATACGTTAAACGGTGATCAGAGAAGAAATCACTTTGATTATTTCCCCCCCCCTCCCCCTTTAACTAAGTGCTTAAATCAGTGTTTAAATTTAATGTATATAAGACTTGCTGTCTAACTTTAGGGTAATTGTGCTAGTAAATCATATTTTGTAGCTAGTCTTTTATACACCTCTCTTTCATTCCTTCTGGTGCAACCTGCCGCAGAGTAATATTAAAGAAATAAGGTAAGCCAACTGAGATCTTGTGAGTAGGGAGTATCATCTATAAGCTTGGATTAAATGAGACAAATAACCTTCTGGTATTTAGGGGTTCGCGAGTGAATTCACTCTGAGTTTCTTCTGAACCCCAAGAGAGAATCCACGGTATTGTCAGATGGGGGCCAGTCAGTGAATAGGGGAGGCATATTATAGTTTGTATCTGTTTGGGGATTCTATAGCCTATTTTTTTGCAAATAACCTTCCTTTGCGAACCAGGAGAAGTAAATTGGAGTGGTTATTATTTTTAATACGAAGAGAGAGAGAGAGAGAGAGAGAGAGAGAGAGAGAGAGAGAGAGAGAGAGAGAAAGAGAGAGAGAGGAGAGAGAGAGAGACGAATAGGCTTAGCTGGTGATAAGAGAGGAGGAAAAAGGTAGGCGAGCGTGAAAATAGTTTCCTCTTTAAGTGTCCTGGTTTAATTTTGTAGCAAGTTTAATATTCCCGGTTTCAGATGGCGTTAATTACATATTAGGCGAAGCTATAGCTCAGTACTTTATTTTCATGATTTTGGAAACCGACGAAGGCAGTACGGGTCAATATCAAAGGTTCACAGAGAACTACAGGCGCGTGTTTAGGTTCAGTCAAAAGTGTGAACATGAATCGTTTGCGGAATTTATCTTACTGCAGTAGCGGAGCCTTGGACGGTGGATGAAAGGCGTATCTACGCTTCCTCCTGCAGACATAAATGTATTCTTGTTGATTTATTTCAAATGAGGTTGCCACTGGATTTGTGCAACAATTTCGAGAGGAACGGCATTGGAAATCCCATTGAGGGCCCTAATCGGCCCGATTTATATGTAATAACTGAAAAAAATCTAAACTTGCCATAAGTCGGTCATTGTTTACACTTAAAAATTAAGAGCTACGACAGAGTTGAATTACCATTTTTGTTAAGCATAGTTAAGCTTCATGGGGTATGGTTAGGCACGAGATGGGACACATGATTCGGATAAACTTTGCGGTTGATATATTAGGTCAATTGACCAGTGGTTATTGACCAGTGTTAATAAGAATATACCACAATTTTGAAAATCAATTCGTCAAACCTCTAAAATGATTCATTAAAAAACACGAATTTTAAGATATTTAGAACATTCTATATGTATATGGTCTACAAAAAATGCCCACAGTTGCCTTGCTGCCATTAGCGGGAAACCTCGAGCCGGCTACTAACCTAACCTAACTTAACCTACTTCATTTAGAATAAAAAATAAAAATTATAAACTTTCATCAATTGGCCTTTACCTCTCCATAGACTGGCGATGTATCCATAATCTGCTTTAATTAGAGATTCCTCTTATATCCACAATTTAACCCAAACGCCTATGTACATACATATTACGCTAAAGCCATTTGCATAACCGGATTTTAAGGTAGCAGAAGAATACATAATCCTAATTAATCCCAAGCAATATCCGAAAAGCACCAACAAATCTTCTAGATTTATAGATGCCCGACCTAAAAGCTTTTAAGCTAAATTTATTCTAACCTTATCAAAAAGAGCAAAAAATATAAACCGAAGGTAAACCATTTCAAGTTAATTTTACAATAAATCTAAAACCTTTAATATGTCGGAAACATTATATTACACGAGATATTATATTACACGAGTAAAAATATTTTTAGCGATTTTAATTCCCTTAATCTAAGGAATCTTCGTTATAGATCAAGGATTAGTTTTAAAAGATCCCTCACTGTGTACCTTGATGTATTTTTCGAGCGGGTTAGAGACGGAAGATTGTAAGGATTACTGTTCACAAGATTCATGAATAAATTTTTATTTCTCTCAAATCTTTCCGAGATCTTTATTACCGAAATAAGCCCCTCTTTGTTATATAATTATAAGTGGAATTACTTATATTCCGAAAAAGTTATTTGGCCCCATTATAAGATAAGGGTGGTCAAGGTTTTTTTTATTTCCTTTTGGTTACTGAACATA
Source organism: Ceratothoa steindachneri (assembly GCA_963969495.1). NCBI lineage: Eukaryota > Metazoa > Arthropoda > Malacostraca > Isopoda > Cymothoidae > Ceratothoa > Ceratothoa steindachneri. The sequence continues at coordinate 215,081,893 of OZ018319.1, forward strand.
TATATATATATATATATATATATATATATATATATATATATATATATATATATATATATAATATTGAGGATAAATCCCAGAGCCACGAGAAACGGATGTAGCATCTTTTAATTTTTCACTACGTTTCAAAAACTACAAGTTTTCATCTTCAGGCTAGAATAAGTTTACAAAGTTAATATGTATGAAGAAAACTTGAAAAGGCCAACAAGACATTATTTTACAGGTGACCAATTACAGAATATCAGTAGAAAGTACAAGTTAAATTAAATATGACTTGGCAACAGTTAAATTTGCTTTAAGACTGACTCAAAAATTAGTTCATAAATTTAAAGATTATTGCAGAAATTAATTACAAACTAAGAGAAATTGACTTGGCATTATTTAAAGATAATAAATTTAAACTTTTTTTTTATTAAATTTTGTAAAGACTGTAAGAGTTAAAAACATTTAATATAAAAACGGAAAATTTGGGTACTTACTAAAGCGGATCCATCCTAGAGAGTGAATGGTAGGTTTAACAAAGGGGCTAGTATATATAGGTTACATTGACGGTTGGTTTATTAAAAGGCAAACCAACTAACAAACTGTAGTTAAAATTAGTTAATTAATAATGATATTGCACTTAAATCTTCATTGAGTGTAGGTTTGTAGTGTTTTATATATAGAGATTCGAGGGTTCTTAGGCAATGTTTGTTGTTGTTAAAGGCTAATACTTTAAAATTCTCAATAGAAATGTTAGTTTTACAGCTTATGGTGTGTTCCCTAATAGATGACTTTTCCTTTCTATTTAATATTTTGCTTGTACGCCAACTAATCCCCATATGAGCAGAGAACCTAGCTCCAAGAGACCTAACAGTGCTACCAATGTAAGAGGCTCCAGTACAACTGGGACATTTAAATAAATAGACATTATCACTGCAGAACTCCAAAGAGATAGGATCTTTACTGTTAAAGAAACTTCCCATCGATAGTTTGTTTATAAAAACTATTTTGGGGTTGATTTGGGGAAAATATCTTTTAAAAATAAATAAGATTTTTCTTTTAAAAGTATATATATATATATATATATATATATATATATATATATATATATATATATAATGAAAAACTCACAAAGTATAACGTGAGGGTAGCAAATAACGCCATGTCCCGCAGGGAAAAATGAAATGGTGTTTCCAAGTACTTTCGAACTTTATTAAGTTCCTTATCAAGGATAATTACAAGAAATAATCAAGAAATCACCAATGAAGAAGACGGAAGGGGGAAGGTAAAGATTCACATTAAGAATTACAAGAAGCAGGTAGTAAGGTCAAACTGAGAAGAGGAAAAAGGTAATAGAATAAAATAAATGGAGATAGCCTAACGAGGGAGATTATAAGACACGAGGAGCTAAAAGTGGAGAAAATACAATGTACATAACAGAGCAGTAACTTTTGTCACTGCTCTGTTCCCCTTTCCGTCTTCTCAGTTTAACCTTACTACCTGCTTCTTGTAATTCTTAATGTGAATCTTTACCTTCCCCCTTCCGTCTTCCTCATTGGTCATTTCTCGTTTTTGAGGTAGTCTTTCATTCTTTTCTTTCGTATATATACCTCTAATATAATACTATTTCTTGTAGTTATCCTTGATAAGGAACTTAATAAAGTTTAAAAGTACTTGGAAAAACCATTTCATTTTTTCCTGCGGGACATTGCATTCATATATATATACATATATAAAGAGGAAAAAACGTGGAACGTTGATCCTATGATTAATTTCAACGTTTCGAGTTATTACAAAACCCATCTTTACGAGTTATAAGCAAATTCGAAATCAGTACATGGAATAATCTAATAATTAAAAGCTATGACGTTAAATACTAGAGTGAATGTTATGTTAATGAAAATAAACAACATAAAAACTATTGAGTTAAAGTACAGTGGACAATATTTGTAAAGTAATTATATCAATCAAATACGAACACTAAATAGATTCATCAGTAGGGTATTTAACAATTTAAATGTTAAAAAGAGAGAATTTGATGCATATACAATATAATAATAACTGAAAAAAAGAAACAACATTACCTTACGCTGGCAAAAATCCTCCCTACGGGCGTTCTTTACTAGACCTGTGCTTGTTCGATTTGCTCACAAAATTAAGAAAGTGTACGAAAATTTTCCTAATGGAAGAATATCCTTTATTACTTAATGTTTCTCTAGTTAATAGCTAATATCCATGCGAGATGAGAGTCTCGACTGAAATGAACATACTTTGATTCCTATATTGGTCTTCCTTGTACAGCTGGGGGCAAGTAAATCTATATACAATGTACGATCTCATCGGTATGAGAATACCATCTTTTACCTTAAAAAAGTTTCTAATATTTTTGTTATTGATGAATATAAGTTTAAAATTGATTTGACAATAAAATTTTCTTTAAAATCGCAGTTAAACGTTTCCGGAGCAGGTCATTATAAAGGCTGATGTCTGACAACATGACAAACCTAATTTCCTTGGAAATATTAAATAAAGTGGAACGGTTATTCAGACTGAAGAGAAATTGCCTAATAAAACTTTCGACCAAGGTTAAGGGGCAGTCATTTTTTTACGAATTATTCTTTTAAAAAAATAAATTCAAAATGCATATTAAGGTCGGTGTAGAAAAATAAGGTCGAAGAGCGACCACGTGCTCTTCTGTACCCATGTTGTCTCGAGATCATCGCATGGAGCTTTGAAAGCGCTGCTGATCTACGGCGAGGATGCGTTCCACGCCGTTTTATTGAACCCTGGCTGTATTTGCTTAGGGACACATTTTCGTCGTCTCACATGGTCTTCCAGCTAGCCTTCCTGCCCTCCGGCATATATCGAATTTCTTTGAACATTCTACGCCAGCTATATCTCGATTCCCCCGAAGGAGTCACTGCTTTATCTCCAAGATCGCACGAGTTGTGGAAGCTCCCACCAAGCCATTAAAGCCATCCTGCAGGCCGTCTATATAATCCCCCCGACTCGGTTTCGCATGCAGCACTTCAAGAATTTCCACCTAATACCACGTACGAGTTAAGGAAACGCTCGCCCGTCGTGATCGGTGACAACGACGATTTCGATTTGAGGACGAAGGCTAAATCGACATCCGTGAGCTCTGCCATAGTTAATCAGTGAATATCTGGCGAGGATTTTCATCTCCGAAGGCTAAACTACGTGTGCTTCCTCATCCGCCCCGTGAGGTAACCCAACTTCCCCATTGCAGTCATCGTATCCCGACTGGCCCTTCCTTTTAACGAACACGTAAGCAGTTGCAAACGTTGACGCCTACAGATTATTCTATAATCTGACCTACTCGAATCGTCCCATCCTTTGTGTGCAAGCCTCGGTTTAAAATGCCCTTTTAATCACCAACCTGAACCTGACCACTAATCATATAATTATCCCTCCTGTGTCTCATGCCATTTAATTTCGCCTGTGCGATCATTCCATTTAAACCCTATATCTGTGTATATTCAAATTCTATTTCTTTTTTTTTAGTGAAGGTATGTTTTTGTTATTGTCTTTCTTTTGCAACCTTAAACATGTACCAGCTACCCGTTAATCTTTTGCCAACTTGCACTTTGAATTATTTGTTTTAAAAGGACCCCGCAAATTTAAAAGTAAACCATCCCCAGGTCGAACCATAAGCCAACTTCGACCCCAAAACTCCAAATGGGCATATATATATATATATATATATATATATATATATATATATATATATATATATATAGTCTGGCCATTCCACGACAGTCGGTGAAAGACAGGCTAAAACCTCTGAAGAGAAGTGTTTTAATGGCGCCAATATTGTATGTTATATTATAAAGACTAAAGAAATTCAAACGCTAGGCTGTGAAATTGGTTTTCTAAAAACATTAGTTTGAATGCCGGATAGAATACGAGAGATATTAATATCTTGAAATGGCAAGGCATTATTTACCTCATGTTCCAGGGTGAAAGTATTATTCGAGTACGATTTGTCGATAAAACGAGAAGACTTTTTGGAACACGAACTAGAAGAAAAAACACCAATTGGACATTGGACATATAAAGTGAGAAATATAGTAGAAGAGGGTTTTAGTAGGAGAAATAGTGGGGAAATAGGGGAAAATAATAGGAAAGTGAAAATGAAAAGAAGTATGAAAGACAGATCCCTGGTGAAAGGGTATCACTGGCTTTCTTTGCGTTTTGGTTGTTTGTTTTTTTGACAATATATAAATATATTCTCAGGTAATGCGCTAGGCATTCGAGCCTTTGTGGTAGTAGATGTTTTTATTCTCTACGTGGATCGTTGAAGATTTTCTTCTTTTCTGGGTATTTTACACCCAGATTTTTTTTTTGTGTGTTGTTTTGTTTGTTAGTTTGTTGTTGTTTTTTAATTTTTTTTCGCGATATTTCGCACAAAAATTTAGGGAAGTATTTACTAGAAACTAAAATTAACAAATGCTAATTTAGTGGCTAATTTCGCTTGGCTTTGTTCGTGATTTGTGTTGTGAATTGTTTTTTTTTACTTTAAGTGAACTTTGGGTCGACGTCAATGTCAATCGGTAGTCTGCTGCTTTTAAACGATATTGGTCGTCTTATGTTGTGTAAGTTTTCAAAGTCAATGTGCTCGAGCACAAACTCGAGAGGGAGATGCCGGAGCACCTTGTCCCAGATTGTGGTTGCTCTGAGATGAAGCTCCACGTTTATGGGGGTCATCCCCAGTTCACCATGGAGTTCACTCTGCCTTCTCCATTCTCTCCTTCGGGTTCCCGTAATGATATATACTGCCTTATTCTGGACCCTTTGCAGTTTAAGGACTTGGGTCTTGGAAACTACGTTTATAGGGACCGGGGGGTACAGAAGTTTTGAGCGAATGCACGCATTATAGATTTTAAGTTTGTTGGAGGTGCTCAGGTTTACGAATTTGAAAAATTCACCCAAGTCCCTTCGTGCATTCTGTGTAGTTTTCGCTACATGATTCCTATACCCACCAGTCGTAATATGTAGTCCCAGAACCGTGCCCGCCGTGCGGTATGGGATGCGGGCACCCCCCACACGAATGTCTGCCAGTGTCCTTCGGAATAATGGAATTACACGGAACTTTTGGGCATTGGTGGATATCTTCCATCTTATCTCGAAAGAGTTGATGTTTTCGATTTCCACTGCCGTACTCTGTGCCATGAAATTTGCATTCCGATAAGGTCCCGTACATATCATTGTTATGTCGTCCGCAAATTGGACATACAATGAACCTTCAGTCAGAGGTTGGGGAAGGTCAATGGTGTAAATGTTATAGAGCAGGGGACTGATGCACCCGCCTTGCGGCACCCCCGCCTCGAGTTTGAACTCAGGGCCACTATAACCTTTAATACTCAAAAATGCCCTCCTCTCCATCACGTAGTCACAAAGGATCCTCTCAAGTATGGGATTGAGGCTCAGTTGTAAGATCTTGTATTGTAAGCCTCTCCTCCATACTTTGTCAAAGGCCTTTTTGACATCGCGTAGCACCAGATTTGCGTGGCGTTTTTCTGATTTTACTTTTGCCAACTTCTCGGTAATTACGGCTAGCGCCGTGTCTGTTCCTCGCTTTGCTCGGAAGCCATGCTGTTGGTTGTTATGAGAATTGTTATTCTCGAGGAACGTATTTAACCTATTGGCCAATATCTTCTCCAAGACTTTCCCTGAAAATTCTAAGAGAGATATAGGCCTGAAGTAAGCTGGACTGTCCGGTGGTTTACTGGCTTTTGGAATGAATATCATTTTCGCTACCTTCCAGTGGTCAGGAAAGTAACCCACATTCAGGCACGCGTTCATGATATTCATGAGCCCCATTAAGATGTTGGGCGGGGCTCGAATAAAATTCTCCTTCGTCAGTCCTGTACGCCCCGGTGCTCGCTGTCGAAAGGACTTTAAGGTCATTGAGAGTTCCTCGGCAGTAATTCTACCACCGAGTCCTTCCATTTCCCTATCCTGTGATACGCAATGGTGAGGGTGAGTTCTGTGTATTTGATCATTCAGGACGTTAATGATTCTGTCTTCGAAGTCCAAATCGAAGTCATCATTCTCTTCCGGAGATATCTTAAATATAGATGACCAAAAGAGTCTGAATTCCTCTTCGATTCTTTCCACGTCCGAAATTTCAGTGTCACCACGTCTAAGCTTAATAGTCTTTGGTGGTTGTCCGCCTTTTAGTCGTTTAACAGTCTGCCAGAATGTACGTGAGTCGGTTTCTACGTTTATTCTATCAATTAAATTATTCCAGAGTACATTCTATTGATCCCTTATAAGAGTCATTAGTTCGTCACGAATGAGTCGTGTTTGTCGGTGTGTGTTGATGTTGGGGCCAGTGAGGTTCCCTTCATTGATCCATTCCCTATACTCACTCGCGAGGGATTTCATTCTAGGGGTCCATAAGGGGGCAGGGAGAGTTTTATATTTAACTCGAGGGACGGCTTCCTTGTCGGCTTTTAATAAATTTTCATTCATTTTATCCAACTCCTCGTCAATTTCTTCTAGGGAGGCATTAATTAAGGGTTCTGGGTTATAACTTTCGAGGAGATGTTTATACTTATTCCACTCAGCTCGAGCGTAGCTCTTTTGCTCTGGGATAGGGATTTGAATGGGGAAGGTTGGGATTTTAATAAGGATAGCCTGGTGGTCGCTGGGAATAGGGGGGGCCTGGCTCAATGAAGTAATTATATGGGAACATATTGCTGGTTAGTACAATGTCTGGTTTGGTGGCTGACCTGTGTGTGATGAATGTGGAGAAGTCTGGTCCAATTCTAGTCATAATATGTCTATCGATAAGTGTCTCGAGATTCCTGCCTGCTGGGTTGGTTGAAGTATAACCGGAGGCAGCGCTTCTTGCATTGAGGTCACCAGCAAAGAGAACGGTTCTGCCGTGACCAAATAGCTGCAAGAAGTTGGGAAGGGGCCAATACCCTCTCCTTGGGGGTTGATACCCCGTTGCCAGGACCAGGGGTCCCACTGCCGTACAGACCTCCATAGCGAGGTAAGATTTGTCGAGTCCACTAATTGATCTGAAGTCAAGACCTCTTTTCACAGCTATAGCGCATCCGTCAAAACGTTCTCCGCTGTGATTTTTGGTCAAGACTTCGTAGGGAAAATTTTTTAGTGTGTTTGCGTCATTTATTCCATGTTCGGAAATAAATATAACGTCTGGGTCGCATTGTCTCAATACATTTCCGTACACTGTCTGTTTATTTGTTCATCCGTCAGAGTTAAAGTGTAATATTTTTAGAGTCGTCATTGTATAGTTCACTTAAGTGTTCTTGGATGTGATATGATGTTTTTTAGGACTTATTCTCTTACAAGCTTAGGTCCTTGTGGAGTGTTAGGTGGCGTGATAGTTTTACCTGTACGTTTTTTCCTGTATTCGCCGTCAGTAAGGGTGACAAAGGTATCCGGAGTCAGTTTAATCAAGCCTTGGAGTAAAGCCTCCTCGACCTGCTTTTCACTGTACTCGTCCGAGGTAAATTCACATTTGTATCTTCCGGCTATTATACCTTCTGATACATCAAGGGCATCCATCTCCTTAGGAAAAGGGGACCTTTCAGCAGCGAATACCTTCAACTTAATTTTCCTTGAATGGTATGCGTGCCTAGATTCCCTCTTGCAAGAAGAGGACGATCTCGGGCGTCTCTGGGGCTGCGAGGTTTTCCGTGAGCGGGGCGAACGTGCCCCCCCCCCCTCCCTCGGCTCTCGCAACTCCAGTCTCCGTAGCCTCATTGTCAACCTGTGTGGGTGTGTGTGTGCCTGGGTGGTTTTTTTCTGGTGAGTTTGCGTTGTTTGTTGTTGTTCCGTGCGTGCTTTTGCAGCCTGGATCTTGGGGTCCCTGAAGGAGGCTGGGGTTGGGGCATTGCTGTGAGTTGGGAGCTTCTGACAACTAGTCTCGCACTGGGGTTTGAGACTAATTTTCAGGATCTCCTCTGACCGCGGGTTCGGGGGGAACCACATTTTTCCATTCCATTATGAATTATCATCTTATTAAGCTCATCTGCAAATAACCCGGGGAGGAGAGATTCGCAATATGAGCATAATATATGCAACACATAATTTTAGTCGAGTTTTCATTCTCGACGTGGAGAAATGTCGGGGTTTCTTTTGATTCCGCTACCGCAGCTTTTGCAACTTTGGCATAGGTTGTGTTGGCCTTTGTTTCCTCTTCCAGTTTCTTTAGGTTAGATTTTTTTTTTCAAAATTTGCTTCTTGATGGGGCAAGCCATGGAGAGTGTCTTATGTTCACCAGCGCAGTCAAGACACTTCATGGAGGTGCTCTTACAGCTCCTCCAAGAATGGGTGTCCGACGCGCAGATAGAACACAAGATAGCATACCCTCTGGGGCAGTTGGCTGTAGTGTGCTCCTCATATTTGTAGCATTTGAAGCACATTTGGAGGTCAATAAACTCCTCACGCTTGACCTGCTCGGGGCAGATTCGAACGTTGAAGAGGAGCATACCGCCCTGTAGCCTTTACTGCCATTGCCGAATCAGTAAATACAATTTTAAAAACATGCGTATAGTCCTTAAATTTAAGGACTTCCGCCACCTTAGCCCAAGAGTGATTCTTTTTTACCTCAGCATGAATTTCTGGGATGCTGTGGCCTCCGACCCAAGGATTGAGGCGGCGAAGAATGATGCTGCGGTGAGTTTTGATTTTAACTTGGCTGCTTTTCTTGAATATATATATATATATATATAGCTTCAAGGAAGAGTAATCGACTCCAATTACTCTTCCTTAAGCTATATATATTTAAGAAAAGCCACGAAGGTTAAACATATGATTCAATTCCCACTACATACTTCCAATTGAAAGAGGATGGAGTTGAGCAACAGCGCACTCTTAATCCATTCGACTCAGGCTGCTAATCCGGAATTTCCCCCCCACCCCTCCTTGGTCGCAAACACGTTTCCATATTTTTGTTTGTTAGCAAATCTGTAATACATATTGTAATATACGAGTATAATCCTATTCCTTGTAACATTTGTCTACTTTGTCCCTTAAGATGATACGTATCGTATCGAAACGCGTCAGTGAATAAAATATTTAAGGAAAAGTACATTAATTTACTACTATCTTCCTTAAGAACGAAACCTTAAGTTTTCAGTGAACCTCAGTGATATATATATATATATATATATATATATATATATATATATATTGGTGATGGAGTCGTTCCTTGGGAACCTTATTCGAAGCAGGAATATGAAGACATATGCGATGGTTACGAACATTTAATTTTCCGGACGTTTCAGGCATTAACGATGACCATCATCGGCGAATTCTTAAGGGGAATACAAGAAATTCACTATAAACCACAGCAAGAAAGAATTATAAGGGGAGGGCGAACAATTCCAAATAAGTTAGATGAGGGGTTATGTAATCAAAGTGGATATTAATAGATGGAGCGAAGCAAGTAATTTAATAAAGTTAAACAAATTACAAATTAGGTTAAAGTGATGAAATTGTGTGGTAGGTATATAAAGGTGTGAAAATGATTTCTAGTTTGCCCTGGTGTTAAGGCATCACTGGCATTCTTCTTATTTCTATTTTTTAATGTTAAAAATGTCCTCCGTCATTAAAGTTGCTGACTGTCGTTGACAGCCAGTTTCCTCCATTATAATATATATATATATATATATATATATATATATATATATATATATATATATATATATATATATATATATATATATATATACATATATATATATATATATATATATATATATATATATATATATATATATATATATATATATATATATATATGTATTTGATTAGTTGTATTTTCCGTCGAAGCATTAGAGCCTATCAAAGGTGTCTCTTATGCTGAATCTCATAAGTTTTGAGTTTTAGTCTGTCTCTTTTATTTGGGCACTTCGCCTCTTTTTAATCTAAAATTTTAATTATTTTTACAAACATTTAATTTGAGCACTTCGCCTCTTTTATATTTAAAGTTAGTTAAGTTTTTAATTTATACTATATTTATATTTGGGGGGGGTCTTTAGTGTGGGCACTTCGCCTCTTTTTTATTTGTTTATAATTGTTAAATTTTTGCTGTCACTATTACATCAGAGTAGTGTACTATTACTACGTGTACATAGGTAGTACCACTTCTCTTGCGCAGGTTCTACTGCTAGGGAACAGAGCCGTTCTACCTATTGCGCGTCTTCGGTTTGCACGTATATTCAGGTTAAAGTTTATAGTCGGAAGTATCACTCGGTCTATTTTATCCCATGTCTTTCTCCCTAGCCTTTGGATCTCAAAATTGATCGGCTTTAGTCCGATTCTTAGGTGTAGAACCGATTGCCAAATACGGTTGATTCTTTGCATGCCGGTGATCATCAGAGTGGCTTTTTTCTGCACCCTCTGCATCATTCTGAAAGATGTGCAGCTTGCCATCTGCGTGATCACGGCCGGGTACACTAGGACTGAGCATACCGAGGCCATATACAGCTTTTTGATGTTTGGCACGCTGAGGCCTCGGAAACGGTGAAGTTTCTTCAGCGCTCTTTGGGCTAGGGAGACTCTGATTTTGATATGCGTCTCATATCCCATTTTGAAGAGTTGTAAGCCCAGGACTTTACCCTCGTTGGAGTACGGATAGAGTTCGTTATTGACGAGACGTCGTCTACTTTCCGGTGGTTCATTGGAATAATGGTGAACTTCTGGTGGTTGGTTTTAATTTTCCACTTCTTCTCATATCGGTTGATAATTTCGATTTCGACAGTTATCGCCCTCTCCTAACTTCCAGAGTTCCTGAATGGACTCAGGACGATTTGGGTGATGTCATCTGCGTATTGCAGATACATCTAATCGTACCTCACTGGAGCAGGCAGGTCAATCGTGTACACTAGGTACAGCAGAGGGCTGAGACAGCTGCCTTGTGGAACTCCCGCCTCAAGTTCGAATTCGGGTTCCTTGCAGCCCTCGATCGCAATTCGGGCTCTCCTATCAGAGACATAGTTGCAAAGGACCCTTTCCAGGAGTGGGTTAAGCTGGAGGTTAAGGATCTTGGACTGTAACCCTCTCAGCCAAACCTTATCGAAGGCCTTCATTACATCTCGCAGCACCACGTCTACGTACCTCCTCTCAGCTTTACTGCAAGCGAGTTTTTCCGCAAGGAGGGCGAAGGCTGTTTCCGTTCCTCGTCCCTTGCGGAACCCGTGCTGCTGAGGGTTGTGGGCTCCCAGCTCGGCTAGTTGTTCTTGAAGCCTGTCAGCCAGGACTCTCTCGTAGACTTTCGCAACGATCTCCAGCAGGGCGATCGGCCTGTAATTCACCAGTAGATTAGGGGTTTACCTCCCTTGTGTATGAAGATCACCTTAGCAATCTTAAAACCTTCCGGGAAGTAGCCCGTATTCAGGGAAGCGTTGTAGATGTTAACGACTCCCTGAATGATCTGCTGTGGGGCATTAACCAAGTTGTTTCTGGTGATGCCCGTCCAGCCTGGTGCCTTTTGTCGAAAGGCTTTTACAGTGACCATGACCTCCTCTGATGTTATGGGACGGCCGTGGTCCGCCATCTCCCTGCCTTCGTTGACTCGATGTTGTGGGTGCGTGCGATGCATTTCCTGATTTAGTTCTTCGATCAGTTGGCCTTCGAATTCCTGGTCGAAATCGTCGTTTTCCTCAAATGTAATCCTGAAAACGTTTTTCCAGAAGTTTCTGAACATGTCCTCGAGAACCACCGGGTCCTCTATGTAGTTTCCGTTCTCCTTTTTCCGAGCCTTAGGTCTTGGTGTAAGTCCCTTTAAGTTCTTGACTTGGCGCCAGAACTTAGCCGGGCTGAGTTCGCTGTCGACTTTGGCTATCAAGCTGTTCCATATTTCCTCCTGTTGGAGGTTGATAGCCTCTCTAAGCTCTGAGCTTAGGCTTCGAAGGAGAGAGCTTCTTTCCCGGTTGGGACCCTCCCGTACTACTTCTTCGTACACTTCCCTGTGAACGCGAGCGATATCTCTCATCTCCTCTGTCCATCTGGGCTGAGGAGGTGTTTTATACCCTGTTATGGGTATGCTCTCGCGGTCCGCAGTTAGTATGGACGTTTTAATCCTTTCCAGCTCCCTGTCTATCTCCTCTAACGACGCCGTGCTGAGGTCAGCTGGCGCATATTCACTGAGTCGTTGCTTGTAACGATCCTAGTTGGCCAGGGCGTAGTTTTTCCAGAGAGGGGCTGGGAGCTGGATTGGTGCGAGAGATACTGTGAGAATCACTACGTGATCACTAGGGACTGCTGGGCCTGGCTCACTATGGTAGTTGAATGGGAAGCCTTCACTTGTTAGGATTATGTCAGGCCTGGTTGCTGATCTGGAAGTGATATAGGTCGGAAAATCCGACCCTATCCTTTGGATGTTTTTTCTTCCCATAATCAGTTCCAAGTTTCGGCCTCTATCGTTAGTGCTAACATAGCCCGCCGCACGGCATCTGGCATTGAGGTCTCCCCCTAAAGAATTCCATTAAGCGGTGCCCGAACAGTGTGTAGAAGTTACTTAACGGGAGATATGCTCGTCGAGGGGGTTGATATGCTGCGGCTATCACGAGGTCTCCTACCAGTGTGTGTAGCTCGATTGCCACAAAGGACTCATCGAGTTCTGGTAGTTGTTTAAATGAGATGTTCCTCTTGACAGCTATTGCAGCACCATCGATACTTTCCTGGGAATGATTCTTCATGACTACTCTGTAGCCCGGTATTTTAATACGACCAGCTGTAGTGTCGATACCATGCTCCGTAATGAGAATGATGTTGGGGTCAAGCACTCGGAATATGTTTCCATATGCCGTGGCCTTCTCCTCCCATCCATTCACGTTGAGTGTCAGAATACTCATTCTGTTGCTTACTCTCTCCATCTTCGATTACCTAGGGTTTCTAGGTGAAGTTCTTTTTTTTCCCATTCTTCTTTTTCCTGAACTCCTTGTTCGAGATTTGCTCGCAGGTTCTGTGATGTAGAGTCACATTTTGTGCGAGCAGGGCCTCTTCCACTGTTCCAGGATCCACTTCGTAGTCGTACTCCCATTTGTATATTTTGGATTTTATTCCTTGGAAGATACTCCTGGTTTCCATTTCCTCGGGGAAGGGCAATTGATCGCAGGTGAATATTTTGAGGTTTATATTGTTCGCCCGCAATCTCTTGACTCTCTTTTTCTTTCCCTTCGCTTCCTGGGATTTTGTTGCTTGGGAGTCTGAGGAATCTGATGATTCCGAGGAACTGTTTGTTTCCGAGTTGTCTTGTTATGCCGTGTTTACTTTATTCTGGGTGGGCGCAGGAGTTGTTGCCTCGACTGCTTGCTTTCTTTCCTTCTTATTTGTCTGTTTGCTAGTTTTTACTTGCTCTGCTGTTTGTTGCTCTTTCAGAGCCATCTGCAGATGCAGTACATCCCCGGAAGGGGGGTTGTCCGGAAACCATATCTGTTCTATCCCGTTCTTTGCCAGCATCTGGTTCAGGACTGTCCCGAATGTGCCCGGGCGAGCCAGGTTCATGACGTGCGCGTGGAGGATGCACGTCATGATTTTTGTGGAGCCCTTGTTCTCAATTTTGAGGTATGTTTTCTTGGCGTCCACCTCCGAGATGGCTGCCTTTGCTGCTTGGGCGTAGGACGTGTTTGCTCTACGCGTCTCCTTGTTTCTCTTGGCTTCTTGCTTTTTCCTCATTATTTCCTTCTTAGTGGGGCATGACATGGCCATATTCCTATGTCCCTGCACGTAGCTCACGCACTTCTCTGCATTGCCGTTACAATTACGCCAATTGTGCACTTTCTGGCTGCATTTAGAGCACGTCTCTTGCGGCTCTTTGCAGTCCTTGGTGGCGTGCAACTCCATCATGTAGCATTTGAAGCAGAATTGGACCGGATTATATTCTCCTTATTCAACCTGCTCCCCGCTAATTTTGGCTTTGAACATAAGAAGGCCTTGTTCAGTTGCCTTTTGTGCCATGGTAGTCTCCGCGAAGACCACCTTGAACACATGGGTGTACTTGCCACCGTCCCTCCTGTTCTTGAATTTTATTATTTCAGCTACCTTGGCCCAGGCTTGCCGAAGCTGAATCTCCTCTATTATTTCTTTTGCGGAATGTTGCCCTATCCATGGGTCGATACGACGGCATACCACGCTCCTGTGGGCCAGGATCTGTGGGGGTACTGCTGGCTGCAGCCCAATGCCTCGTAGGACCCAAACTGCCTTCTCTTTTGTTATCTCCATTATATTTTTTTCTTTTTCGCATATCTCGATGTAACCAGAGGGTATGTCTAGTAACCTCACCATGACAATGCCTAACTTGCCATACATGACCTCGAAAACGGATTCTCTGCTAGGCTTGAGCTGCCCGTCGACAACCCGCAGAGGTATCCTGGTCGTGTGGTCCTGGGCCATCTCTTCTCGAGAGTGGCCCTTCAGCCCTGCTTCTGTTTATCTTGCACTGCTCTCGTTGTGGGTGACTTGATTTAGATCACTATGATGCACCTTTGCTTCTTGGTCTTCTTTGTTTGGGTTATTTGATGACTCCCCCTACTTCGTCGCTAAGCCTACGTGAAAACGTGAACTGACAAATGGGGGGGGGGGTGAATGATGGTGGGTAGACCCGGGGAGGCCCCTCAGATGGGTGAAGTGTGGCGGACTTGATGATGAGTGGTGATAGAATCAACTACGACCATCCGGGGTGCCGCCCCATCTGCGGTTTGGATATCGATGCTGTTTCCAACTTACACAGGGTCTGTTGTATGTCCCCCTGTGGTATTGGCCGGAAGCTACCCTTAGAGATTAGAGTGAACTCTTCCCCAAAGCTTTCGGTGGGCTAATCCTCAAACCTGCTTTCTTTTACGTCCCCAATTATGTCTAGCAAAGTGGACCAACATAGTTGGAGTGAGACTAGATGAGTGGCAGATCAGTTCATTTCAGCTTCGCAACTCCGTCGAGGGGGAGGGGGGAGTTAGTACGACATTAAGTCGTCTTGAAGCTAGTATAAAAGTTTATGGCGAATAGTTCCCGTAGGATTGATGAGGCAAAACTTGGCGTTTTGAGCTTTCTTTACGTCAACCTTTTCCTCCTTTATCGAAAATGAGATGTCTTCAGCGTCAACTTTTGAAGTGAAATTCTGCTGCCTTCATAAAGTTAAATTTTAAGTGATTCAACATTAAATGAATACGAGTAGACTAAGGCACGAAAGTTTAAATATTAAATAATCAATAATGGAGGGGCCAAAGAGGACGACTAAAACATTAAATTAAGGAAAAGTCAATCATAAACCAGATCATTTATATATAAATGGGACAAACTAATATATATATATATATATATATATATATATATATATATATATATATATATATATATATATATATATATATATTAAGGGAAGGGATAGAGCAGGCTTCTCCTACCCACCCCATCTCCGCCCCATTCGAAATGGAAAGAAAGAAGGGGCCGTTATAGACTGCCCTTCCCGCAAGGCGTTCTTTTCTTATCTTCATCCAGCTCAAATGTGCCGAGTGTCGTGATATAGAACGGGGAGATGGAGAGGAGTAGAGGAGAAAAGTAAAAAATCGAGAAGAGTTTCGTCGCCCCTAGTCAGCCTGGCGCAAAGGGAAGACTTAATTGAATGATTAGTGGTTTAGGTGCATCCCAGCAACAACCTGATCATTGAAGCTTACTAAAAATGAGAGGAGAATGGCTCGACTTCTGGATGGTCACTCCACCTACAAATGTAGAACCTGGGAAAATCACTGTTGGTAAAAGAGGCAAGGTTAAAGGTATGAGAGAGGTATAAAAAGCTTCAGTATATAATAGAAACAGAATAAATGAATGATAAGAAAAAAGTGCAAATACTAATTACAAAAGTATGATATTAACGTAAATGACTTAACAGTGATTGAATTCAATGTTAACTTTGTATATACAAGGAGGAGTGTAGTTGTATATGTGCAAGAATGCTTTGAATAAATTACTATCATATTTAAAAAAAAAACCACCTTCCTATGAATAACACAAACCTACATTCAAATGAACGCATACACAAAGACACCAAGTTACTGACCATAAATCCAACGGCAACCGTTTCGAATCCTTTTTCGCCCTGTTATAGGTGGAACGAAGACATTGTACCTCTAAATTCTTTTTAAATGCAAATAAATTGGTATTATACACGAATAAGGATGATTCGAAGCCCACATAAAACTCCTAGATCACTTTTCCGTATTATAGCGACGTGTGGCAATTAATAATGACGTCCTGATTATGGCAGAGATGGACTGATGTCATGAAGATGTAGGCTCGGAGCTAAAACCTTGTCACCGAGTCAATGTACTGAACCCATATACATAGAAATCCAAATAGTATGTAAGGCATTAAGTAGACAAAAGAAAACACAAAACAGAAACACATGTAGAAACAACGGGCAACCAAACACATATGACGGACAAGCAACATAAATGAATCTACATCACACTTCTCTATACGCCCGAAAACCGAAGTAACTTGCTGGATCAGATCTGGCTAGACTTGGAAGAGCAAATTATCAAATAGATTTTTATGACCGTCGTATGAAAGATCATAACTTATGTAAGCGCTGGTGGAAACCTCGAATGAATAATATACTTTAATTAGAAATTCTCATTCAGAGGTCTGCCGGAGTTTCCATGGGAACGTGAACGAATGTCGCCCGTCGAATGGCGTAGTTCTTTAATTTACAGTGACTCTGGAGTTCTGTTGTCCTTAACTTGAGCTTAGCAGGGTTGTTCTTTCATTTATGTCCTCGGATTGAGGGTTCATGCATTGGAGCCCCTATCTCTGTTGTTCTTCCTTTAGATCTTTTTGATGTTTGACTGAGAATTAGTGGAGACTACTCTCAATATCGGCGTGGAGTGGCTTAAGCAGCCAAACAATAGTGCTGCATTGTTAGTCTGGCTGACAGGATTAATGATTTCATGGTTTCATCATCTAATAAGCATTAGCTTACTTGTCTCACGAGCTATATCAAATTGTATGTGGACCTCTAATGATTCAGGCAATTTATTTAAAATCCAAGCTTTCAATGATAGTCAATTTTATATTAAATATTATAGTTACTCTCGCATTAATTTCACAAATCGAAAATAATCGACTTTGGTTTATTTGAATAAAATTGCAACTTAAGATATATTAATTTTTTTTCATATTTAGAGGAAATGTGTAAGCCTTGTAAAGATAGTTCATTGCTTATGTGTCCGGTGAGATAAAAAAAAGGTTGAAAATGCGTGGAATATATTTGTTTAACTTAAATTTTATTTGAATGTCGTCATAAGTTATCTAATATCCAATCAGACTTTCATTTTGATAATAAACTTCACCTACTTTACAAATAAAGTTTGGTATCCACTTCTTTTTTTGCCTCCTCGAAACTTCATGACGCTTGACTGGGAAGACATTCATCAGCCACCTCGAGCAAGTAGCGGTATCAAATAGATTAATCTAACAACCTTAAAATGAACTGTATTAATTGGCTATTTTAACATTCAGTTTTTCCTTTCCGGGAAAAGTGATTGTTTCCACCCACCAATGTCTCATTTGATAGCGAGGATCGATTTTCTCATTGGTGACAAGAGCTATTCCGATTAATTTCTTTTTCCATTAAGCTTATTACAACATTTTCAAGTTCATATCTATACATATGACAGCATCCAGAAAAGCTTGGAAACAGAGGATGTTAAGAATTGCTGGGTTTATAGATTTATATATTATAAACTCACTCTTAATGACATTCATAGATTATGAACTGACTCTCATCATGGATTTCGTAGATTGTAAATTGACTTTCATTATGGCTTTCCTAAATTGTGAGATGACTTCCACTATGTCATTTGTAGCTTATGGAGTGTCTCTCAATATGGCATTCGTAACTTATACTTTTCCTACATTCTCAAATAACAATACGTTCTCTAAAGTAGACGAGGAGCTTAAGGAAGAGATAATGGCAAACTTTTACCCCTACAAAATAATTCATAGAAATATATAATAGATTAATCAAACTAGTAATTTAGATATAAAATAGGTTTTCCCTGTAAATAATCCAAAGTTCAGACATGAATTAATTTATCCAGGTTCCGATCTTTACAATCAGACACAAAAGAACTTACACTTCAAGATGATTATGGGAGAATCTGTATCTATAAGACGTTTGATCTGTTCCTCCGTCCACAATGTTGTTCGCTCAAAAATAGCGGCGATTCACGCGTGCGCGTAAACTGCCGGGTGCGCGCGGTGAAATGTTCATTCAGTGTAGGTATATTATATGATATGAAGAGTGCGCAACTCTCCTGAATCTGTCTTCCCTCCACAAATAATATTCATAATCACTAAGTAAAGATATTTTTAAGAATTTCAAACAATATCCCGGGCAACTCTGGGTAGCTATGCTAGTTCGTTATAAATATTAACGAACAAAGATAAACGTTTTCAGTAAACTTTTAGCCGACGAACGAAATGAAGGTGAGACAGAAAGATCGAATTTGCAAACGGAGCAAACGTCTAAAGTATGAATTCGTTCCAAACTAGACAAAGCCGAAGGTGGACTCAGAATCTTCAGTAGGAAACTTTTATCAATGATATTTTTGTATCATTCTTACCAGGCAATGGCTTCGCCACTTTCACCTTCGGGGAGAGCTTGCGCTTCGCTACTAAGATTAAAATTTAAAATCTAAAAAAAAGCAGCCATATTAATTTTTTTGAAATTTTCTGAACTTCGTTAATTATAATAATTTTAAAAAGGAACTCTAAACTAAATTTACCCCCTTACAAAATATCTGGTTGCTAAAATATAGTTATATAAAATATATAAAAATTAATTTTCTAAACTTCAGTATTTGTAATTCTTTGGGTTTTAGAAAAATCACAAAATTTCGATACTTATATTTAAAACTGAACTTCACCATTGTGTTTTTTAATATTACAAAAGAATGATCAGAAATAACTTTGATTAAAAAACATTAGTCATACCAAACTAAGATGAAATTATTATTCAAATACTCAAAAAATTCCCCTTCGTAAATTATAGAGTTAGTGATGATGATGATGATAAGGTATTTTCTCGCAGACATTGATCCAGCATTGACTAGAAGCAACATCGAAATAGATCTAAAAGAGGAGAGAGCCAAACATGAAAAAATAGAACATTAAACATAAGGAATCAGGAACAGGAAACAAAATGTTTGACTGTCAAATTATACAAGAAAACAAGTTTATGAAATATGACGATTAGTTGTCTAATATTTATTGCTAATCTAAAAATTATTGAAGAAAACATTTTAGTTTGAAATTTAGTAAACAAACAAATAAAAAAAGATTATAAAGAGGTAAAAGAGTGAAGTTACTAAAGGTCCTTTCGAGAAGAGGCGACTGGATAGTGTAATGTGAGAGAGAACCGAATAAACCGACCGCAATATTCTTTGTAAAATAGCAATCAGATTATATAATACGGAATTAAAGAAAAAGAAGACAATTAATAAAACACCTAAAAATCATAAGATAGCAAATAAAAACATGAAGGAATAAATGGGAAAATAAATTACAAAAAAATTAATTATCAAAAGAGTCAAGAAGTATTAAGAAATTTATGAATTAAATGAAAACTTAGGAGGGACATCGACCGACCACGTCAAAGTACAAAACAAGAAATGTTCACGAACATTTGTAGTGTAGGACCATGAAAGTTGTCTAAGATCTTAAAGAAGATGAAGTATCGTATTGGAACATAATAGTTGTATAAGATCCTAAGAAGATGAAGCATAGTGTAGGAACATGAAAGTTGTATAAGATCCTGAAAAAGATGAAACATAGTGTAGGAACATGAAAGTTGTCAAAGATCCTGAAGAAGATAAAGCATAATGTAGGAACATAAAAGTTGTCTATGATCTCGAAGAAGATGATACATAGTTTAGGAACATGAAAGTTGTCAAAGATCCTGAAGAAAATGATGCATAGTTATGGAACATGAAAGTTGTCTAAGATCCTGAAGAAAATGAAGCAAAGTGTAGGAACATGAACGGTGTAAAATATCTTGAAGAGGATGAATCATAGTGTAGAAACATGAACGGTGTAAAATATCTTAAAGAGGATGAATCATAGTGTAGAATCATGAAAGTTGTCAAACATCCTAAAGAAGATGAAGCATAGTTTATAAACATGAAAGTTGTCGAAGATCCAGCAGAAGCTGAAGTATGGTGTAGGAACTTGAGAGTTCTCTAGATCCTGAAGAAAATGATGCATAGTTATGGAACATGAAAGTTGTCAAAGTTCATGAAGAACATGAACCTTAGTATATGAATATGTAAGTTTTCAGGAGTCTGAAGAAGATGAAACACAGTGGAAGAACATTTGAAGCTAAGCCGATTAATCAATCTCTTATTGGGGATTTACAAAATACTCCCAGAGCTCTCGAATATTTCTTCTCATAATTTACAGAGAAAAACAAGGAGGACGTCTTCCTTATGAAGTTTATAGTGAGGGATCAATAAAGTATATGGCTAAGATATAGAAAGTGAAAATATGAGAAAGATATATAGCTCACACTCTTCCAGATGTCAGTTGCAGAATGGTTTCTATGCTACACCTCCCCCCCTCCTATTTTTGTCGGGCCCTAGTTATAGAAAAGAAAGATGGAGGCAGGGGAAGAGAAAACTGTGGGAAGCATGTTAAAAAACACCAACCCTAACAGGAGCTAAGAGGCTCCCCCCTTCGCCATCCTGATCCAATCAGTTATGAATAGACGAAAGCGAGTCGCAGACTAGCCCCTATTTAGTCGAACCAAGAATATAGGTGAGATGTGGTCTGTAAAATAGGGGTGAATGAAGCAAAAGAATAGAAATTTCTATAAGAAATAAAGCACAAGCAGGCTCAATCCAGTTTAATTCCTGCTGCTAGATACATAAAAAAACATGTCACTCTTCAAGGTACCAGTCTAACACAAACGGTCACGTTTCAGAAATAATTGTAGTAATTAAGATCAGACGCATTCTGTTAAAAAATCATGTTTTGAACTAGTCCATGTGAACTGACTCTCAATATGGCATTCGTAGACTATGAATTGACTTTCAATGGCATTCATAGAATATGAACTGTCGCTAAATATGGCATTCGTAGACTATGAATTGACTTTCAATGGCATTCGTAGAATATGAACTGTCGCTAAATATGGCATTCATAGACTGTGAATTGACTTTCAATATGACATTCGTAAATTATGAATTGACTCAACGTGACATTGTTAGATTATGAATTGAATCTCAATGTGACATTCGTAGATTATGAACTGACTCTCATCATGGATTTCGTAGATTGTGAATTGACTTTCATTATGCCTTTTTTAAATTGTGAGATGACTTCCAATATGGCATTCGTAGCTTATGGACTGACTCTCAATAAGGCACTCGTAACTTATGAACTGAATCTTAGTATGGCTTTCATAGATTGTGAACTGAGTTTCAATATGACATTTGTATATTATTAATTGACTCAATATGGAATTCGTAGATTCTGATAAAAAAAACTTTGATTCTATATAACAATGACAAAGAAACTTGGAGTATTAAAAACTATATTGACATCCTCTTCCATATATACAGTCTTGCACTGGGGTGTAAGAAGGCTGCAGTGGTGGTGACATTTCGCGTCTTAGCTTCTAAATGTGATTTGACAATATGTTTTGAAATCATTGAATACAGCAGTTTGGGAACCTCAGATTTACTCCTCTAATACTATGAACGTATTACGAGAGTCGATCGGATCTGGAAATTAGTCTGTAGTGGCCTGTTTACAGGCAGAATTGTTATAGCGATCTCTTATCTCCTATAATCTTATCTTGAGTGCCTCTAAGCCTCAAATAAGAAGGAAATGGGGAGGAAGGAGAGGGGAATGAAGTAGCGTGCCTTCCAATACCATGCTTAGGCTTATTAATGCAGAAAATAAGGAAAAGACAAATATCATATCGTAATGCAGCAATTTCTCAGTGCCCTTCCACGATATGGCATTAGTTGAGTCATAAATATCACTTAAATCAATACATCGGCGCATTCACGTCGCCTCACTGCAAATTTGAATGATTCAGACCAGTCATGCAGACCCACTTTCACAGTTGAAGGGTACACTCATAATTCTTTTTCTTCGTTTTTTTATTCTCCCCTTCCTCTTCTTCCTAATCATCCTTTAACTTTTACTCAACAAGATTAAAAAATGCTTCCATGGGTGAGCTTTTATTATCATCCAAGGCTAATTTCCTATTTTTGTACAATGCCCAAATAGTTTCTTCTTCGGGCTCTTCGGTCATATACCGCCACTCTATATTATGAGCCTCTTTTCAAACGATTCTAACGAAGCCTTCGCTGGCTTTCGCTTTTAATTTAGGTAGATTGCATGTAGGCCTTCAAAGGAGGGACGGATAGGAGAATATACTGAAGCTGTGTGTCTTTGTATGCTCTAGCTTCTTTATTTCTTTCTTTATCCCTATCTCAGTCTGTCTTTCTATTTTCTTTATATTTGTATCCTCCTCTTTATCCTTATTAAAGGGGTACGAACGGCGGGCGAATAATATTTATTCTTCGGAAATGGAAGTAAAAACAAGAAGAAAGCAGTAATTTTATTTATTGAAAAATAAAAATAAAACCAACGGAAACCAGAGATTAAATGACAGAACAGAATTATCCTAATATGAAGTTATGGTTAGTGAAGATGGGGGAAATATACAAGAACCGATTATCCAGAAGAGGAAACTACTTGGGGCACGAGGGAGTGACACCAACAAAACAACCTCACATTCAGAAACGTTTAAAATCAAAGGTACGAACAAACTAGAAACGAAGGCGCGCACGCCCGCATAAAGACACACACGGAAGTAATTTATAAAGAAAAAAAAAGCTCTCTCAGTTTGCTGCTGCTCAGAGAGAAAATTTATCTAAAAATCAGAAATACAAAGGGCTAAAATATGGCACTAAGTACACAAGGTCGAGAATATGGCACCATGTTCCAAGCGATACAACATGGCACCTCGTACAAAATGGCTAGAATAGGTCACCATTTCACAAGCGCTAGAACGCCGCATTACGTACGCAAAGGCTAGAATGTGATACCATGACACAACCGCTAGAACTTGGAACTAGGTAGGGAACCACAAGAATAAGGGAGAATGTTGCAAACACAAGAAATTGGAATTAGGTAGGCAACAGATAGAATATTACACATAGTACGGTGGGAGGTAGCACTAGGAAGGCAAAAATGGAAATATGATACCTAGTCGCAAAAGTATGCAAGATATAGCACTAATTCACAATGACTAGAAGGTGGCACTAGGTGCCAAAATATGGTACAAAGACGAAGCTCTAGAATATGGCATGAGGTAAGCAATGGCTAAACTATGACACTATGTCTCAAGTGCCATATTACGACACTAACTCTCAAGCTCTAGAAAAGTATACTAGGAAAGTAACGGCTAAAGTATAGAACGAGGTCGCAAGAGCCAGAATATGTTACTAGGTACGCAATGGCTGAAATATGATACCAGGTTGCTAGAGATAGAATATATCACTAAGTACCCAATGGCTAAAATTTGGCAACATGTTATAGGAGCCAAAAGATGTCACTAGGCATGTAATGTCCTAAAAGATTGCACAATGTGTCAAGAACGATAAGATTACACTAGTTACTAGGGATTAGAATTCAAGGCGAGGTCACACTGGGTAGACGGTTACGCTAATTATCAAGAGTTATAAGAGTTCATCAAATTACGAGGCTAAAAAGTGGTACCAGTCAAAAAAACTAAGAATGCCATCAAGTTGTATGTGTAAGGAGATGGCACTAGGTCACAAAGGCTAGAATATGGCACTAGCTTCCAGAAAACTAGAATATAGGACAAATCTCGATGCCCGTTTAGGTGTGAAGGTTTAAACAAAGAGGTAGTGAGTAAATGTATCTATAAACCGTGACTGTGAGTAGAATACTTGTGACTTTGCTAGAGCTTTCTATTGCTTTTCCTGAATAAAATATTTCGTAATGAAATCGGTTCATTCTTTTTGAATAACCCTGTTCACTTGCCCTGAGGTCGAACTAGTCAACTCTTTAAAAAATTACAGTAACATTTTTGATAGATATTAAATTGATATATTATTATTGTTGTCCCGTTAATTATTAAAATGTGTTTACAACATTAATTTACCTCGTTATGTTATCATTTTATTTTTTTAAAACTTAGTCTCTACACAATTGATTTAAAAATATTAGCATTATGTTAATTTACATTACTAGGTTTTTGTAAATTTCACATCTCTTAACAATATATTTCTAGCATTTAGTCGTCGCTTTTATAAATTGTTAATGTTGATTTACATTAAAAAATATGTATAAATTATATGCTTTGATTCTGATATTAACTATCAAACCTTTTGCTATCTTAGCCACTTTTCGCTACCAACAGGATTTTTTCTTTCTACGATTAACTCATGACACTCGATTTAAATTGAACTATTTATGTTTTCATTTACTGTTAGACTTCTTGTTTTTAATTTGAACTTTAAGAATTACGATTGGTGGTCAATAAATTAGGGCAAAACAAAGGAAGGGGGATGGCTGTTTGTGGGGGTGTTAGGACAAGTTATGACAAGTCAGGAACTGAAGCCGCACGCTTCTGCCTCGTCTATTTAAGAAGCAGTAGCTGATCGCACATCGTAAGTCACAAATTTTTCAGAAATGGAGAAGGTTGAGCACCGCACAGTGATCAAATCTTTGACCAAGGAAGGCAAGAATGCAAAAGAGATCCATGAACGCATGGTTGCAGTGTCAACCGACACCGCCCCTTCCTATGCAATCTTTGCTCGCTGGAATAGGGAGTTCGTCATAGTCGTGAGTCCCTTGAAGATGAACCCGGCCAGGACACCCGTCAGACGTGACCAACGAGGACAATGTGGCTCGTGTGGAGAAGATGATCCTCGAAAATCGACGGGTGAAGGTCGAAAAAATTGAGCGAGAACTTGGAATATCACATGGAAGTGTTATCAACATCATACAAGACAATTTGGCCATAACCAAGGTCTCTGCCCGTTGGGTCCCTAGAAACCTCACGCCCCATGATCAACTTCAACGTCATCAAAGTTCGGAGGAGCTGCTGCTCCTGTATAACCAAAGCCTGGCGGGATTCGAGTCACGCATAGTGACAGGTTATGAAACGTGGCTCCATCACTGGGATCCCAAGACCACGCGCGAAAGCATGGCCTGGAAGCACAGAGGCTCTCAGACCCCCATCAAGTTCTGGACCCAACCCTCAGCCGGAAAGATCATGGCCACCATCTTCTGGGATTCTGAGGGAGTGTTGATGGTGGACTATGCGCCTCGTGGAAGGACCATCACAGGCCAATATTCCGCCGAGGAACTGGCTGGGTTGAAGAAGTGCATCCGTCAGAAGCGGTGCGGCAAGTTGACACGCTGTGTCCTGCTGCTCCACGACAATGCCCCTGTCCATAAGGCCAGAGTTGC
Organism: Ceratothoa steindachneri; assembly: GCA_963969495.1. Taxonomy (NCBI): domain Eukaryota; kingdom Metazoa; phylum Arthropoda; class Malacostraca; order Isopoda; family Cymothoidae; genus Ceratothoa; species Ceratothoa steindachneri. The sequence goes on from OZ018319.1 coordinate 215,107,390, forward strand.
ACAAACTGCCCTGCGTGAGTGCGGATCCGAGGAGCTCAACCATCCCCTCTACAGTCCAGATCTGGCCCCAAGCGACTACTTTTTATTCCGCCAGCTTATGGCTGCACTGCGTGGACGCCAGTTTGCGGACGATGAAGATGTCCAGCTCGCCGTCCACGATTAGATTGAACAGCAGTCAGGAGGTTTCTGGTTGTCGGGAATTCGAAGCCTCGCGGAAAAGTGGCGCAAGTGCATTGAAGTCGAGGGTAGTTATATTAAAAAATAATAAAACACTTTTCCTCATATCTCGTTTCCTTATATCCGAATTGCAAAACTTATTAACCGCTCCTCGTATATTCACTGTTAGACACTTATGTACTTTTTTATATTTTACTGTGTTGAGAGTTTATGGGCATGTCTTTGTGTATTGCTGATTATCTTTTATCTGGAGATGTTGAGAACGCGGACACATGTATCAGAAATCAAGATTCCGTCATCCAACAACAGATCCTTAACTTCCTTCGGAGAGTACGGCCCCTCAAACGTCCATTTGTATTTCCCTTTACTTATCCCCTCGACTAGAAATCGAATGTTACCGCTAAGGGTTACGCAGACCAGTGTTCCGTACACCTTGAGGGACAGCTCTTCTTCGTCGAAGAAGAAGCCTTGTTCAAGGACTTCCGTTTCTTCGAAAAGTGGGACTCCTTGGAATAATGTAAACATAGTTTCCTCTTCTTGCTTCCTAGTTTTCACTTTTTCCACGATTTTTTCTTCTTCCTCCGTCGTAGGGGCGTCTAGCTCTTCCTCTTGTATGTTATTCTTTTTCTTCTTTCCTCTTTGTTTCTTTTTTATCTTCGAGTTTAACTTGGGGTTTTGTCTGTGGTGGCTTCTTCATCTGCGGACTCTTCTTTTTCTGTTTAGGCTTGTTATTCTTTTTTGAGTTTTTTCTTCTATGTGGGGACTGTCGGTGAGCTGGGTTTTCAGGAGGTCTTGTGAGGCGGGATTAGGTGGGAAACACAACCTCTTGTTAATTCTGTTCTTCTGCAGGAGGCAGTTCAATTCCTCTGCATAAGTGCCGGGATTCGCCAGATTTGCCAATTGGGCAAAAATGACCATGGCAATTGTGTCCGTGCCCTCGCTTGGCATCACCAGCTTCGACGCCGCGATTCTATATTTGTGCTGCGTAGCTGTTGCCTCCGAGAGCTACTTTTCATCTGCCTCTTTTTCCATTATAGACTATTCTCGCTTTGCCCGGACCGCTTCTCTGCGGATGGTACACTTCATGGCTAGCGTTCTGTGGTCCCCTCCGCAGTTAATACATTTTAGCTTCTCAGCCAGGCATTGTCTCCATTCGTGACCAGACTGGGTACAGTTGCAACACGGGACTTCTGTTTCTTTGTATTCACGCGTCTGGTGCTTCTCGATGACTTAGCATCTGTAGAAGCAGTCAATATGAACGTACTCCTCTGCCTTGACTTGCTTTTGGCCCTGTCAGCCATCTCGATGTTCTCGAAGACGATTTTGACAATTCCGTTTCCTCTGCCAAACTTCTCTATCTTGGTGATCTTTGCCCACGTCTGCTGCCTCATCAGCTCTCTCCTGATGTCTTCGCAGGAGTTATCCGAGAAAAACGGGTTAAGCCTTCTGAGAATTATGGTCCGGCGAACCAAAATGATCTCCTGTAGTATGAACGCTTCCAGCCCGATCTTCTGAAACTTCCTTTTTGCCTTTTCAGATACGAGCTGCTCCACGTCCTTCATTCAACGGCAAATGGCTGCGTATCCATTTAGGGTGTCTATTAGCCTCTTAATGAGGAGATGAGGGACTCCAAACATAAATTCCATGATGGCCTATTTTTCAGGTTTTGTTATTTACCCCCCCCTGTATAACGCGGAGGTGAACCCGTCTGTTCTCTTTAAGGGCTGACCCCATGGGGGCCTCCTCGGGTAGCGGGATTCTACCCTTGCTGGGCACTCTTCTGTTCGTGTATAGATAGCTTCATAACACTACTGTGTTTACTGTCTGGAGATAGCGTTCTCTGTACTTGGCCTTCACTTTCCCTCCTTTGCCACGAAAAACTGGACGACTAGCGCGAGACCTTACTCTATACTAAAAATTACCACGAAAGGAAATAAAATGATATGAAATAAATGAAGAAGTGGAGGACAAAGAACAGCTCTTGTGACCCTTACCCCGCCACCTTTGGCTCTCATGGAGTGGCCAAGGAGGGGAAGGGGGTGCAGGTACTCCTTTGCAGTCCCACGTAGTCACACTGTCTAGAGCCAAAGTAGGCTCCAAGCACTCTGAGTACGGCGGATAGGAATGAGAGGGAGAGGACGAAGGAAGTTTTAGGATAGGGCAGCGAAGAAAATAATAGGAGACAAAAGTGGACTTAGTTATTCATGGGACTTACAGCTTAACATGGAATCCGAACCACGATGTGTCACTTATCTCTAACTATAACTTTGCAGTTTATCGTGACGTCTGTTCCAAATATCTACTGTGAGTCCCGTGTGCTAATGTGGTAGTAAAAAAGAATAGATGCTGAAAACTGAAGGAAGTAAGAGGTTTGCAAAGAGCTGTTATTTGCCTGGAGGTCAGGCTTATCTCTGTCCATTATAGGTAGTTATAGCTAGCGTGATAAATGATTTAGAAAATTTTTAATTGCGCGAGTATCCCGCATTGATATTTTTTTTTGTATATGCATCTATTTTTAATATGTCTAAATAGCGTTTATATTTATGAGATGTTCAAACCGTTATTAGTAATTATTCTTACTAAAAACTGGTGTAGGTTTCTATCTCTATCTATTTTTTTCTATTTCTATCCTAGTTATAATTGACTATATGCTACTCTCTGGTGATGCTTCGGTTATTTAATTACTTAAGTCGTCGTCGAGTATTAATCTCTTTCTCTAAGTGTAGATTTCTTCTTCATCCTCTTCTCCTTCTTCTACTATCCTTTGGAAACTTGGGAATAATCTGTGTGACCTCCATCCCTCTCTTTGGGTAATTTGGTTGGTTAATTCAACTCATACTTCATTCTGTGTCTTTTCTATGACTCTCCTTGCTCTTTTTGCTATTGTTTGGTTAAGTGACTTTATCTTTGCCTCCCTGTGCAGGTCTCGTATTCTTCTTCTTTCTCCTCTTCTAGTGTTTTTTTATTAAGTATATAGCTTTGTTTTGGACTTTTGAGTCTTAATAGGTTACTTCTCGAGATCGTGTACATCGCGATGGTTGGATAAATACTCGCGGAGTGTACTCTGGCTTGATAAATCTTGTCTTGTTTTTCATGCTTAGGTTAACTAACTTGTATAATAATACCAGGCCGCTCTTCCCTTGATTTACCCTCTCAGTTACGTGAATTTAATTTTCCATTTTTTTCGTATCTATTAGTGCTTCTTATCTCTTCTGCAGTTATTCTGGCTTGCATTGGGCCGTTCCTGTAGGGAAAAACTATGATCTGGGTGACATCGTGTGCAAATTGGAGGTTCAAGCAGCACTAATTTCTTGGTGGTCGTATATCTGCTGTGTAGATTGAATAGAGAGACGGACCCAGACATCCGCCTTGGGGCAAACCACAGTGAGCTCGAATATTTCTCCCTGATGTCGTCCTATTTCCACATAAGCACGTCTCTCCATTACATAATCACATAAAATCCTTTCGATCTTGTTTTTCATTCCTAATCTGAGTATCTTGAGTTGCATACCACTCTGCCATACTTTGTCAAATGCTTTGGCAAAGTCCCGGCATACGGTGTCTCCGCTCATTTTTTCTCTCTTTGCTTTCGCTATGTTTTCCCGGATGCTCCGTGTTTCTGTTTTTCCTGAAGCCAAATTGGCAGCTGTTTCTTCGGCCATTATCATCGAGGAATTTAAACAGTCTGTTATTAATTATTTTTTCAAATACCTTACCGATGAAATCTAGTAGCGAGACGGGGCGGTAGTTACCCACTTGTTCTGGAGGGTTTCCCGCCTTGGATATGAATATCATCTTCGCCACTTTCACTACATCAGGAAAGTATCCCGTGTTCAAGCACGCATTGAAGACGTTTCTCACTCCCTCCAGTATGTTCGGAGGTGCTTCAAGGTAATATAATCTGGTGAGTCCCGATCTGCCTGGAGCTCTATGTCGGAAGTTCTTTATTGTTTTTTTATTCCTTTGATGTAATAATTAAGTCTATTCCGTCGTTGTTATTTCTCCTTCCCTCGAAAAAGTGGAAGGGTATGTCCTTTCAATCTCCCCATTGAGTTCGTCCACGATCTGATGTTCAAATTCAATGTCATAGTCTTTGTTAACTTCTTTGCTAATTTGGAATACATTTCTCCTGTGCTCTCTAAATAATGCCTCTATTTCTTCCTCACTTTCTAAAATGTTATTCCCTGCATCCTGAATTTTCATTTTATCTCTTGCTGTCCGTGTCTTTAATCTGTTGATATGTTTCCAAAATTCCCATGGTGAAGTTTCCACATCTATTTTCTCGATGTGCTGATCCCATTTCTGTTTTTTTTAAATTAGTGCTATTAGTTCTCTTTTCTGTCTCTTGAGTGCGTTGTATGTATGCTTCCCTTGATGTTATGAATCTTCTTAAATTTTTTGCCGCATGGCCCATCTCCTCGCTCAAAGCCTCCATTTTTGGTGTCCACCTAAATTGTTTAATGGTTTGGAACGAGTTAATGAGGACGGCCCCCTTCTCTGCCCTTTTAATTTCTTCTCTGATCCTATCCAACTTTCCGTTAATATCCTCAAGAGTGGCTTCCTTGAGCGGGCTGGGCAGGTACGTCTGAAGTAATTCTTTGTACTTATCCCAATCCGCTCTATGGTACGCCTTCCATTTCTTCGAAGGGATTTGTATAGGATTCTTGTTTATGTACATTAGAGTCGCAGTGTGGTCACTGCAAGGAACATCCACTGGTTCCATAAAATAGTTGAAGGGCAGATTGAAGTTGGCCAGGCAGATGTCCGGTTTTGTTGCGCGTTCTCTTCGCAAGTATGTAGGGAAATTGGGTCTCAGTCTTTGCAGTATATGTCTATTGATAAGACTGTTAAGTTTTCTTCCGACTCTGTTTATATTTCTGTACCCAGAAGCCCCGCAATGGGCGTTTAAATCGCCAATCAAAATGAGCGGTATCCTATAATTGAACAGTTTGGTAAAATTTAGTACCGGTAATTAGGGGCGCCTGGGTGGCTGGTGTCCAGTTGCGACAATGATGCTGCTTAATTCAATTTCAATTTCTATAGCTAAATATGCATCCTCCAATCCTTATATTGTTTTGTACTGCAATCCTTGCTTGACAGCTATTGCCGCTCTGTCGTGTGTTTCTCCTGAAGAATTTGTGTAAATAACATTGTAGTTCGATATCTTTAATTTCTCGTTTTCTGTGTTTCTTCCATGTTCTGATATTAGTATAACATCTGGGTCAATCTTTCTGAATAAGTTTCCGTACATAATTTCCTTGTCTTTCCATCCGCATGTGTTAATTTGTAGTGTTTTTAATTTCTTAATATTAATAATCAAATTTTCCATTTCCGTTCGTTTATTCGTTTTCCGTTTTGTGTGTCCTATCTGTTAAGTTATCGGTGTTTCTTCATCTTTTTCTGGTTCTTCAGCGCTATAATCGATAAACGAAGGGATCTGTTATTTCGGTCCATAAATCTTGTTCTCTATTGCTCTTTCCAGGTTTCTAAGGCAACGTTTCACTAAGAATCTTGCCCCAATGATTTTTCTCTCTTCCCCCCTAAAACATTTAGTTGTTCTTTTCGGCGACATTGCGGTAACGCAGGCTCGTCTCGCATATTTATTCTGGGCGAGTAATTTTTTGTACATGTTCCAAATTTTTCCCCTTGCTTAATCTTTCCAGAGTGCTCCGGTGCAAATAAGCTGCAACGCAGATTATGGTACCAGGGACAAGTTGTCCTACGCGTGCCTAAGGTAGAAAAGGAAATCGGTGTTTGTTTTGGAGGTTGTAGAAAGTTGCGGGCTTCCAGAGAGCAAAGTGCTCCAAGTAATTAACACTTTTGGTTACTCGAGTTTGGACCTTGTACGTATTTTCAATTATTCAAAAACTAGTTTTTTTTTCAAAACTCTTTTGACAAAAAAATCTGTAATAAACACCCCTTGTTGGTTTCGATCTTATAGAGGCTAATATCTAAAGGAGCAAGGAGCCGTTAACTGAGGTTACCTGGGTTATTGAGCATATATATATATATATATATATATATATTATATATATATATATATATATATGTATATATATATATATATATATATTATATATATATATATATATATATATATATATATATATATATATATATATATATATATATATATATATATACATACATACAGTAGTGATCAAATTATTATGGATTTCTCTAAAATTCTTGATTTTTATGGTAAAAGGTAACTTAAAACTATATAATGAGTCAATAATCAGTTTATTTTATCATATTAATGTGAAATAACTATTGTACATTTTTTTAAGACTAAATATCTGAGTGTTTTGCTTCATTTTCTAGCAAACTTGTTGACATAATAGAAGAGAACACTGATTCGGTTTTGCCCACTGCGGCAACTGTTAGTCTCGTGCCTCAGTTCCAATTCAGACTTCCTAGAGTGATGGTGTGCTATCTATACTTTTTTGCTGTTACTGACCCAATAATTCGACTAGTATGTATTTTGCTTGCCTGTGGATAATAGTAACCGTTTTTTCTTGCAGTGCACTGGATAAAAAGAGAGAGAACAGCTATGGGCAAAGTCAGCGACTTGAGTCCTCGGAAAATTGGACAGATCAAAGTTCCGACATCTCCGAACGCTCTATACATGTCATGTCTCATTGCCTGGTACAATCCTGGTTCAAGGTCTAGTACAAGGGCTGCGATTGGGGCTGCTAAAAAGGTCAGGGACAAGTCTTGAACAAGGCTCGATATGAAAAGAACATCTTCAACTCCCAAGGGCAGGGATAAAATTATGCATTATAAAACATTCCCCTAATAAGCATGCATATATAAGACCAAAGCCTTTTAGCATCTTCATCGTCATAAAATATATGAGCCTAAAGCCGATTAGCATCCCCATCGTCTTAAAATCTATGATCTCAAAGCCTATTATCGCCTTCTACATCTTTATAAAAATTATAAGCCCAAAGCCTATTTGCATCATTCTCATTGTCAAAAGACATATGAGCCTAAAAATCTCTTAACACCAGTTTCATCGTCAGTAGACATATAAGCCCAAAGGCTATTAACATATTCATTCTTTTCATGAGATAGATGAGACCCAAGGCCTATTAACATCATCATCATAAACATATGAGCACAAATAATTTTGACATCATCCCCATCGCCATATGGCATCTGAGTCCAAAGCCTATTCATGATCTTCATCTTAACAAGACATGAACCCAGAGCTTATTAACAGGCGTCATTGGCATAAGACATATACGCCAAAAAACAATGAACCTTTTCATCGTCACAAGACATATAAGCCAAAAGTCTATTGACAACATATTCATCGTTATAAGCAATGTGAACCCAAAGCCCATAAATATCGTCATAAGACATAAAGGCATAAAGCCAATTGGCAGACCTAAAAAACAAAGAATGAAAAAGAGTGAAGGTAGAAGCCGGAAAGTTAAAATGTTCCCCAATTAAAGCCTTCGGGGAACAAAAGGCACCCGATCCATTTAACAAATTAAGCCCGATCCATTTAACTCATTTTACAAATCCTTAAACCTCCAAAGTGTGTTTAATATCTAGCAAATTTACCTAAATTATATGCCATTTTGGGATATAAGTGGCCAAAACCTATCATCTTTATTTCAGACCAAAACATGGCAGCTTCCATTCTAAAACTTAAGGGAGGTCATTTTATTCGCCCTGATCGCCAACTACGTTAATTCAAACACTACACCCTCTTGGATATAACAAAGAACATTTTGCTTAAAGCAGAATTGTGAAGTAACGAAGTAAAATTACTTAGGTATTGTACTCAAGTAACTGTGTTATAGTGTTTAACTTCTTAAAAAGTACCCTGTGATTTGAGTACTTTCACCTTTACTTACGTATTTTCACTTATGTTTCTTTTACTGCATTACATTTGAAAAGCATGGAAGTATTCGTTACTTCTCAGTTATTTGGGGCGAATCACAGACGTAGAAGCAAATGTTAGACGATGACCAATCACAAGGGTCAGTACAGCGGGTATAAAAGGCTTTGCTGTACAGTATACTGAATAGTATCTGTGGTGCTGGGGACTTTAATATTTGTCGCTAGCTTTTGCTTTCACTACTTGAGTACTTCTTCAATAAGATATTTATTATTTGCACTTAAGTACATTTAAGCTTGAGTACTTTGACTTGTACTTTGAGTAGAGATTTATCAGGGTAACATTACTTTTACTTAAGCATCAAAACAGGCTACTTTTTACAACACTGGTTCAAAGGTTAGAAATCGGTTTCTAACTTTTGGGGTGAACAGCTCATCCATCTGCAAAAGAAAGAACTATTCTGAGCGGTTATAAATCATCTGGAAGGTCTACTTCATCCAACCGAGCCAGGACCTCGGGAAGATAACCCAGGCAAGTTGATGAGGGTCATTGATATTTTCATGATGCATGAAAATATCAGGCACAATTCCTAGGGAATAATTTTGTTCTCGAAGACCTTTCGTACCTAACGTTTTAGGTATAAATGAGGTGACATTCGGTTGAATTTTATGAGTCGTTATTTGACCACAGTCGTCTTCTTATTCCTTTAATACCAAGGTCAATCTATATATTAGTATTGTAAAAATGTACAGTAAAAAAAGAACAAGAAGAATATCTTCAAGCCTTCTTTTCTATTCCTGAGAAGGACTAAAATTTCAGGCATCTCGCTTCGCGTCGCCTCCGATCAGCTTAATTCTTCCAAATGGTTATCTAATCGTATTTGAACCAATTCAGGAATTAGAACCTAAAGACCGATTAAGGGTAGAGGAGGGGGGTTAAGTACAGTAATTAATGACCTACTGAGAAAATAATTTTAAGTGTCAATTTTAGATCGAAAATCCAAATTTAAATATGCAAGGTGGACGAAAATTTTCTTCGTAAGTCATATATCGGTCGCTTTTTAAATTTTTTCGAAAGGTTATCACGAATTATTAAAATTATTTTCTTAAATAATTAAAATATTTCTTCAGTTTAATTTTCTTTTTGGAAATAAAAATTATTTGAAAAATAGAAATTAGATTTTTTAAAAAGGCAACGTGACTTTGTGGGATTTTTTCTTTTAATTTTAGGAGCCAATTTGGCGACTACCTAATTGAGCATAAGTTGCCGTACTTACGACAGCCTAGTACTAGGATACATTAAAATAAAAATATGTAAAACAAAAAACAACAAAAAACAACAACAATAACGATAAAAAAAAGGAAACAGGAAAAGAGCAACAAACAGGAAGCACGCTCCGGCGTTGGGGGGGAGGCCTACCTCACTCCAGTGGAGGAACGTGCGACCTACAAAGAAACAAATAAGAAACAAAACAAAGTAAAAGCAAAGAAAACAATTCAATAAAGTAAAGGAGGCCAGCCTCCTCTAAAATGTCATGAGGTCCACAAGTCAGTGTGCACGAACCCATCCCGAGTACAAGGAAAAAGCGGTAGCGACTACCCTCATCCCGATACCAGGACAGGTAGCGTGCGCGAAGATCACCCAGAATGGGACATTCAACAAGAATCTGCCGAGAAATCTGTGGGACAACGCAATCGTCGCAATGAGGCGTAGGTGGTCGCTCCATCAAATGGCGGTGCGTCCTGCGAGTGTATCCAATTCGGAGACGCCAGAAAGCAACCTGAAGCCTTCGTGACATTGGGGGGTAGGTCCATGGGAACAGTTGGGGCGCAATGGCACGTGACCTAGGTTGTCCTCGACCGTCTCCCATCTTCTTTGCCAAGCAGGCCGCAAAGCTGCCCGTATTCCTGCCAAGTAATCGTTGTGAGGAAGAGCGAAACGCTGATCTGGTCGCCCAGTCTTCGCGGACTCTTTGGCGCCCTCATCAGCGCGCTCATTCCCCGCAATTCTTATATGTCCAGGAACCCAGCAGAATATAATCTAGACATCCGCCCGGTTTGGCAAAAGCGTGGCTGGCGTGACGGATATCACAAACCAGGGGATGCGGAGATTCCAATACTCGGATAGCATTCAGGGCGCTTTGTGAGTCGCTATAAATAACAATCCGGTCTCCGAACCAGGCCTGTTGAGTAATCTCCAGTACCGAGAGGTATATTGTAACCTGCTCGGCCGTGAAGACAGATACAGCGCTTGGCAGAGCCCCGCTGACCTTAAACGGAGGGGATACGGTGTGGAAGCTGACCCTTTTTGGGGACTTGGAGTCATCCTTATACACTGGCACGGTTCCAGTGTGACACGAAATGTGTTCCAAAAAGGCCGAACGCAATACTCCCGGTGCTGTAGAAGATTTAAGGGCAGAGGCGTGGCGAGAATGTTCAAGAGTGGTGCTCTCCAGGGTGGCGCCTTGGGCAGAACCAAGTGCGCCACCGGCTATACCGAGAGCTATACCTAGCTCTCGAAGAAATTTCTTGGCCCCTAAGCCCGGTATGACTGGTGTCTCTCAGCGGCATAAGCACTGTTGAGATCACTTGTGAAAGTAGTGAGAGCTGTTGGTGACTTAGGGAGGCGCCGGGCTCACGTGTACAGGCGAATAATGCACTGTGCATGGCGCAGAGCGAGTCGCATCTCCCTAGCATCGACAAGTATGCTCTCAATGGGGGAAGTGCAAACAGCACCGGTCGCCAGGCGAAGGTTGGTGCGCTGTATCGAGTCCACCTTCCGCAATACACGATCGGCTGCGGATGCAGACTACTTGACTTTGTGGGAAGAGGGAATATGATGATGCTAATGTTAATGATAACGGCGATGAGGATGCTAAAACTGAAGATGATTACGATGATGGTGCTGTTGCTGCAGATGATGATGATAATCACTACAATGCTGCTGCTGATAATAATGATACTGCTTATGATAATAGTAATGCTAACTCCGATGACTATGATGATGAAACTAATAATATTTATGCTAATGATAAAAACGATGATGAGAATGATCCTGTAAATAATAATAATATTGATAATGATGCTAACGGTGATGATGATGATAATAATAATGGTTATGATGTTTATCAAACATATTTTATGAAGGTTAATTTATACATTTATTCCTCTAAGACCTTAATGATCCTTCCTCACCTACCTTCGACCTTTCCTCCTGTATCATTGACAATTTGTTCCTAAAATCTAAAGCAAAAACCAATGAAGGCATCTCTAGAATAAGGTTTATAAGAGGAGAACTGTAAAGAAAGTGGTGAAATGTGATGGAGTGAAAATGTGTGGAAGATTATAGCCGTAGATCCTCCTACGGGTTTTAAGGTGCAGGGGTACGCAATTCTCTTGAATTCATCTGTGGCATGGCTTATTTGCTACATCCGATCATTGTAATATGAATTATTCCATCCATTTAGGGGAAAATACGAAATATTTTTGTAGTGTTTTAACACCATCTTTCATCCTTGGAGTGGACTCAAGGGAGAGTGAAGAGAAAAGAAAATTGGAAGTAGACAAATAAAAAGAGGGCTAGTGGCAAATCATGCTGGGGTCTGAAGGTCACGCTAGAAACCGCATGGTGAATTTTGTATAAGAGGACACCGCATACAAAGGCATGGATTTGAATCCCTTTGCAGGGAGTAAGATGGAATCACTCAAAATAAGTCGAGATAGGACAGAATCCCTCAATTTCACTCAATATAGGATGGAATTGGTTCATGATAGAATCATCTGTGCTCTCTCAATATTTTGATTGAACTGATAACAACTCGCTAAAAGGTGAATGAAATCACTCAATATTTTATGCAATCATCACTAAATCACTCAAAGGTGAATAACATCATTCAATATAAGATGGAATCATTACTAACTCACTCAAAAGTAAATGATATCACTCAATATTGAAAGGAATCATTAGCAACTAGTTCAAGGTGAATGACATCACTGAATATAAGATGGAATCACTATTAATTCGCTCAAAGCAGGGTAGCATCACCCAATTTTTGATGGAATCATTTAAAATCAATCCAGGGAGCATGAAGTCACTAAAAACGAAATTGAATTATTTGAAACCACTCTATATAAGATTGAATCACTGAAATTAAAATTAAAACAATAATAATCACTCAAAATAGATGGAACAAGTCATGGTGAAATCACTACAAATCACTAAAATAAAATTTATTAAATCAATATCACACATATTTGATTGGATCTCTGAAGAGAAGAAGGAAACATTCATGATAAAAAAGAAATTCTCTAATCCCTCAAGAATGGACGGAATCACTACAGATTCTTCACAATATGATGGAATCACCCCAAATTCCTTAACATAGGATAGAATTATTCGAAATGTTTCGCGATAGGATGGATAACAAACTTATCATAATATAAAGGAACTACTGAGAATTCTTCAAGGTAGGCTTTAATCATCCAAGATGCAATCAGTCAAAATTACTTATAAATAGGTTGGGCCAAGACGGAATTACTGATTCCCTCTTGAAACGGTATAAGTGGAAATTTGCATGATATTCTCAGCTTTCGCAAAAAGACATTCCCCTAATTTAGAAAAAAATCCCCCTCATTCCATATTATTTGCCCAGGCCCATAAATGATGAGAGGAAGATCTCGACATAAAAATAGGATTGAGGAGACGGGGGCCAGTAAAAAATGAAGACTTCTAAAAGAGAACATATGAAAATAAAAACATATAAAAATATAAAGTCTATAATGGAAGATGCGATCTAAATTCCCCATTTTTGCTTACAAATGTTCTCAGTCCATTTGGCAAAAGAGTTTTAAATGGATAGGGTCGAGTTTTCCAAGTGAATTTGGACTCATTTTCCCACTGTTCTTCCTTTTTGCCTCTTCTTGGATTTTTCTTTTGATTGTTATCATTGTTATTTTACATTGTCTCATGATGAAAAAAATTGCGTGTCTATTACTTTCGGAGAGAGAGGAGAATTATAGCTTCTGCGTTGCTTGTACTTTATAAGACTTTTGTCTACGGGAATCTGATGAGGCTTCCCCACCCCAGTGCATAAGGTTGATAAACTATGCTTTAGGAATCATATTTGTTATGCTCGTAATTCTTTATTTCCTAAAAGAATATATTAATGAGGAATTAGATTTTTATTTTCAACATTCAATCGCTAATAAATTTGAAAATGGTGTTCTCTCTCGAGGCGTCTCTGGGCCTCTTTTAAATTTCTTTACCGCGCCTGCGTAGACCCAGCAAAGGGCAAAGGATGGCTGTTAAACTTCTCAAAAAAAAACCCTCCCATAATTATATAAAAATTCTAAAAGTAACAGCGACTAGCCTAAAATGTATGACTACCTGGGATATTGGACTATTGTATTGAGCACAATGGTATAAATCTTTCACAATATAATGTGGCAGCTAACTAACTTCTTCATCAAACCCACAGAAGACGTTCCTCATGCACACACGAGAGGCGATCCTCGTAAGTTCTACCACCGAATCTTCGTGCAGGACAACGCTCCCTGCCACTCTGAGAAGAGAGTCAAAGATTTTTTGAGTGTTAAAGGGGTTGATCTTATGGACTGACCACCTCATAGTTCCGATCTCAACCCTATAAAAAACATTTGGAAGATTAGTGAAGATGGAGTACGAAGGAGAAATCCAAAGAACCAAGATAAACTCTAGGAATTATTGAAAAATGAATGGAACAATATTACCCCGTCATTTGGAAAGAAATTAACTCACTCCCGTGGTAACGATGTCGGGAGGTCATTGCGAGCAAAATGATGTTCACAAAATATTAATAGTTTCTTTTTGTTGTTTTTCCATTTTACATTGTTTTTGTAAGTGACCCTTAACTTTTGGCCGCTGCAATTTGGAAGATAGTTCATTTCCTCATAACTTACGAAAGATAGGCCAGACAGAGAGGGTGGAGGTGTGATGTTGTATGTCAAGGATACTCTCAACTCGACGGATTGCCACATCATATCCGACCATGAACTACTAGGTGTTGACCTAGAGATAGGTCCGGCCAAATACAGGACCCTGGTGCTTTATAGACCTCCTGCCCAACTCGTTGAAAAGGACAGAGATCTGTACCAGCTGCTAGGAGAACTTGTCGAAGACAGGGTGTGTATCGTCATGGGTGATTTCAACACAAAAGTTGACTGGGAAACCAGAGAACCCTGTGGCGAGAACGCACTACTCCTGGAGTTCACGAACAACGAGTTCCTCACTCAGTGGGTGAGAGAGCCAACGAGAGGAGACAATATCCTCGACTTGGTTTTCACCTCTGAGGATGACATCGTTGAGGACCTCTCTGTTGGCGAAGAGCTCGGTGGCAGTGACCACCGACTAATTAGATTTGTTGTCAAAGTCCCCAAGGCAGAGCCTGCAACTAGTAAATCAAGGAAACTCGATTTAAGAAGAGCAGACTTTGCAGGTCTACGCGCGGGACTGACTGACGCGAGGCTAGAAGAGTGCGATGCTGTTGAAGACTCTTGGAACAGTTTCAAAACCACATTCATGGGTCTTCAATCGCGTTTTATCCCTCTGAAATGCCCCCGTCGGTCCTCTGTTCAACCAAAGTGGTTTAATCGAGAAATCGAGCAACTGCTTAGGGAGAAGAGAAATGTGTACCGGCAATCGAAGATCTCGGGTGACTTTGACGAATACCGGAGGCTAGCCAGGAGAGTGAAGTCCAGTATAAGGGCGGCTAAGCGGTCTAAGGGAACTCCGAGTGGCGAGACTCTGTAAAGAGAATCCCAAGGAGTTTTTTGGATATGTTAACAGCCGTAAACCAATCCGTCGAACGATTGGCCCTTTGAGGAATGAGGAGGGGACATTAAAGCATTCAGATGCAGAAAATGCTAACCTCCTCAACGACTACTTCTCTTCAGTGTTTACTGAAGAGTGTGGTCCCATTCCCCAGCCGACGGATTCCTACTCGGGGGAAAAGCTGGAGGCAATGGACTTCACCGAAGGAGAAATAAAGAAAAAGATCGCTGACCTAAAGACGGATAAGTCCCCTGGCCCGGACGGGTTTCTACCTAAAGTGTTGAAGGAAGTGTGCGATGAAGTATCACGACATCTGTGCGCTATCTTTAACATGTCAATCCGGACCAAATGCGTTCCTAGAAAACTGGCGTGAGGCGGAGGTGACTCCTATCTTCAAGAAAGGAGACCGTAACCAACCGTCGAACTACCGACCTATCAGTCTGACTTCGATAGTCGGTAAACTCATGGAAAGCATGATGGTGGACAAAGTGACGTCGTATTTAGAGTCAAAACTGCTACTGAGGAGTTCCCAGCACGGCTTCCGAAGGCAACGGTCATGCCTGACGAACCTTGTGGAATTCTTCCACTTCGTTTTCAGTGAGCACGATCGGGACAAGGCGGTGGATGTGGTCTACCTAGACTTTCAGAAAGCCTTTGATAACGTTCCACACCGCCGCCTTCTCCGGAAAGTGCGAACGCTAGGCATAGACGGAAAGGTAGCCGGCTGGATCGAGAACTGGCTAAGTGGCAGACGGCAACGGGTGGTGGTGAATGGACAGTCTTCTGAGTGGGTGCCCGTTACTAGCGGGGTGCCTCAAGGTTCTGTCCTGGGACCACTACTATTCATCATCTACGTCAACGACATGGACGGTGACATGGTTGCCAAGATTTCCAAATTTGCCGACGATACCAAGCTTGGTATGAACGTTGCAAAGGAGGGAAATACTGCCCGCCTGCAGGAAGATCTTGGGAAGATTGGGGAGTGGTCGGACACGTGGCAAATGCCTTTTAACGTGGGCAAATGCAAAGTGATGCATATCGGCCACAGAAACCCCCAGTCTCAGTTTATCCTTAAGGGCACTGCTATGGAATCCACCGACACTGAGAAGGACTTGGGTGTAATAATCACTAGTGACCTCAAGTTCTCGAAACAGTGCATTGAAGCGGAGAAAAAGGCCCAAAGGATGCTAGGCTATATTAAGCGCCAGTTTGGTTATCGGAACCAGGAGATTGTACTGTGCCTGTACAACTCACTTGTCCGACCGCACCTGGAGTATGCCGTACAATTTTGGAGTCCTTCATTGCGAAAGGACATCGCGAGATTGGAACGCGTACAAGCCAGGGCAACCAAGGTGATTCCCTCTATCCGACATAAAAGTTATGAGGATAGACTAAGGGAATTAGATCTGTTCTCGCTAGAAACCCGTAGACTGCGTGGTCAGCTCATCGAAGTTTTCAAAATACTTCGAGGGCTCGACAATGTTGACTACCGGGATATGTTCACACTGAGTGAGAACAGAACGCGCAATCACGGCTTCAAACTTGAACTGAAGCGTTACAACCGCAATCTGTGTGGAAATTTTTTCACCTACAGTATCTGCGGTATGTGGAACGCACTTCCAGTGGAAGTTGTCAACAGTGAATCGGTTGACCAGTTCAAGTCAAGACTAGACAAAGTCTTGAAAAGTGGCCGTTTAGGGACGCAAAACAATTGAGCAGCCTTGTGCCCGCTCAATTGCTGGTCCAGGGGTGCCCTCTTTGAATGGACCGTAAGGTCTCCTAGGGTACCTTCTTTCCTTGTTGTTACTCCTTGTTGTTGTTGTTAAATATTAAATCCATTCACTTGTAATTTTCACGAAAAATAGATATTAATAGATATTATATATATAAATATGTGTATAATATATAGTCTCCACCTTTTGTTAAACTTCATTAATAAATATTTAAATACTCTTGTTCTTACTGACCCTCATATTATGGCCGATAATATATATATATATATATATATATATATATATATATATATATATATATATATATATATTTATATATATATGCAGGAGAGAAACCGCATTATTAGGATAGATTTATTTGCGAAACCAGGTTTCGACGGAGACATCCGTTATCTTCAATCACTGCCAAACTAATGAATGCAGAAAGATGCATAGACTAAGGACAGACACACAAATTTACAAGACAGAATGTAATTAGGGAGGGGGCGGTTTGGAGTCTCGGCATTTTTGAGCAGAGGCCGGACGAGTCTTTTGCTTCTCAAGGTATTAGTGTTAAATTGCCCATCGGAAGTATTAAAGTTTGGAATTTCCTTTATAAGAGCTGATTCTATAGGGTTACCCCTCCAAAACGGGCCTCAAATTTAGATAGGCCTCATTTCTTAATTTTCTGCAAGGATTGAATGAAACTTTGGTGATAACTAGTTTATTGTACGAGTATTCAGGTTTGTGCATTTCTTAAGGCGCAGCACAAAGTTGTCCATGACTTTTTTTCAAACCGATAGACTAATGTCTATGCTCTCCTCCTGGATGGCTTACTTGGATTCCTTGATGGTCTTGGGTCTCCTTGCTTACACTCTGTCTTTAAGTTAGTCCCAGAGAAAGAAATCTGGGAGGCTAAGTTGGCCACTCAAAATCAGTCTTGAGACTGATCACACTGTCACCAAAGTTCTCTTTCAGCCAATCTCGGAATAGGTTTGAGGTGTGAGAGCTTGCTTCATCTTGCTGGAACTAGAACTTCCTCATAAGCGACGGGAACAGGGTTTGCAGCTCCCTATTAAAGGTTTTGAGGACCTCAACATACCGCTCCTTGGTGACTGTCACTGTTGCGCCAGATTCCTCGAAGAAGAATAGTCCGATGATGCCTCTGGCTGAGATTGCAGTTTATACCGTGCACTTATGGGAGTGTATGGGGCTTGGTGGATACCTCGTTTGGTCTAGAGGTTTCCCAGAAAACATTTGTCTTCGAGTTTACATTTCCTTCAAGATGGATGTGAGCTTCATCTGAGGTCCAAAGGAAAGTTAGGGTCTCCTGAATCTTCTCCAATATCTTAACTGCCATAGCCTTTCTCTGCTCCTTTTCTGAAGCTGTAAGGGTCTGCTTCGTCGGTATTCTGTATGGGTAGGCTTTCAGATCCATTACTAGCACTCGCTCATGGGAAAGCAGAACTAAGGAAGAACATTATTCTAAACAAATCTGGCCAGCACGAACACCACTTACTGTTGGAGAAAAGAATGTAATTTATCCACATTTAGTGAGCAGAGATAAAATCGTATTTCCTCCTCTGCATATCAAACTAGGTCTCATGAAACATTATGTAAAAGCTTTAGATACAAACCGCAAGTGTTTCCAACACATAGTTTCAAAGTTCCCAAGTTTAACTTATGAAAAAATCACGGCTGGAATTTTCGACGGTCCACAAATAAGAACATTAATTAATGACAGCAGTTTTCCTAATGTCATGAATGAACGCGAAAGAAATGCCTGGTTCTCATTCGTGGACTTGATAAAAAGCTTTTTAGTAAATTATAGGGCAGATAACTAGGAAGAAGTAAGAAAACTTTTAAGGGATTACAAAGAGTTAGGTTGCAATATGAGCATAAAAATGCATATTTTGAATAGTCATCTTGATCAATTTCTAAGTAATTTAGGTGCTATAAGTGACTAACAAGGGGAGAGATTCCACCAAGATATTAAAATTATGGAGGAAATTTATCAAGGACGCTGGGATTGCCACATGATGGCAGATTATTGCTGGTGCTTGAAAAGAGACTTGCCGCCAATAATCAAATAACCAAATACTCTAGAAAGTCCTATAAAAGAAAGTTTTACCAGAGTGAAAGCTTTAAATCTGTTTTTGTTTTATTTTAAGTCATTTCTATCTTTATAATGCAATAGTACAATAGTTTTAAGTGCATGTATTCATGAAAATTGGAAATAAATGTTAACGCATGACTTTATTCTTAGTCCTAATTTTGAAAAAACTGGAAAATTGCACATGGGCTGTTTACAAGAATCAGGACCTGATAGAGCCAAACCGAGGTGAAATTCGTTTTCAGCGCACAAGAAGTACTTACAATCAAGTGTCAGATATCATTCAATAAAATACGTGTTCCTTAGTGTTATCCATGTTAATTGAATTGTTTTCATTTGACAAGTGTAGAAACAGGCTAGACCATGGGCTTCTACGGCGCATGTCGCATTTGTGTTCCTTCATTCTCTTAAAGAATCTGATGCATTCGCCAGCCTATATTTGATTGCAAATTTTGCATCGAATATAATAAACCCCTGTTCTTTATTGTGGATCTATTTTTAGACACACTATTTTGGATCGTTTTTTCGTATTGAAAGGCAACATTGATGTTGTTGGCCCGTGATTAAATCCTGCAGGAAACAAGAATCACATATGCAATGTGCTCTCAGGAAATAGGGAAAAAAATCACGGACCTTTTAACAGATTCGTCGTGGTAAGAGGAATAGTGAATATAAGCATTAGAGTTGGTTGGTTTCCGGTAAACAGAACAAAATGCTTTGTTGTTTACTCTAGATATTTTGACATCAAGAAATGGCAATGAGTTGTTTCGTTCCAATTTTACTTTTAATTTAATGGTGGGGGGAATGTTGTTTAATTGTTCAAAGAATAAATCAAATGTGTTATCATTAATAGGACATGTGGCACATAAATAAATCCACATAGCGGAACCAAGTTATGGGATTAGGTAAGATAGGGGAAAGGAGGTGTTTCTCAAAGTTTTCCATGAAAAGGTTACAAAGATTACATAGGATCGGGGGAAGGGGATTACCCATATATATATATGAATGCAATGTCCAGCAGGAAAAATGAAAAGGTGTTTCCATGTACTTTCGAACTATATTCAGTTAATTCTTAAGTAGTTATTATATACGGTTCGCATTCATTGCGAACTTCACGTGCTACTTTGTGAGTTATTCATTTCATATATATATATATATATATATATATATATATATACATAAATCAAAAGCAGGAGAATAAAGTGTGAAACAATCGCTCTTGCTCAAAGCCTAGTTTAATCCCCAGGATTGCATTCTACCTGCAGACGATTCTACCTGTGTCTACGCTTCGTCCTCCTTTAGATAAAACACAAATTAAGAGCTCCCTCGTTGCTCTCGAAACTTTGGTTAATGTTGGCCTTTAGCACGACGGATTTAAAATTTCTGTTGTGGCTTGCCTTCTCCTTATTTTGGTAAATTCTAAAAGATAAACGATTTTCAATAAGTTTTTATCTTAACTTAATCAACCCATAATAAATTTGATGAAGTAGATTTGTAAAACAAATAACACGCAACAATAAAGATAAGAAAAATAGAAAGCACACTAATAATGAACAAAATTACTCCGATGACAAATAAAAAGTTCATAAGTTTTGATTTATTTTAACTTTTGACACATGCATCAAAACAGAAAAAATAAAAGAATAAAATTCAGAAGCTTAAGCAAAGGAACGAACCCCTACCAGTATGCGATCCAAAATTATATACGGTTTTTGTTGTGTTGTACGTGCAATAGCACTGTATCATCATAGTCGGAGTCAATAAGACGCAGTATAGGGGAAAATCTGAGAGAAATGGTCTTCACCTTGCTAAACCTGACCCATTCCCGATTCGAAACCATCGCTCGCAATGTGGTTCTTGGGTTACACTCGCGAACTTCAGGATAATTGATGCGAGAAGCAACATTTCAGACCTTTACCTACTAGTCACATTTCATTGAAAAAAAACTTCAACCCACTTTGAATAATAACCTCTTATCTGTTCAATTATATACAATCACACATCAAAAAGCATGTTAATTTTAGGAAAGATGATATTCTCTTGTGAAAAATTTAATTTTCAATTTTGTTTCTATTTCTCATCCCCTCTTTCTTTGGTTTACCTCTCTAGAATCCCATTGTATTTAAATCGTTTCAAATTTAAGCTTCATGTTTCAATATTAAGTTCGTAAGTATTAGAAAAACCTTTCAGGTACATTTTTTAATCTGTTTTATTGATTCTTTAGCAGTGATGGTGGGATTTAGTACAATCCTTAAACGTTCGCAATAATGTTACGAAGCCTCTTCGGTTCTGTGCTGGTGGTTATCCAGCTTATATATATATATATATATATATATATATATATATATATATATAAAGAAAGAGAGTCATGACCAAAAGTTTTGAGACGACTATATTCTTTCGTACAAGAAAATTATTAGAACTAATCAAACGTTGTAATTTGTTTCTTTATGTTTGTATCATAATTTCAAGTTAAAGATAAAAAATATAAATACAAAATCCATTTTATTCATAAATATTCGAAAAGTCAATTAATTCGAGGTCAATATTTAAGATTATGCCTCTTGTTCTCCAGGTCTGCTTCAATTCGTTTTGACATGCTGGAAGGAAAAATCTGGCTGTTTGAAAATCAGCAGAGTTGTGGGCCATGTGGAAGTAGAACTGAACCAGACTTCTATCGGCAGTTTATCCTTGGTTGGGGGATTGAAGGCAAAATACATCATAATTATCATCGATCTTTGAAATTACAGCAAGATAGAAAATACGAATAAAATCTGTCAACTTATTTTTAGTTTCCTTTAAGAAAAGGTTAATGGAAGCGGGAGGTCTAGTAGTTTTGGATAAATCATAGAAACTAATGTACCAGGACTGTAAGTTTGGTAGTGAAATTAGTAGTGATAGCAGAAGTAGGAATTGTGCTAGTACTAGGTGATTCTAATGGATCGGAAAATGTATGAGGGAGTTAGCGGAGAGGGCCTGATAACTTGTCTTGTTTATCACTCACAAATCTCAGTAATTATTTTCGGAATATGCTTGGAATAAATAACGGGTAAATAAAGTTCTAAAATAAATAAATATTTAATTTATCACAGTTATTAAAAATCTTTCAAGCATTGATTATTTGGATGACTTTACGATAGACTTTTGTACGCATGAATGAAATTAATTTCAGTAATAATACTTATTGTTCTACGGATAATTTCAATGACTTATGATGACTTAAGTATAATTTGTGCATTTCCTTGTATACAAGCTAAATACGGTGATTTGGTTTAGTTTAGTTTAGTTTAGTGGCTGAAGATATCCGAAGGCAAGCTGAAGGTACTCGAAACAGTATCGAGGAAGATTGAACAAAAACAACGAGATTTTGAGAGAACAAAAAGACGAATGTCTAAGTGAGTTGGAAAAATCAGTAAACGGTGGGGTGTGCGGTGGTTTTGAGATTCTAAGGAACTTAAGGGTGAGGTTCAAAATGGGCGTGTACAGTTTTGAAACCTAGTACCGATGACGGAATGACGAAAATCTATTGAATACATATATGCTAGGATGTACCTGAAAATAGAGTTTGTTTAGAATAATTTCAATAGTTCGGAACGCAGAGACATCCGACAAATTTCCTTTGTAAGGTTTAATTCGCTAATGTACTTGTTAAAAACTATTGAAATTATTTTAACCAAACTCCTAGTTTTTTCAATGTTTCTCCAGGGGGATTCTTAAACAACTTTTAAAGTTAGTATTCAAAGAAACTCTCTTTAAATTTAGTGTAAAATTTATAAATAGATTTATTGTGTCGGTATGGGTTCTCACGTTGGTCTCTTATCGACCGACTTTTTCATAACCTATCTTGAAAATATTTTATTAAATCAATCTCCTCGCGAGTGTTGATCTATCTTCTATCGACATTTCTTTGATGAGTTGATCGCCCTTTTCTATAATGCCACCCAGAATGAAATGTTTTTTACGTTTTTAAATTTTGTGCTTCGAAATATAACACGACAAGCCATTCTTCGTATTCTTTCTTACAGAAAGAACTTGGTTTCACAGGCACTCCTTCGGCGTGTGGCCTAAGGCCTATTTGCTATTCTAAACCGCTTTTTTTAATCCCCTTTATGGACTCTTTATTTTAACACCCTGAACACCTTTTTCGACCTAGATACCCTGAAACCTTTTTTTAAACTTATTTCACCTTTTATTATATTGTCTTTATCTCTTGAAGATTTATATATAGTTGAGAATTTTCCAAACACTTTTTTCAACATAGACACCCTGAAACCTTTTTTTTAAGTTATTTCACCCGGTTTGATATATAGAAAAACCTTCGTCAGATCTCTTTTTTCATCTAAATTTGCTTCATATACGAAATGATAAAAAAAAGCGTCAAAGCCCTAATTTTAATACATTTTTGGAACTTCACAATTTGTATGTTTTTTCATTCCAAATCATTCCATAATTATATTTATTTTTTCTGAACTCTTACAAAGAACTTTGATAAAAGCTCGAAACATACAAAAAACAGCCTTGCGAATAAAAGTTTCAAATAAACCTAAACTCAAAAACTTGAAAGGTTACTTGTCCACTAAGCAAAAAACACATTTTGAAAAATTTCAAAAGTTCACCAAATTAAATTATAGAGTTAAGGATGAAACGAGAATCGAATAAACATCTGCTTTTCTTAGAATTGCTAATTTCTTAACATAATAGTCTCCTAACCAATTTTGTCTATAGAATTCCCTCGTTTTCAGGCCTTCGTTTAAAGTTTTTCACCAGTACAGATATAAATTTAAAGTTTTTTTCTATTATGATTCTTTTATCTTTTCTCTTATGGACTCGAAATTTCAAGTCCTAGAATCCTACTTCCGTAATAATTGATTTTCATCGTTTTACTTGGAGAAAGTACTTAAAATCTTTTTAGACACTTTACATCCCTAAACTTCCTGATTGTTCGGCACCAAAATATTTACTATACTTAATTTGATCGAAAATGGCTACTCTCAATAAATCCTGTCGGATAAAATTCATTCTGTTACCCCAAAACTCATTATCATTAAACTAACTTTTGTGTAATTTATACTAATAAGAGAATCATTGGCATCATGTTTCCCATCAAAGATCCTACTCCTATGAGTTTGTGCATTATTGTTGTTTATATATATACCAGGCAAAGGCTTCGCCACTGCCCCCCCTATGGGGGGAGCTTGCGTTTCGCTACTAAAATTAAAATTTAAAATCTAAAAAAAAGCCATGGTTAAATTTTTATAAATTTTCTGAACTTCGCCAATTATAATAATTTTAAAAGGGAACTCTAAACTAAATTTTCCCCCTTTCAAAATATCACGTTGCTAAAATATAGTTATAGAAGAAGATATATAAAAATAATTTTTCTGAACTTCACCCTCTGTAAAGAGGAGTAGTGAAGCCTTCCTCTTGTTATCTCAATTTTAAAAAATCCACAAAACAGACCAAGTCATTTCCAAACTAAGAATTCTTTTTTAATTATTTTCCAAAAAATCCCGTTCTTAAAATATAGTTAGTGATGTTGATGATGATGATGATATATATATATATATATATATATATATATATATATATATATATATATATATATATATATATATTAGCAATTTTTGAGTCGGTTTTAAAGCAAATCTAACTGTTGGTAAGTCATATTTTAAAATTTTAACTTATAGTACATTTTACTGATATTTTAAAATAATGTCTTGTTGGCCTTTTCAAGTTTTTCTTCATATATATTAACTTTGTAAACTTATTCTAGCCTGAAGGTGAAAACTTGTAGTTTTCGAAACGTAGTGAAAAATTAAAAGATGCTACATCCGTTTCTCGTGGCTCTGGGATTTATCCTCAATATTATATATATATATATATATATATATATATATATATATATATATATATATATATATATATATATATATATATATATATATATATATATAAGGTTTTTTTTTCACCCACCATTTCCATTCATATACACGGCGTTGTTGTGTGTATATCGTTTTTGGGATGCATATGTCTGTCATTAGTTGCCTAGTGATCTTTTTATTGGTATTTCTCTGTCTTGTTTTTGTGTTTTTCCAGTGGTTTTTCCCTTCGTATCTTTGTACCCTATATAAAGTTTTCTTCTCCATTTTCATGCTATTCCTTGAAAATGAACTTGCAAATATAGTTCGAAAGTGCTTGGATTCATCTTTTCATTTTCCTGTGGGTTAATTTTCAAATACGAGTGTATATATATATATATATATATATATATATATATATATATATATATATATATATATATATATATATATATATATATATGAATATGTACCAGGGAAGGAAACTGAATAAAAGGCGGATGGAGTTAGTACTTTCGTCTATTCGCCTTTTATTCAGTTTCCTTCCGTGGTACATATTCATATTTATAGTTATCACGCGCTAACTTTCGGGATATTTTCCATATATATATATATATATATATATATATATATATTGCACAATGCATCGGCAGCACTGTGTGCAACTTTAAGGCTGTCTTACATCTATATGCGGACCAGCCTTAGAATGGATAAAAATTCTTAAGAAAAAGGATCATTTTGCCATAAGAGAAGATTAAATGTAATAGTAATGTAACTTTAGAAGACTTTAAAATTTTATATGCCAATAAATGCCCAAATAAACTTCATTTATTCCAATCTCTACATAAAATTTGTAAGCCAAGTCTCAACCCTGACCATAATTTTAATCTGCTATTAATCTCATAACCATTACCAAATAACTAATCCATAACAGCCTATAAATTAATCCGCTTGTTTAAAGTTCCTTAAAATAAGCTCCGATGTAATTCTATAAAGTTTATTTAGTGTCTCGATTACGGAGTTTTCTCAAATCCTTGATTCATCCGTGTCTAGGTTTTAAAACTTGCCTTATTGTATCTCGGCTCGTTTGTCTTGATTTAATTATTGAGAATTAATTGAAGTGTTTATTATGAATTTTTCAAGTGAGTTATCTTTAGATTTTATAATACATTCTTTGTATTTTTCATTATAGAATATTTTTCCAAGGACGCGAGTGTTATCTCGGAACGTTGAAAATATATCATTCAATGAATGAATTTGGATATTCTATTGATCGTCTACTTTTGGTGAATATCAAATTGTAGCTTTCCAGGATAACGACTTATATATATATATATATATATATATATATATATATATATATATATATATATATATATAGAGAGAGAGAGAGAGAGAGAGAGATAACAGTAATAGTTAGATAGATATATGGTGTTCAGTCTGATTTTGACGGTTAGCATAAATGAAAAAAGAATCTCTATTTCAGCCCAAAATAAATGTATTTCAAAAAATTACAAATAATATCGACTAACTTTTGCTGGAAGATAACATTTTATTCAAAGTAGCTGACGTAAGCTTCAACCGCGGCCACAGGACGGCTCTGAAATTTGACGCATGTGTTCCTCACTCTGTCTCTGGGAAGACTTTCGAACACCACCTTGATCTTGGCCACCAGCTGGGCCTTAGGGTTGCGGTTAGAGAGGCTGGTGACTTTCTCAACCGCGCCCTACACATAGAAATCCATGGTATTATAATCAGGTGATCTATGCGGCCAGAAAGTGGGGGTGGTTAAGTCGTAGAAATTCTGCAACAACCACTTCTGAATCTCTCCAGAGGTATGGCCTTTCAGCAACAACCCTTTCCAGCCAGAGGTGACAACAATCTTGAGCAGATCCAAATAGCAGTCTGAATTGAGCGTAAAACCCTGCTCAAACATGTGGGGTAGCATGGTGTTGCCCTCACTGGAGACACACCTACACACCATCATAGTTTTGTGAACTTTGTCTTCATAATACGTGTTGTTCTGGGTACTGTGCAAAAGTGGCTCTGCCAGAAATATTTTTTTTAATGAGTAAAACCATATCGTTCCCGGCTAAAAGGATACTTCAGCTTGTTCAGGAGCTTTTTGGCTATGTCAAGCGGTTTTTATTGCTCTTGGCTCTCAGAATTTGTGCCTTGATCCTCTTGTACGAGTGGAGGCAAAGGTCCTCATTGAGAGCTAGCTTCGTGGCGGTGACTCCAACACCCATCTCCTTTGCAAAAGCCCGGATTCCCTTCTTCGGATTTTCTATAATCTTGTCCTCCAGTTGTTGGATGAATTCCGGCTTGCAGATGCAGACAAAACGCCTGCTCTGTTCCTGTGTTCCAGGGCTTCGTAGTTTCCGATGAACCTACCAATGTAACGTTTTACAGACTTTACAGTTTTAACAGAGCATTGAGTACGATTCAAGATGTCAGCATTTCGATAGCCTTCGCGTCTCATCATGATGCAAGCAACTTTTCTCCAAAATTAAGTTGGCTTCCAGTCTCTGTCCGCAAACTATGTCTCAACTAAAACTTTCTTTTGTACGCTCTTCGCACTCCGTCTACATAAACGTCAGATAGCTTTTTGCGATACATCGGTATAATTCTAAATTCATCTTTGTTGGTTTTAATTTTCTATTTTCTTTCGTAATCGTTTAGATATTTAATTAGTGCGGCCGTTATTCTGGCCTGCATCTGTAGGTTTCGATAAAAACAGGGAATTAATTGAGTGAAATCATCTGCGCATTGTATGTTCACACAGCCCTCGCTCCTGGGTGGGGAAATGTCCGAAGTATACACAGAGTATCGGGAAGGACTTAAACACCGTCCCTGAACGAGGACTGCATTAAGCTTGAATCTTTTACCTTGGCAATTTTCCGTGTCTATGTATGCATATCATCATCATCACTTCACTAACTCTATAATGCAAGAAGATTTTTTTGAGTATTTGAATAATAATTATGACTAATGTTTTTAATCAAAGTTATTTCTAATAATTCTTTTATAATATAAAAAAACAAAATGGTGAAGTTTAGATATAAATATAAGTATCAGAATTTGGTGAATTTTTTAAAACCCAAAGAATTACAAATAGTGAACTTCAGAAAATTTATTCATATATATTCTATAACTCTATATTTTAGAAACGTGATATTTTGAAAGGGGGGAAATTTAGTTTAGAGTTCCTTTTTAAAATTATTATAATTGGCGAAGTTCAGAAAATTTATGAAAATTTAACCATGGCTGCTTCTTTTTACATAATTAAATTTTTATCTTAGTAGCGAAGCCATTGCCTAGTCTTTTCATAACGTAGTCACCTAAAATTCTTTCTAGGTAGTTATTCATTTTGAAGTTTAGAATTTTATGTTGTATGACTCTTTGCCAGACTTTATCGAATGACTTCGATAAGTCCCGGGATACTATATCCATGCTGCTTTTCCCTCCTTTCATTTTCCCTATTTTCTCCGTGATCACGCTGAGGGCCATTTCTCCGTGTTCATGTTCTTTCTGAAGCCGAATTGTTGGGTCTTCCATAGGTTGTCTTATGTTAGATATTCATTTAATCTTTCGTTCAGTATTTTTTCAAATACCTTCTCGATAAAGTCAAGAAAGGATATTGGTCTGAGGTTTTCAACCTCCGAAGGCGTTGGACATTGGACAAAATAAGACAAAAATATAGATTAATAGGAGAAAAGTGAGAGGGTATAGTGGTGAAATGGTTTTGAAAATGATAGTAAAATTTAAGTTTAGTATAAGTTTGAAGGATTTCGTTCCCTGGTGGAAGGGTATCTCCAGCAAAAGTAGCTATAGAGTATAGGGTTAGCATAGTAAGTTAGTTGTTAAGATCTCTGGTCATAGGGTATCACTAGCATTGTATAAATATATACTCTTGTTGATGTCAAAGTTGGTTGGCATTCAAGCCTTTGTAGTGGTTGGGTGTGAGCCTATCACTACGGTAAGTCAAATTTAGGGGTTTTTTTTCGTAATTTGGGTTGTTATTTTTGGGTTCGTTATATCAATATGGGTTGGTGTCATGTTTCAGTAAGATTTTCTTCGCTTTACGGCTGGCCTTAGATACTACGCTCGCACTGTAGCGTAGTTGTATTTGTTAGGTGCATGTTTTACTCTCTCTCTCAAATTTAGCTCCTAGAGGGGAACCTGGTGGGGTTCTCCCCTTGCCAAATCTTTTCTTTCGATACTCGGAGTCCGAGAGAACAATGTAAGTGTCTGTTGAGAATTTGATGAGTCCTCGGAAAAGAGCCTGTTTAACTAGATCTTCTGGTAAGTCGGCCGTCTAGTCCCATTTGCACTGTTCGGCCCTTAGGCTATCAAAAATATCATCTGGGCCAGCCTTTTCCGGAAACTGGTTCCCTTCAGCATCATATATCCTGAGGCCAATCATCTCCGAGTATTACATGTACCTAGGTTCCCGAGTTTTCGATGACGAGGACCTACTCGGTCGACGTGACTGCAAGGTATTTTGAGGGTGAGGCGTATGCTTCACCTTCTTGGGGCTTACAGCCTGGGCCTTGACACTCCCAACGGTTACGCATCAGTGTGTTGGAAGGACAAGGACATCGAGAAACTGGTATCGGAGGAAGCCAAAGAGCCCCTACGTAAGATTGGTCTCGAGGCTATTATCCACAAGGAAATCCTCGCACGTCGAACCATCATTCTTAGGAGACTAAAATTATTCACGGATCACTCTTGTGAGGACATCAAGGTCGAATTAACTGACCAAGAGAATTGGGTAAAAATCGACAAAGTTGAAAGATTCAGAAAAATTCAAAAATACATCTTAAAAGTAATCTTCGCGATCATCGAGATTTGCTCAGAGGGTAATAAAGGATGGACTCGTGAGATTCTTTCTACGTATAGCCCCAAAACAGGTCGAAGCGGAGGAATTTATCCAACTTGAATTCTGCGAGCGCTGCCTTGCCGTGGAACAACATCCCACGAAACAGTGTATGGCGTCTGACGTCACTTGCTCTATCTGTTCCAGACTCGGTCACGGATGGAAAAAGTGTACTTCCGCGAAACCAAGATGCGTTAACTGTGGAGGGGACAATAGGGCCTTGGCCATGAGGTATCCCATTCGCAAGGAATTTATCCGAGAGAAATGCGAAGAGATAAAAAAGGTAAAGGAGGCAGAGTCCAGGACCTACGTCGAGGCAGTGGTAACAGCGAAGACTAATGGCACATAAAACTCTGCCCCAAAACTGGTGATGCCAGGTGAGTCCAAGAAGATTAAGACTATGATCATCTTTGCCCACTTGGCGAATCTAGCTAACCGAAGCTCCTTTGCAGATGAGTTAAATCGCCTCTTGCAAAGGAACGGGGTTAAAAAAAGTTATGGTTT
The DNA here is from genome assembly GCA_963969495.1 of Ceratothoa steindachneri. Lineage (NCBI taxonomy): Eukaryota > Metazoa > Arthropoda > Malacostraca > Isopoda > Cymothoidae > Ceratothoa > Ceratothoa steindachneri. The sequence continues at coordinate 215,137,292 of OZ018319.1, forward strand.
CCGCCCAACTCCGCATCGCAGGAAATGTTAAGAATCCAATTTATCGATGAGCCCCAATGAAAGAATACGGAAAAAGAATAAGTAGCGAATCAGCACCAAAATAACTCGGAGGAAGAAGAAGTAACAACGGAGAAAGACTTGGAAAAGAATGGAAACACGAAACAGAAAAAAACAAAAAAGAGAAAAAAGACGGAAGTGAAACAAGAGGCAAAGATAGAAGAGGAAACAAATTAACTACAAGAAAGCTCAAACGAAGACGAAATCCTAAAGTATCCGGGAATTCCCCCAACGGAGAAAAGGGACATCTTTCTGCGGGGCTGTTTCTTCGACGCCAAGGAAGTAGACCTTAAAGTCTTTGGTCCCTACGTATGTCGCCCCCCTAAAGAAGACAATGAGAAACTGCTTGACGGCATCAACGAAGGCAAATACAAATGAACCTACGAAGGACCATGGTCCCCGAAGGAAATATGTGGACTATTGATGGATCGCGCGATGTACATCCTGGACTCGTGTGTACACGCCGTCAATACGTCTACCTATAAGAAGATAGAAACTGGCCAAAAGACTTCAGAAATTGAATAAGTCTAAAAAGTGATAGCAAGAAGTGATTAAATAAATAAGTGAACAAATCAAAGTGACCAGAACAAGTAATCGAAAGTGCGAAAAGTGAATGAATCGAGAAAATAATAATTAAAAAGTGCTAACAGTGAGAAAAAATATAGAGAATAATAAATTAGTGAATAAACTAAAAGTAACCATTATAATTAATCTAAAACGTGAAAAGTAAATAATTGACATGAGTCAGTTAACAATTAATTGCCATAATAATAAGTGAACTACGAGAATGAAAATATCAGTACAGTTAGTTAACAGATAAGATAATAATTTAACCTGAGTGTGTAAATAATAATAACATAAAGTGCTACCAAAATAAAGTGTTAAATGAAATTAGAGGAAATAATAAAACCAAAAATTAATATATCCAGATATGACTAAAAGAACAACTCAATTAAAATTGTAAGTGCTAAAATCAATTAAATCGAAATATGAATGTAATGTGATTATATCAAAATTTAAATTGAAAAGTTATTCCTAGAAATTTGTACTAAGTTTATATAACTAAACTTAAAACCAATTCATCTATTTTATCATAAAATATAGCTTAGTCTTTTCGGCTGAATTTTCACAAAAATATAACTTCACAACAACAGCTATCTAATTATTCTTTTTACATATATGTGTTTAATTTTAATATTTGTTAAAGGGAGAACTTATTGCATATTTATTGCTCTAATAAATCTTGAATCTTGAATAAATCCATTTCTATTCATTTCCTGAAGATGACCTAACACTGTCGAAAAACGTCTAGGAATAAAGAATGTCCTTCGCAGATGTTTTTTCTTGCCTCGAAGATCCCTTTACAAAACTTGTAAGAAATATTAAGATTATACAAGTTAAAATTAATAACGCTGCCACAGCTGTGAACTTCAATAATACATACATACAACATGGCCTTTTAGCTCTCTCTCTCTCTCTCACACACACACACACACACACACACACACATATATATATATATATATATATATATATATATATATATATATATATATATATATATATATATATATATAATTTCACCAGGAATGAGAGTACATAGAATGCGGAGAAATTCATCTTCATTTATTAGGTATAAACAACGTTTCAAGCTGTCCGCTTATCAAAGTAGAAAAGGAATACTAGAATCCCTTTATATTAAATCCCGTGCCCTTACTCTTAATTGTCACTCGTGCGCTGCTCCTCTACTTATGACATAGCTCTACTACCAATACAGTCTTACCTACATATGTATGTCCACTTCAATTTCCCCCTCCCCACTTCTCTCTGGAGTCAGACCAACATAGGTGTGTGTTTTAATGGTTCTCTCCTGTATTTCTCTAGGATTTTTAATATTCTAACTCATTATAAATTATGTATTTTCTTAGGTTTTGTATTATAGTAAAAGAAAAGTGTCTCTTTTTGTAGATATTTGTCAACACTTTTAATATTCTAATTTCTAGACAGTTTTTTAATATTATAATTCATTATAAATTATGTATTCCTTTCTACTTTGATATCATAGAAAGTAAAGATGAGTGGACATCTCGAAACGTTGTTTATTCCTAATAAATGAAGATGAATTTCTCCGCATTCTATGTACTCTCATTCCTGGTGAAATTACAGATTCGTTTGGCTAGCAACAGGCAATCCCCATCGATTATATATATATATTCTTGTTTGGGCAGCTCCTGTAGAGCTTTTCCCTTTAAATTGTAGGATGAAGTAAGGGACGTGTAGAGGGAAAAATCCGTTTCTTTTATTCGTTTCTGGTGTCACTTTTACTTTCTGGTACTGGAAATATACAAATTCATGAATTAACTAATCATTTAAAGTTTTAAAAATTAAAAACATAAAAATGAGAGAATTGATGGAGGATTTGGACTGTTAATATAAAGAGTAGTGCAGAACTTACAGTTTAATGCGTTAAATTTCATCTTCTAAACTTTAATTAGTAAAATTGTGACCGGAAGACTGTTTGAGAAGCGCAAACTAAAAGGTGAACTGTTTTATAAACAGAAGTAAAATTGGTTCTAACTGGGAACAAACTATAAACATAAAGCTCTTAACTAGGCACACAATTATTTAAAATGACTGAATGAGAATAAATGATTTATTCGGTGACTAACGACGAGGGTTACGAGTTCTGCAGTGAGTTTGTGGTAATGCGTACTTGAGAACTTGGTCAAAACTATATTTGTATTAATTCATAGATGGCAATTACCAGTTTCTCGTAGTGGACAAAGTATCATCCGTTTTGTACCTGGTGACGTATCTAATTTTTAGTAGGCCATATTCCTCCTACCACTTTCTCTTTTGGCCAGGGGGGTTATAACTAGTTCGTTTTAATTTCGTCAGACGCCTCTTTCACAGGATTAATTGAAATGACTTCTTAAATCAGCTGCTAAATATGGAATACAGTAACATTGTCAATTTGCATCGCATCATATTGAATTAAATATCATTTTGAAGGGATTTTTTTCTGAATTAAAATATGAGATGGACATTTTATATTACTCAATATTAAAGAAACTATGATTGATTTAATTATTAATCGGGATCGGAGCTTATAGGTCTGAAGATAAGAAGCACGACATAAGAACAATGAACATTAGAATGCCTAACGACGTTTGTTAATCGCAGTTGAATTCAAACTTAATTCTAGGCTTTCGATTTGTGATACTACTAGTTGATTACAAATAGCGGAGTTTGTATAGGTTGCAACACTGACCATTGAGGGGGGCTATGGGAGTCGAAGCCCCCATTTTGAAATAATTACCTTAGGGTTTGGATTCAAATGCGATTGACAGACGACTTTAGGCGTTCAATGTTCATTGTTTTAATGCAGTGTTACGAACCTTCGCGGTAGAGCTAGAAAAAGGGGCATTAAATTTCCTTGAAGTGGGTGACTGTATTCCAAATTGACCAAGCAGCTTTATTAATGGTTAATATTTAGTGCATAACCACATTGTTAATTTGAATCGTATCATATTTTATTAAATAGTATTTTGAAGAGATTTTTTTCTGAATTAAAATATGATATGGAGATATATATTACTAAATATTAAAGAAAATAGAAGTGATTTAAATAACATTCGGGGGCGGGGCTTATATGTCTAAAGTAAAAAAAATACGTCAAAGAAACAATTAACATTAGATCGCCTAAGGAAGTCTGGCAATCGCCTTTGAATTCGAACCAAATGGTAATCTTTTGAATTGTGAATACTACTAGCTGACTAAAAATAACGGGTGACAGGTGCCGCCTCCCCTACCATCAAAGGGGGGGTATAAGGACAAAGCCTTACATTTGGTAATAATCACCTAGGTTTCGAATACAATGTGGTTGTCAGACGTTGTTAGGCGCCCCAATTTTTGTTTTTGTTTTTATGCATTGCTTCGCCACGAATGGGCAGAGCTAGAAATGGCGTCATAAAACTTTCTTGAAATCGGTGGTTGTGTATTTAAAATTCACCTTATTAATGTAATGTCTTGTGACGAATAATTATGAACGCTCGAAGTGAAATGGACACTAAGTAATGGTAGCTTTAATGATTGAATGACTGAATGAATGAATATATATTGAATCAATGAACGACTGAATTGAACTTGAGCTGAATGAATGAAAGAAAAGCATGAAATCGGAGTAAAGTATTTGTTCTTATATTTAAGCAGGTGTGAAATGAGCGGAGCTTAATACCAGCATACTATTGAGAACTTCAGAGAATCTTAACTTTCCTTTCATGAGAATAATTTAAGATTTTTACGAAAAATTTGTATAGAGAGAAGGAGAATGACCTCGGGCAAAATCCGACTCCGGAAGGAAGTGAAGGATTAAATTCAGCTTTAACGGCTTAAGTGAAACGAAAGCCAAATCGAAAATTTGCATATAGGTTCTAAGGAAAGGAGATAATTTCTAGGGTCTGAAAAAGAACCCTTCCGCCAGTGTCAATGAAACCCAGGAGCGGAAAGGCCAAAGCTTTTTACGAAGGGGACGAGAGCATCTTCGACATATATTTGGCACGAAAACAAAGGGAACAATTAAACTATACAATGACTTACCTTGTGGAAATCTGAGTCAGAAGAAGACTGAGTATGGGATGAAGAAAAGCAAAGAAGTAAAATTTGTTGTAGATGACGAGTAAAATTATAATAGAGTGAGTGAGAAATTCAAAAAGTTTAGTCTTGGGTAGATCTCAGAATTTTAACATTATTGATTGATACAACAACTTTACAAGCAAAAGGGGGCTGATGAATTAAAGATTTTCCTCGTTTACACGTTATTACCCGTCCATAGAATAATGCCAAGATCAAAACAGAGTCCCTAAGGAGCGCACAGCACTTCTAATGTATGTAGGTCCTTTGACTACACCTCGAGCAAGTAAAATTGTACATAAACATGCTACTCGTCTAAAGCGAGAGTCTATTATTACACTTGAAAAACATGACCATCTTGAACTTATTTACAAAGAGTTTAAAATATATGTAAAAATAGTATTTTCTCAGTAATTTGCACTACTTGCAACGAACAATATTGTTAATTGGGTTATTTTTTGGTAAAACAAATTATCATATCTTAGGAATATTAATGGTAAGAAGTTTGGCAGTAGAAATATTATTAAAAAAAAGCTAGAAACAGATTTGTATACGAATCTATTCTGAGCTTTCAATTTTATAATATAAAAAAATAAAACTTTCATTTATACAAATATATTTACTAAAGTTACAAGTTAAGGACTTCAAGGTTTTACTATTGAATTTATTCAATGGAATCGCCCTTGGCCTCAGCCACTGCCCATAGGCGGCGTCGGAATCTACTACAGGCCCTCTCGACTGTCCCCCTGTTTAACTGCGTGAAAACTGTGTTGATCTTTGACTTAAGCTCTACCTTGATGGTGCACAGGGACTTTTGGTCTCTTTCTCTCTCAACCACGCCCCATACGTAATGGTCCAGGGGGTTGCAGTATGTGGAGTTCATGAGGCCGGGTGTTCTCAGTGATACGATCAAAAAAATTGTCTCGGAGCTAACACTGAATCCTCCTTCTCTTGGAGCATGGTGCAGCGTCATGCTGTCACGCGTACTGCCTTCAAGCGGCAACCTCCTGGATCCAGGAAAACACCAGCTCATCCGGGCATTTGATGTGGCCCTTTATTGAGTCTGAGGCCCTCCTGGTCATTAATCTCCACTAATGATTGATCCAAACATCATGATGTAGACCGAAAACCTGGTCTTCATGAGTCTCGGTATATCTTTGGGGGAGACAAGAAGCCAGCGGCTGCTTTGCGAGTTTACTACCTGTTCCTGGTTGTGTGAGAAGATCCAAATCAGGCCAGCAGTGATGGGATGCTTCAGTTTGTTAACGAGCTTAGGGACACGTTTATTTCGTTTTTCCTTTCTCCTCTGCGACATAACCTGGCCTTTGGTCATCTTATATGTGCAAAGAAAGATGACTAAGATGATTCGTGGGTTAAAGAGATTACCTTAGGGTAAAAGGCTTAGGAGAGTAAATCTTCATAAGTTAGAAAGAAGAAAAGTTCGAGGAGACTTGATTCAAGTGCTCAAGCGGATAAAAGTTTATAATTTGGGAGACATACGGGGTGTTTTTAATTTTCGCGAACTGCATAGGACACGTAGCAATGGGTTTAAGCTAGAAAAGTTTAGAATTTGTAAAGAGATTGGTAAAATTGATTTACAAATCGAGTGCTAGATGAATGAAATAGGCGCACTAGTCATGTGATACAAGCGGAGACTGAAGAATATATTGGATAGGTGGGACTGAACTGGGTAATTGACACCGGAGTTGCCTCGTATAGGTTATTGACTAGCCTGTTGCAGACTCTTTCTTTTCTTAAGTTCAATTTCCAGAATTCGATTTTCTAGTTTATTATGCAATTTTTTGGATAATCACATAGGCTGCTCAGAAGTCCTTGAACAATTTATTGGTTATAGAGTTTCATTTTAATATGCTTTCTCGGTAAGCAAACAGGTATGTACATGCATACATATTATTGGGTATATATATATATATATATATATATATATATATATATATATATATACACACACTCGCAAAATTCAGATATATATTGCATATTGAAGTACTAAATTGGACATCTTTGTGCGTTCAAACTTCTAAACCAACTGAATATATATATATATATATATATATATATATATATATATATATATATATGAAAAATGGTTAACCACAATATTTGAATCAAGATTTTGTTTATAACTATCGGACTAGTTTCGGCAAGATGCATCTTGCCGAAACTAGTCGTATAGTTTTAAATAAAATCTTGATTCAAATATTTTGGTTTACCATTATCTTCCACTGATATACATCACGTAAATGTGATATCCTCTATTATATATATATATATATATATATATATATATATATATATATATATATATGCATGAGAAACAACTAAAATCCATATATTAATGATAGAATCATTCGAGAGAGAGAGAGAGGGAGGAGGGGGGGGGACTTGATAGCTCTAATTGTGTGCGAGCAGGTCTTTGTTGTGGTTAGAGATTGAATTTCATGATGGTGCCCTTGAGCCATTTGGGTTCAGGTTTCATCTACCTTTTCAAGTGGTTCGCCACAAAATAAAACTCTATTCTTCATCCATAAGATGGCTTAAATTTCGTATATTTTAGTCTTCTGGTATTTCCTTCACTTTGAAGTTTTTAAAAGCAATTTAATAATCAACCCAATTCCATGCATACTTGCTGTCTAGCATCAGTTTTCTCTTCTTCTGATCATAGTAGATTCAGTTCTGCATCATCTGTGCAGAAAGTAATACGATGGCTGAATTCAGTCTTCCCTTAATTCAGAAAATCCAAACGAGACTGCTTGGTATTAACGCTAGGAGCTCTAATGCAAAGGTTTCAGGAAGATCACGAATGAGTTGGATGGGTCAGGCTGTGATTAAGAGGGTACGGCGGCTCTGAAATCTCACTCTAGGCATTCTGATAGGAAAAGAACCTCCTAGCTTCTTGCGTCGATTCAGGCCTTCATTGACATTTATTCCACAAAGACAATGAGGTCCATAGCTTGGACAAGGTAGTCTTGTAGTTTCTCATCATTCTTTTAGGAAATGAGAAAATCTGTTACTAATACAAAATTAGAAAGGGCCCGTTTGTGTCGCAGAAGATGAAAGAGAAGTAGAAGTAACGTTCTGATACTATCTTTGATTCTCATTTCAACCTCTCTTTATTCCTCCTTTATCCACATAATGCCATGCAATTGCCTAGAAAACACTTAATTCATTTCCCCGTGAAATGTTAGAGCACGGTGAGCGTGCTCCTTCGCAGCTGCCTTTAATCAACCCGAGTTTTCCGTAGTTATGTCTTCTCTTCTTCCCGCTAGCCGTAGGACTCATTTTGGTGTAGGACCTTTTTTTAATGATGTCTATAATTTCTTACCTACATCTACATCAAATCCTTGAGATATTCGTTTCTTAGTGTTGTTTGGGTGAGCTTTAACATTCCTTACAATCTTATTCATTTTGATTTCTTCCTCCTCTCAGTACAGTTTTCACTTGCAAGCTTCTATTTCTGTATTTAATTGCACGATCTTCTTATTATAATGATCTTAACGCGTGTGTGTCCGTCTGTACATTTAAAAAAAAATGTGGAATGATATTTTTTTCTACTACACCAATTTTTTAAAGTTTTGTGAAATAAAAAACTTGTTCTCTCCCACAATTTCTTAATTTTGTGAGCGAAACGAACAAGCGCCACAGGTCTAGAGACAAAAAACGCTCTTAGGGCGGATTTTTGCTAGTAATAATAATGAAAATATATAAAGCATCATCTACGCCACACTTTTTGCGAATCCTTGCTTCCATTGGTGCGGAAGGGATGTATGTATGAATGTAAGAAATGCGGATATAAATTCTTTTTAAGGTCTGTTTGAAAGACTGGCAAAGTAGGAGCTGATTAATGCTGTAAGTCGGTGTTTAGAGCAAATGGGGATACGTGATGGCCAAAACTGGATAAACATGCAGGTCAGGATTTTGAGAAATATTGGTTTATAAATTTTGAGGTTGTGAGCTCACCCAGGTTAGGGTTTTATAAATATTCTCGTGAAATTTCAATTTAATCTAAAATTTTAATGAACTAATGAAATTTAAGCTATAAATATTTTGAGTAGCAAAAGTTGGCAAAATGTTTAGAACAAGTATCCTGGGTGGAAAAAAAAGAAGCTAGAGTGGATGAAATGCATTGAAGATATTTATGCTACACGACAATAGATATAATAATAGAGTCTAATCTCGAAACCTTCTCTCTGGAAATGTGAAAGAATGTGCTGCAAATTTCTTATAAAAAAACTAAAGAGTACCTTACAACATGACTAGCATGGGCTATACAAGTGTAGGAGAGCCAGAGGAATTGAGAAAGAATGTGTTAGAAATTTGCAAGAAAATAACTAAGGAATTTACAACGCGAGAACCACGGTGCTTTAAAGTGTGGGAGAGGATTACAGAAGTTAAAGCGAATGTAGTGTAAACTTCAGATTAAAAAAAGATTGCAAACCTTATAACATAACAGCAATGAGTCCAAAAAAAGAATGTGAAATGGCTCTGGAAATGGAAAGAATGGGCTAAAATGCTAAGGATTTCGAAGGAAAAGACCGAACACTACGACGTGAAAATGTCCCTAAAACAGTGAAAGATATTAACTTAATACAACCATTTCAACCTTTTGGAAAAGATTGGAATTGCATATTCCTAAGTAAACTCAGCGAGTTTTATTTACCTTTTCTCAACCTCTTCTTGGGTTTCATCCTAACTTCACTCTTTGCTTCTTATTTTCAAGATCAAAAGTTCGCGAGGAAAATCAAGAAGAAAATGACTAAAAACTTTGTCAAAAAGACTTCTTGATGAGGTGCGAAGCATGAGAAAAAAAAGAGTATAAATTAATTCTTTTTCAGGATCTCTTCATGCTTGAGCAAAATTTGTTTGAAAGAGGGAGCGATCTTATAGAGTGTAAGTGAAGGCAATAAATTAAAGGCAAGGGTTGGGTGTATCCCTCCCCATCAGGCCAAGAATTAGCATATTTATTATAATAAATTGTTTCCAAAATAATTCAAACTTTGGTTTGAAAATTCCAGCTTTAAGCGTAAAATATATATTTAGCACTCTATTATTTAAATTTTTTTTCTCTAAATAAAAATGTAATTATTTTTATGTAACTGAAACGTATGATTAACGAGACTAAAGAGGCGTGTTTCAAAAAATGTCATAGCACACGCTATTTACTTTATCTAAAGTAAAGTAAATGTATTTATATTGAAGAATTATTTGTATTTATTAGTTAATTCAAATGTTTCTTATTTAATGGTTAAATGACACTTAATCTAATGTGTGCAAATTGTCAGCATGCTGGAAGGGGCAATGATCATATGTGTCGAGGATAGCGTCTCAAAGTAAACTTAAAACTTTCCTTGTAATCGTGTCATACTTTTAAAAATTGTCCTTGTAATCGTAGCACACTTTAAATTTTTCCCTTGTAATAGTGCCACACTTTTGAAATGTGTCCTTGTAATAGTGCCACACTTTCTAAAATTTATTTTAATCGTGCCACACTTTAATTTTTTCCTTGTAATAAGTGCCACACTTTAAAAATTTGTCCTTGTAATCGTGCCACACTTTTTAAAAATGTCTTTGTAATTGTGCTACACTTAAAATTTTTTGTAATCGTGTCACATTTTTTATTTTTTCCTTTTAATAGTTCCACACTTTTAAAAATTATTCTTGTAATCGTGCCACACGTTTAAAATCTTTACTTGTAATTATGTCACACTTTTAAATTTTTTTTCTTGTAATCGTGCAACACTTTTAAAAATTTCCTTTGTAATCCCGCCAAATTTTTAAAATGTGTACTTGTAATCATGTCACACTATTTAATTTTACTTGTAATCGTGTCAGACTTTTTTTTCTCGTAATCGTGCCCCACTTGTAATAAATTAAAAGCCTGCAATTTCAAATTTATTGAGTTTAGTTGATGAATGAGTGTATTTAAAACTGACTCTGTCCGATCAATCCATTTTGAAATGTTTCTTTCACCTCATTTCTGCCACCATCCTGAGAATTGAATAGTACAAAATCCTGTTTAGGTAAGATGACTAGCAGTAACTCTTCCACGAAAAAAGAATAGTCAAATTGAATCATTAGATAATACTCCACACGAAAGCCTGGCGAATTTTTATACTTTTCCGGACTAATGTGTATGTATAATGTACATGTAAGGATAGGCTAAAAGATAGACTTTCCCGGCGTAGGTCCAGTGAAGACCACGCAATTGATTTTGATAATGCAAAAATAATTTTAATTCTAACAATTATATCTATAGATGTCTAATGAAATCGACTCTCATAAAGAAAATTTCCAATTTCAATTCATCCAATGATCAGTTCAACACTAATCCTTAGAGTTCTAAACTCTGTTCAAAAATGTGTTCCCGCACAGCCCCTAATTAAATTCTGACTCGTAAATTTGTGTGTTCTTAGGTTAAGTATCTTTCTGTAATCCGTCGAAACCTGGTTTCGCAATAAATTGATCCAAAATACTGTGGTTTCTTTCCTTCATTAATAGTTACGTTACTGTACTTCTTTGAATAACATATATATATATATATATATATATATATATATATATATATATATATATATATATATATATATATATATATATATATATATATATATATATATATATATATATATATATATATATATATATATATATATATATATATATATATTATATATATATATATATATATATATATATATATAAAATTTTAAGGATAAACACCAGAGCCACAAGAAACGGATGCAGCAACATCTTCTAATTTTTCACAACGTTTCGAAAACTACAAGTTTTCATCTTCAGGCTAGAATAAGTTTACAAAGTTAATACATATGAAGAAAACTTGGAAATGCCAACAAGAGATTATTTTAAAAGATGACCAATTATAAAATATCATTAAAATGTACTATAAGTTAAAATTTTAAATATGACTTGCTAACAGTTAAATTTGGTTTAAAACTGACTCAAAAAATTAGTTAATAAATTTAAAGTTTATTTTAGAAATTAATTAAATCTATAAGAGAAATTGACCTGGCAATAGTTAAAGATAATAAATTTAAACTTTTTTTTAATTTTGTAAACACTGTAAGAGTTAAAAACATTTAATATAAAAACGGTTAATTTTGGTACTTACTAAAGTGGATCTATCCTAGAGAGTAAATGGTGGGTTTAACATGGGGATAGTATTTATAGGTTACAGTGACGCCTAAGAACCCTCGAATCTTTATATATCAAACACTACAAACCTACACTTAATAAAGATTTGAGTGCAATATCTTTATTAATTAACTAATTTTAACTACAGTTTATTATTTTTTTTTGTTTTTTTAACTACTGTTTGGTTAGTTGATGTTCTTCTCTCCCAAGCGTCACTGTAACCTATAAATACTAGCCTCTTGTTAAAACCACCATTCACTCTCTAGGATAGATCCACTTTAGTAAGTGCCAAAATGAACCGTTTTTATATTAAATGTTTTTAACTCTTACAGTGTTTACAAAATTAAAAACAAAGTTTAAATTTATTATCTTTAATTATTGCCAGGACAATTTCTCTTATAGATTTAATTAATTTCTGAAATAAACTTTAAATTCATTAACTAATTTTTTGAGTCAGTTTTAAACCAAATTTAACTGTTAGCAAGTCATATTTAAAATTTTAACTTATAGTACATTTTAATGATATTTTATAATTGGTCATCTTTTAAAATAATCTCTTGTTGGCATTTCCAAGTTTTCTTCATATGTATTAACTTTGTAAACTTATTCTAGCCTGAAGATGAAAACTTTTAGTTTTCGAAACGTTGTGAGAAATTAAAAGATGTTGCATTCGTTTCTCGTGGCTCTGGGATTTATCCTTAATGTTAAATGCAGGCTTCACGGCCGAGCTCCATATATATATATATATATATATATATATATATATATATATATATATATATAAGTCCAAAGATCACGCCTTAGTCTCTAAAATGTTTAGTGCTTTAAAATGTGATGATTAGGTCTGAACTGAAGGAAAATATCGTGGTAGTATTCGCTTGACAAATTTTCTATAATTATATCTAAAAACTAATCTCTACATATGGAAAAGAGTTTACAATTGAGTTGCTTAAAAATCCGCGAAACGGTTTTGTTTGCGGTGCACGAAAAATACGCCTAACCAGACAACATCAGACTATTCTGTTTTGTGAAAAAATATGAGGGTATTAACGGAAGTCCTTTAATGCAAAGACTAATATTTACTTCGTCCCACATAATGGAAAAATGAACTCTGACCTTTATGTAAATCAAGTGAAAGAGACTCTTTTGCTTGGTTGTTGGTGTCTTTATTCTAGAAGCGTTCTCTTAATGCAAAGAGACGATGCAATATCTCAAATCAAATCACTAAGATCACCTTCATTGTTACAGATAAGTCGTCCTTCAATCGACACATTGCACTTCTATGGACTCTTGCATCCTAAACACTCCTAAAAGGATGTTTCAAAAGGTCGAACGGAAAACTTTACTTAAAAAGAATTTAAAGAAAGAATACTCGCGTTTTGGTGTAAAAATGATTTTTAATTGAATGAGAAAGTGCTACATGTTGTGGAAGGAAAGGTTGCGATCTGTTAATGAATAAAATGGTCATATTGATCATGTTTTGAAGATGGAGATTAAAAAAAGTGTCACTTCTTTACTGTATCTAATTAATAATTATTCATTGAATTAAAGAGAATATTTAATGAACGTTTATGAGATTTTTATGGCAATTTGAGAATAGGTTAAGGAAAAAGGAAGTAAAATATAGGTACCGTTTTATGCCCAACACTTTCATTTAGTCAATATAGGGAACTTGCAATGCGTGAGTGCTGCATGGAATTAAAAAAAATTTCCGAAAGGAGAATAGAAACGCGAAACCCAAATACCTCCAAACTTTTTTCAGTTTATTCAATAAAAACAGACTGAATAAATTCTAAACAGCTTGGAAATCGTATTTTCTCTTTCCTGTAGGACAATTTGTCATCAGAGGGATAAATTGAGCCTCCATACACAAATTTAATAAGATCTAAATTCTCTACTCCAAACTTTATCTCTCATAACATTGCCCCCTATATATTTTACTATTTATCTGGGGGGTTTTCTTTAACTCTCCATCCATCGAATCTATTTTATTGTGCAAAAATACTAATTTTGTCTATAATTTCGTTACTCAAAAAAAATTCCTTATGTTTCTTTTTAAATGAGATTAATCCTAAACCATCTGTCCGAAACTCACGTATAAATTAACGTCAAGTTTGGCGGGCTTGATTTACGCGCCAATCTTCTCTAGGTATCGGTAATTATTTAAATAATGGGGTAATTGTGATGTTAAAAATAATAAATAATTACCAGCATGTTTAGTCAATGTCAGAGGCTTTAGGAAATTATTCATAAGGGCCGGTATTTTTTTCAGATTACCAAGCTTCCTTGGTTTGTTAAGTAAAATTACCGGTATATTCAATTAATTTAGTGAAATTTTAATGCTTTTCTAAAATTCATATCAACTATTATTATGAGTATTACCATTCAGATAATAATGAAAAATATTCCGTAAATATCGTGTTCATTTTCAATAGTATAAATAGGCCAGACCTTTACAATTCACAAATTATCCAATTTACCAGACGGCTAGTAAATAGGAAAAATTACTAGTACTTATTAATAATTTTCAAATTTATCGAATATACTAAGACCAAAACACAAAAGCTGTAAAAAGTGATTATAGGATAATAAAGCTCACGTTCATTTTAATGTTTCTTGATTTAATAAGTGTGAGAGGGGATATGATTAAATTATTTAAAATTTTTCCTGGGACAAGTTCTTTGAGTTGAGTGTGGATATAATTAAATTATTTAAAACTTTAACTGGAACAAGTTCTTTGAGTTGAGTGTGGATAAGATAGAATTACTTACAATTTTTAGTGGGACAAGTTCTTTGAGTTGATTGTGGATATGATTGAAATATTTAAATTTTTTACTGGGAGAAGTTCTTTGATTTGATTGTGGATATGATTGAATTATTTACAGTTTTTACTAGGACAGGTTTTTTGAATAGAGTGTGGCTATGATTAACTTATTTACAAGTTTAACTGGAACAATTTCTTTGCGGTAAATGTGGATATGATTGAATTATTTACAATTTCTACTGTGACAAGTTGTGTAGGTTGAGTGTGGATATGATTGAATTATTTACAATTTCTACTGTGACAAGTTCTGTAGGTTGAGTATGGATATGAATGAATTATTTATAATTTTTAGAAGACAAGTTCTTTAAGTTGAGGGTGGATATGATTGAATTATTTATAATTTTTAGAAGACAAGTTCTTTGAGTTGAGCGTGGATATGATTGAATTATTCACAATTTTTTACTGGGATTAGTTTTTTAAGTTGAGTGTGGATATGATTGAATTATTTCGAAATTTGAGTGGTATAATTTCTTTGAGTTGAGTGTGGATGAGATAGAATTATTTACAATTTTTATCGGGACAATTTCTTTGATTTGATTTTGGATATGATTGAATTATTTAAAATTTTTACTGGGACAAGCTCTTTGAGTTGAGTGTGGATATGATTAAATTAAATACAATTTTGAGTGGTATAAGTTCTTTGAGTTGAATGCGGACATGATTGTATTATTCACAATTTTTACTGGGATTAGTTTTTTGAGTAGAGTGCGGATATGATTTAATTATTTACAATTTTTACCTGGATAAACTCTTTTAGTTGAGGGGAGATATGATTGAATTATTTACCATTTATACTGGAACAAATTCTTTGAGTTGAGTGCGGATATGATTGTATTATTTAAATGCTTTCTGGGCCAAGTTCTTTGAGTTGACTGTGGATCTAATTGAATAACTTACAATCTTTACTGAGACAAGTTCTTTGAGTTGGAGTCTATTGATAAGAATATACACCACAACATGGTGTAGGTTGGATTTGAGATTTTTTCAGCAAAAGATTGGAAAATTTCTGAAATGAATTACCGCAGAGATCATAATTAAATATTTTCTAATCAACTTACTGCGACGGCTTTAAAGTTTATCTTTGGGATATAAAATGCACATTATTAATATCGATATTACGAGTATTATATATTTTCCTTGCATGTTTACATATTAATAGTAGTAACATTTTAGTGGTATCTTGGATAAAATCCAGTGATTACAGAAAATAGGGCTATGTCGGAACATGACTTCATTGGCTGGTTGATTAACTTCAATAAACATTAGGTCTGGGTAAGAGAATATTTTCTCCTCTATCGCAACAAATGATCATTCAAAGCTTTAACGTGGACATAAACTACAGACTTAGGGGATAAATGAGCACACACGAAGACTGACAAATACCTAGCCTCAAACACATGTATGTAAATTACTTAACTAGCTTTTAATGAAACCACATTCGTCGTGGGAGAAGCGTAGTTTTATGAGAATTTGGAGGCAATTAAAACTTTGTTTCTTCTAATGATCCATTTTTTTCATTCAAAGCTGTTTTCCTTTCATTTTAACTTCCTCGGAATTCACTACTTTCTTTACAAACCTATTGAAAATATATATAAAACCTCAAAAAAAACTATATATGTTTAATGGAGAGATAAATATTCATGATTCTTGTTTGGTAATAAATGCGATATGAATAAAAAGTATTTGTCTTAAGACTTTCATTTTGATGGCGATATCGTTTTATCTTCTTCCAAGGCCACAGAACTCAAATGACTGATAGTACTTGTCAGGAGGTTGTCGGACAGGTTTTAGAGGACAAAAATAAGGAACAATAATTTTATTTAAAATTGAGAATTTGAATGGATAATCAAATTTAAGAGCAAGTAGACCAATATTGTAATTAAGTGAGCCTGCGACTCCTGATGCGAGAATGACAAAAAAAAGTATCGAAATAACGAAAATTGGTTGAAGCACGATAAAAAGACAGACAAAATTTGCCACAACAGGTTTTCTTGCTTTTAAAGTTTAAACACACGTGTACATACATATCTTTACAATCACGCACACAAACCTCTTCACTGCTATTAGAATTGCTGATCAAATTTTAGAGCATTAGAAGAATGTGTTTACTTCCTGAACATAACATGGAAAAGGAAATAAACTATATTGGATTTATGTTAAGGGGTGTAAATAAGACAGAGCTACACGGTTCAGAAGTAACATCTTCGATACCTAAAGTGTAGACGTACGTTCACACATGCACACATAAAGTCATTCTCGCCTCCTTGGGCGATACACAAAAAAACCACAGCGATATTTTCCTACTTTTCAATACGACAAACTATCGAGAAAATACGTGAGAACTCTTCCTACATTTTCCGCTTCAATTGGCTGAAACAACGACCGATTTCCCCTCGTTTGCTTCTCCCATTTCTGAGAAGAGGAGAAAGGGACACCGCGCCAATCGAGCGTCTCTGGTGAAATTTGGCCTCGGACATATTTAGAACCAATTAAGATCAGAGAAGATCCTATTTGACGAAGAAATTAAAAGGTTCATTGAGAGAGGTAAGTAAACGAGGAGGAGAAGGGGGTTTACAGAAGATGTACAAGGGGCCTTAAGAGGATGGGAAGGGCGATTTTGGGGATGAGGGTTTGATGGGGAGGAAGAGCTTAAAGAGGAGGAGCAAGTACTGGGAAAGCTTGGAAGAAGAAGACGAACAGAAGAACAACGTATAAAATATATGAAGGAATCAAGTACAAAAAATAATACCAAGGGGCAAACTAGGAAGAAAATAATAGAAGGACTTCACGAACTAAAACTATCAGGGAAAAATACGCAAAAAATAATCAAGGAACAAATTACGAAAGTCAGGGAAGAAAGTAGGAACAATAATGCAAAAGCAGGATGTATGAGCAAAATATTATCGAATAAATGGCGAATAAAAATATCACGGAACAGAATATTACCAATAATATATGAGAAGTGTGGATGAAAAATACATTAAAAATATACAAACAAAACTATCATGTAACAAAATACAAACAAAATGACACTGAACGCAGTACGAACAAAAATAAAAGTAAGAAAAGTATGGATAAAAACTGAGGAACAATATACGAACAAAACCGGAAGTAAGTATCGTGGAATCGAAGGAATAAAATTTCAGGAAGAAACGTAAAACGTTAACAGAGAAAAATTAAGAATAAAATATAAGTCATAGTGCAACAAAAAATATGAAGGAAATAATTACGTTTAAATAATAGAACAAATTACGAATCGAATTATCAAGGTGATATATAAGAAAACACTACTACAAATTATATCATTTGGCAAAGTATGGATAAATATCTGAAACAAAACCAGAAGAATTAAAGTACTAAAAAAAATCGGATAACTTAGTACCATGAAATATATATTTCGAAAGGGGAGAACAAAGTATCAGAAAGAAGTACGAAGAAAATGTCAAAAAAAGTTCGAAAGTAGTAAAAGTCAAGGAACTAATTCCAATAAAAAATATAATGGACTAAACTACGAACAAAATTGTTTGGAAACAAAGTATGAGCAAACATTATTACGCAACAAAATATAAACATATTAAGTAATAAATATATAATCCGTCTACAAATTAACGGAAGCCGAGGTAATAATGACGGAAACTGTGGGCAATGTTTTTTCTTTAGGGCGTCATTTAAATTACTGAAACATGATTTAATTAATAAAGGGATAATGCATTTAGTGGGGAGGGCGCGAAAGAAAGGTAGGTGCAGGAAGAGGAAGGTAGGGAGAGGAAAGGTGAGGAAAAATGAAATGGGATAGTTGGAGATGAGGAAAAATAGAGTGGTAATACGAACTGCAATGCTTATGGTTGTCCCACCGCCGCTGGCGATGATGGCGTCTTTGCCTCCTTTTCAGGAGGAAGCAAGAAAACCAGCGCAGAGGAAGGGATTCAACTGCTGGGAGAGTTGCGTTCACCGCCAATAACAATAACTCGAGGCGCAGGAAACCTTAGACAACCGGGAGCTTCTTGATGCACTCCTTGGGGGCGGTCGCCCCTCATCCCATCCAAAATAGGAAATATCACTCGATAGAGGAAGCGAAAGAAAGAGGAATAGCTGAGACAGGAGAAGAAAGTGTAGTAAACGAGAAGAAGGAAAGGAAAACTCAGGGTTGATAAGGAATACAATAGGATCCCTTACTTAATCATACAAAAGAAAAGGAAAGAGAGGCAAAAGGGAAAGGTAAGGTAATAAGGGATGGAATAGGAAATCACAATAACTGAAAAAAAGGAAGGTGGTTAAAGGAGAAGAAAAGAAGAAGAAAAAAGTTAGAGAGGAAACTCAGGGGTAATGAGAACGAATTTACGAGACTTTGCTGAATGAAGTTGAGCAGAGGAGATGAAAAGAGTAAATGAGGGGAAGATAGAATAAATACGAAGCAATGGAGAAGAAATATGAGAAGGAAAGGAGGAGGAGATGGAAAGGAATGATTAATAAGGACTAAAATTGGAAACGTCACTCAATGGTAGTAAAGGAAAGATGAAAGAGGGTATGAGAAGAAAAGAATAGAAAGAAAAAATGTGAGTGAGAAGAAAACTCAAGGTTAATAATTGCTGCAATGATAAACCTAACTAACTGAGCGAATGAAAATTGGGGCAAAAAAAGATAAGAAAGGAGGATCAATAAAGGAGAAGACATGAAAAAAAGACAGGAAACAAGAAAAAAAGAGAGAAGGAAAAGAATGAAAAGAGAAGAAAACTTAACGTTTGCAATGCGAAATCTCATTCACTCAGTGAAACAAAATCAAAGGTAAGAAAAAAGAGGAAATTAGGAAAAATGCGGAGAACGTGAACAAAGTAGAGGAATTAGAAGAAAACTCTAAGATAAATAAGTTTCCAATACGAAAACCCATTGAATGGGAAGGGAAAAAGCAAAAAGGAGACAAAAGGAAGAGGGGAAAAAGAAGAAGGAAGCTCAATGCAATAAGGACGGCAATACTAATCCTCGTTCTAGGGGCGAGAAAAACAGAAAGGAAACCACGAAAGAGAAAAATAGAAACGAAAATATAAAAAGGAGAGGAAAAGATAATAAAAAAGATGAAAAAAGAGAATAATAAGAAGAAGAGGGAACTAAGGTGCAGTTTTATAAGGACTGCAATAACAAACAGAACCCACTCAATGGGAAATGAAAGAAAGGAGAGGACTCAGTGGTCCCAAAGGTTGCAATAATTAACTTCACTCTATTAGGGAAAAATTAAATGGGAAGAGAAAATAAAGAAGAGACGGTGAGGAAAACTATGGATAATCCGGACCACAACAAAAGACTTCACTCATGGTTAAAAATAAAAGGAAAGGAAAAGAAAGGAGAGCACATAAAAAGGATAGGAAAACCTAGGTGTTATACTGGCAGCAATAAAAGAAACCTCATCAAACTTTCGAAAGAAAAAAAGAGCGAAAATGCTAACTTTCGAGCCACCGACACCTGCTTCAAAATCTTAAGATGGCAATTTCTGTTCCCTTTTATTATCGGGATTTCAATCCATTTGGGGGAATTTTGATCTCGCGTCGACGCTGGCTGTGAAACAATGTCTTTTGGGGGGGTGAGAATCAACCATTCGGTTTTCTTCGTTGGATTTCACGACCTCGATGATCTCCATCCTAGGTGAGGGAAGAAAGGAAATGCAACGAAATATTTTCTCCTATTTTTCTCTCTTTCCTTGACCGAGTGGTATAGTGGAGATTTCTTTTTATATTGGACACTCATCTGGCGACTCCTAACAAAGGCAGAACAGCAGGAGTTTAAAACTTCGTTAAGATGTAGCTTATTTATAGTTTATATTAAAAGTAGCAAAATAAGAGAACAGCTGCAAAAACAAACAAAGCAAACACTGTAGCCTTCCGAGAAGTGCAAGCAATCGGTTTAAAAGCTTCTCTTAAATGAGTCTTTTTGAGACTCAGGATGGCGGAGTGGATTTGCCGCTCGCTAACAGTGACCCCGTGACGCAGAGGGATGTTCGTAACTTGCTACGCTACTTTCCTTCTTTATTTTTCCTTCGTCCCTTTTCCTACACTCCTCTATCAACCACACGAGCACAAAAATGAGCAAAGGAAAAAAAGGAAATGGAATTTTACGGCGTCGGAAGAATGCTAAAAAGAGGAAGTTGGGCAGAAATGTAAAAATAAAATGGCCACTATATAGGCATCAATCCTAAGAGAGTTTAAACTTGTACTTTTGGGAACTTATGCTCTCTCTAAGAACTTGTCCTCTTTAAATGTGCTCTCCTGGCTAAGTCAAACGATGTGATAACTTTTGCTATAAACTTTCTGTTCATTTTTATATCTAGATCGATTCCTATCTGTTCATTCCCTAGGGGTTGAGTTCATTCAGCCACATCTAGTCAGATCATATAACTACATTTACACAACTAAAGGGTAAGTGATAGAGAATCTTTACCATTAGAGATAAGCCATTATTGTTTTCTAACATGTAAGATGACGCTAATTAAGCTAGGTCTGAAATTAGAAACGTGTGGTAATCAAGGGCACTATTTTAAAGACCCAATCCTGGTACCAATTTATGTGCACTGCTTGCAACCCTCTGCGTGGCTATAAAGGAAACACTGTGAATTTGGTAAAGAAAGACGGGTATACTGAATTCTCTCTTGATGGTGTTGTAGGAAAGAAATTAACTTTTGTGCTGTATTAAACTACACAAGAATTAATATGAATTATTCATTTAAGAGTTACCAGTTGTAGTATTTGACAATTTAGAATAATCAGGAGAAAGATTATATGAAACCTATTTAAATAGTTAGAATAATAATGTTCTTTAATATTCGACTGGTTAAAAAAGGACTGGTGAAAATCTCACAAGGGTTTGGAGCAAAATAGCCCAGTAATTTCCAAGGAGAGTTTGCACGACGTGGCCTTACCGAGAGGAAAACAGGAGGCTTTTGAAAAATCAAGTTAAAGTCTATCTGACGACTGAAAACAGGAGGAGACTATATATAATGTCCGAGTATGGATTTGCGAGCAAGTCACAGAGAAACAAGGTCTGCTGACCAAAGTCGCATGCGCTCACTTATTCTGATTAATGACCTTACGACCTTCAAAATTTCGATAATTCTCGCACTAACTTTGGAAGGACCTTGACAATTATATTATTCGAAAAAGAATGTAAAACAACATAAGGGTTTCAAATTTCGTTAGAATCGGTCGAATAGTTATAATGTTATTGTCATATAATTCCTCGGCTAACCTTAGGAGGGCTTTGCCAATTATATCATTTTAAAGAGAATGTAAAACAACATAAGGGTTTCAAATTTCGTTAGAATCTCTTTTTTTCAACAAAAAACAAAAGATTTAGATGTTTCCTTGCCTCAACTTGAAGCTGCACCGATATAGTCATAACTTTCCTTACTATCGATGTTTTAAGGGGATTATTAGCTTGTGTCGACTCACTTCAGCGTCATCATTTACTCTTCCGCTTGGCGACCTCTTGCTTACTGGTTAGGTACTGGAGGACTTGCACCTACTACGTATGATGTTTCTTTTGATCCATTGGGTCTAGATGCCTCCCGATAACCCTCTAATGAGAGACTAGAAATAATCACATCTAGTAGCTACTTAGTTTTACCTTTTTGCAAGATGATGAGGGAATGAAATTAGTATGGTTCGAAGACATAATTAATTCCATATCTAATTTTGCAGATATATTCATGCGCTCCTTCTCATATTTTGTTCTACTATGTAAGAAGAGCTAGTTGTGTGTTATAGAACTCTATTGAAAAAAAAGAGAGAAGCTGTAAAATTATTATTTCATGTATACTGCCACAATTGGGTTCTGGGAGCAGCTTCCTAGATATAGCATTTTATATTAATAATTTTGTAAGAGTTCTTTCCCTGCAGGAAAGAGTACATTTCGTCAACTTATACGATAGTTTATACGAACGAAACGAGCTGTTTATGACAGATGGACTGCATCTAAACGGAGTAGGATCTGCATGGTTCTCTAGACTGTAGATAATTCTCAAAATCTTTTTTCCGAACCGTGGTGGAAGGTATTAGTTCCGACTGAAGACTTTGATATTATTTTTCTTACAGAATCATACTTCAAAAGTAGTAGAAAAGCTCTAATTGAGGATTTAACTTAGCAGGCTACAAAATACTTAACAGAGATAGGGTGAGGGGAAAAGTTGGAGATGTATTTTATACAATAAAACCACTTAGTCAAGATAATGAACGATATCATTATAGCTATTATTTCAGGGATTTTAGCTATCGCGTTCGTAATAAATTGTAATAAAATATTTTCTCCTTGTCTAATTAGACAAAAAGTAACAGTTATATGCTGTAACATTAATTTTACTAGGGAAGAATTTTCAAAAGAAACCACTAGCAATACAAGATGTCGAAATTTTAATTTGTAACGACAACCTCTTATGTATATCAAATAGGGGATGAACTGACACGCGACCGGAATATCCTAAACATAATTTTGACAAATAAAGAGAATTTATTCGATTCTATACATGATGGTTAAACGATTGGGAATAGCGATCACAACATAATCCGATTAGATTTAAATATTTTAAGAAATGTTCGCGACAGTTCTCAACTCATTCCGGACTTCAAACTTTGCACATTGGGCCACTTTTTTGCACCCGATTAAAACTTTTAATTTGGGATGATATTTTAAACTTTGCCCCCCTTCCCTACGAAATACAGGCTCCGAACGCCTGTATTTATATCACAAAACCTTCCGTAAATTTTGCCAAAGAAATATATGGTCTACAATTTGGTGTACGTTAACTTACAAGTATAAAGTAAGTATGGGTAAAAGGTTAAGCAAAACTGGATGAATAAAACGAAAGTTACATCATATAAGCACTTAACTAGAAAAAAAAATTAAAGAGAAACTGCAACTAACTTCAGTTTAGTCTCGTGTGCGCGAGTTCATTTACTTGGCATGCTTAAGAATTTTCTCGCGCATCTCTCTGTCCGCGAGCTGATCGTAAAGCTGCGCCACCAAGATTGGTTTTCAAATGGCGCCATTGCAAAGACTTTCAAGCTCTCTAAGGGTGTAGTTAAACGGGTAGACCAAGGAAGACCTCAAAGAACGGAAGACTTAGCCATTACCAAAATTGCGAAGAATGACCGTTTCAAGAAGGCTGCAACATGTTATCGAGAGATTAATGGTCTTTAGGCTTTCAATATCTCCAGATAGACTCTGACACATCGGCTGAAGGAAGACAATCTTCACGTTCGTAACTTCGCAGTCAAGCCATTGATTAGTTTCAAGAACAAGAACACTTTTCTTGCATTCGTCACTGATCACCTTACATGGAAAGATAACTAATTGAGCCAAGTGCACTTTGGTGATGAATTTAAAGTTCATTTTTGTTTAATCCGATGGCAAGAGGTTTGTTAGTACAGAGCAGGTGAAATATTGTCTGGCAATTGCATCAAAAACTCTGTGAAGTTTGAGGGGTGATTTCGATAGAAATTACTGGGCTATTTGTAGGCTTATGATGCAGAGTGAATGCACAAGTGTTCAACTCATTGTTACGACATCATGATTTTCGCCATCTACAAGTATCTGAAGCTCAAACTGCAAATTTCATGCAGGATTATACTCTTTACCAAAGGGTCAATTCGGTGTAACCATTCTTGGATTACGAACACATTATTGTTAAGAACTGGCCTGTAGAGACCTCAGACCTGAATTTCCTTTAAAATGTTTGTAAGAGTCTCGGAAAGAGGTCGGAAGCAAAAAACCCCAAAGCAATTCAAGAATTCTAATAAATTCTTCAAGATTAATGTAACAACATTGCTCCGCAAGAGTGGCAACATTTGGTTTGTTGCTGTATCAAGATATATCAAAGCGTCATAAGGAATAAAAGCCTCCACAATGAATATTAATTACTTATAACTTTTATAAATATTTCCCACTAATAATTTTATCGTTATATTCCAAGGGAAATTTGTTTCAGCTGTCGTTCTGATTATTTTTTGGCACTTTATTTTTTTTCTAATACATTGCCTATCTGTACACCAATCTTGGAAGATGTCATGTAAATACAGGCATCCTGATCTTTTTGTGCAGTAATGTACATTGCATTTCAGTGTTCAATTCTAATAGAAATGATGAAATGTTTCACTATAAACGTAGAGATTCTAAGAGATCATTTTGGGTCCTGTAGATGAATAGTGAGATTAAAATGCCAATAAGGGAACGTAATAGACTGTGCAACAATTCGCAAACTAGCAATACTGTTGACAATAAACCGAAAACCTTTATTATCTTCATGTCAAGTGAAAAGATAAGAACCGAAAAAAAAGACCTATGAAAAAAAGCAAGCCAAAGCGAGCCAAAGCAAATTTAGAGATATGTAACTGAGCGAATTTAGCCCCTCTAGGTTACCAAGGGATCACGAAGCGAAGAAATTAAATGATCATTTTGCATCTGTTTTACCATGGAAGATATAATTACCTAATTTACCTACAATACAAGACGTAATAAATATTAATGAAGAATCTAGACTTTCTAATTTAGACAACTGAAAGTAGAATTAGTAATTATATTAAAAAAATACCGTTTCCAAAATTCTAGGTTCAGATAAATATATACAATCCACCTTTATGAGTTAGAAAGTGATTTATTGGAACCACTTTTTCTAATTAAAAAAAATAAATAAAGACTGATCCTGGTTACTTTCGGCCCATTTCCCTAACATATCTAGTGTACACACATCCTGGATACATTCGCAGAGATAGGATCGTATAAAATATAAACTATATTAAATAAGTTGCAAGACGGCTTTGGACGCAAGCATCATGCATAATTAATTTGCTAGATTATTTTTACAAAATGATCATAACATATGAACAAGATAAGCTATAGTTGAAGTTTATCTTGACTTATGTCGACTTCCACAGCGTTCACCATAAAGGAATATTGTTAATGCTAAAATGGCACGGAATAATGGATAAGGTATTAAAATGTATTGGAGACTGACCGGAAAACCGTAGGCAGAGATAAAGAAATGGAAATAGTTCCCCTTGGGATTCAATTCAGTTACTACTGGCATCCCTCAGAGATCTGTACTTAGTTTAATATATATATATATATATATATATATATATATATATATATATATATATATATATATATATATTTATATATATATATATACATATATATATATATATATATATATATATATATATATATATATATATATATATATATATATATATATATATAAATATAGTACCTTAACAACAAAGTAACTATGGCATAGTTAGATGAGCCGGTAAGCAAGCCTATCTATTTCATACTTAGGAAACATACATGTGCATATAATTAGATAGATAGATCGATAGGAAATAGATAGAAAAATAGATACGAACTAAACGCTTATCAGTTCACAAAGTTTTTATTTTTTTTTTCAAAGCTCAACTGTTCTTTGTACCTAACTCTCTCATCTGCTGACCAAATTCTGTATTTAATTTTTTCTGAATCTCAATGATATCACATAAGAAATCATGCCATGTTAGCAAAAAAGCCAAGACACTGCTGAAAAACTGCCGTTTGTTAAATATTACTCTAAAAAAAATGCTTAGGAATTTGTTATACGGCCAAAATCCTTTTCTGATTGACGTCATACCTCTCCGCTGCCACCGACTTTTAAGATAGGTTAGGAAAAGTGCATGCCCAGCCACTAGTAGTAAAAGAGGCAAATAAACAGGCAGTGTTGGAAAGTGACCTATCCTACTTAAGTTAATATTGGTAGGCTCACTTAAGAAAAACTGTGAAAACTCCTACCACGTAATATAGGATTGAAAGACTATCATTAAATTAGTCAATAGCTCCTCCTAAGTAGGATCCTTTTGGTAAGCCCCTTTGGAGATGAGCACTACATCCTATCATATGAATCCTGTATAAAACCCTTATAAACGTGGATCAGAGAGACAATATGAGCAAATCTTGTATTTTGAATAGAGCTAAAAGTCATACAGCTCCCTTTTCTCTGCGCCACTGCGCCGTACCAGCTCTTCATCAAAGATGGACAATAAGATACTACAGGTCCTGTCGCCACTCAGGGCCACAAGAATCAATACGTCGAGTTCCTGTGACCACTTGGGGCCACACGCCCTTCTACTACGATCGAACCCCATGCAATAATCGTCATTAAATTTCAGATTGCACCGTATATCAAACTACAGGCAGTCCTTTCTCACCAAGGAGGATTCCGTGGCGCCGACTGCCTGATCGATCACTTTGACTGCGTGCCCCATCTAGCGACTAAAGGTCATTGGTGCCATAGCCATAGTTACAAGGCCAGAAGGCGGCACATCAACATATATATATATATATATATATATATATATATATATATATATATATATATATATATATATATATATATATATATATATATATATATATATACGTGCTTGACATGGACTCATTATGAAATATCGAAAAAAATATATGATACGAAACTCGTTAATAGGGCGAAACACCATAGTAACTGCGAAGACTTGTACAAAGACTCGGATAGAATATTCGAATGGTCAGAAATATGGCAGATGCAGTTCAAGGTGAAAAAGTGTAAGGTATGCAAATACACAGATCATGATAATCTAAGTAGAGAAAAGTATGGAAAAGGATTTATGTGTGTTATTCTCGAGTGAAATTAATTAAAAAAGAAATTGTACTTTATTCTCTCAAAAGGCAAACCAAGTTCCAAACTACATACCTTCAATGATGCATTTAAATGAAAATATATTAATCTTTCCTTGTATAAGGCGCTTGTAGGACCTCATTAGAAGCATGTGGTATAATTCTGGTCGCTTATATGTTAAAAAAAAATAGCAATATTAAAACGCGTCCAACGAAGAACGAAGAAATTAATTCCTGAATTTGAAATAGATCGTATGAAGAGAGACTAAGGCAACTCAATTGACTGTCATTGAAACATCTGTCTCTGCGCGGCCAACATATCTAATTGTTTAAAATGTTCATCGGTTTGCTTAATATAAACTATAATTCGATTTTTTAAATCGATAGCTGAAAGATGTAAACAAATAACGGTTACAAGCTAGTAAACATGAGATTTAGCATAACAAAAACACAGACTTTCTTTTATTATAAAATAACACAAGCATGGAATAACTTTCCTGGAAATATCGAAAAAAACACTACAGTCAATATGTTGAAGAATACAATTAATAAATATTACTATAAAATAGATACAACTTATAGAAACAAGAGTTGTTAAATCATTTCTCTATATCTTCTATCACTTTTAACCTTTCAACACTTTTGACTTCCACCCTTTCTCTTCTCTATTGCACTAGCCTCGAGTGGATCTGACGATCTTTGCTGGTTCGTAACTTTGTATTTCTTCTGTAGTCATTTTGGTTTCCTTTGTACTGCAAACCCAGAAGTAGAAGAATAAATGACTCCATCCTTGAATGCTTCCCTGGTCGATTGCGATTAACTGTGATCCATTGTTGTTTAAGATCTTGAAAGTTGAATTTTTTAATTCTTTAAAACTCCTGAATATTTCCTACACTTAGGAAATTTATATGTTCCCTCGTTGATAGTCTTCCTTTAAGGCAGGGTCGGGTAACCTTTTCAGAGTGAGGGCCAGATGAGACATTTGGGAGCAGGCCGCGGGCCGGAGTGACAAACGAAATCCTAAAAATGACCAATATATATATACTAGAATACATTATACAAGAATTTAATTGAAAAATATACAAATCAATGAGACGGCTGGTGCTGCTTGCCATGAAGAAGTGTTCCAATGTCCGGCTCGATGGATGAAATAGACAACAGAAGAATGTCATTGAGGTGACGGTCCGAGAGTTGGGAGCGAAGGTCAGACTTCGTGGACTTCACTTTGGAGAAGAGCTGTTAGCAACAGTAGGTGTTGCCTAAACATGGCCAAATTGCGGTGAACACACGGAATTGTATTTTGGAAAATTGCTAGAAGGGAGGACGAGGTCGCGGAAGAAGGATTCATCGCAGCGGAAAGAGTCATAAGCCTTTATTTTGTTTAGAATTGCCTCCTCTACAACTTTAGTCTCTATGAAATTTTTGTACGTGAGGGACATGCATTTTTGTCTCATTTCTTACTCATTTCCACTGCCAGACTTAATACTCGTTCCCCTTTCCCGCTACGAGTCAACTGAGACAGATGCTGTTTGGCTGAATTTATTTTTTGGGTGGGGGCTGGGGTTTCGCGGTCCAGATTGCAGTATTAATGCCTAACAATGTGGCTAGCCAGACGCTAGGCCTTCTCGGGCCGGAGGTTGCCTGGCCCTGCTTCAAGGTGTCATAATAGTTTAGAGCCACCTGGGCCAATACCCCTTTAAAGGAAAGTGTACGAAATCCAAATATACAATATTTAAGCTCGGATTTCCACCTTTAATATCACCAAATATGACCGAAGTAGTGCTAAACTTCGTATCTAAGATTCCTCTTGCTTTATTGTATGGTCATGGCTAAATGTTTTGAGAAAAATATATATTTTTAAATTTTTTAATTTGTTTTTAAGATTTACGTGATAAGAGTAATTATTGCAGGTTTATTTAAAAGTCAGCATTTCAAAAATAATAACACAAAACATTGCTGCAGGTCCTCTCATCGAAGCCCTCGGAAGGAGCTCTTCTCACATACACGAGAAGATAACTTGTGTGAGAAGAGTTCCTTCCGACGGCTTTGATGAAGAGGTAGTTAGTCAAAAAATTGCCTTTTTAACCGTATAATCTATTTATTTATATTTCTTTTTGTAAAAAAAATGTTTGAAACTTTTTCAATTCTCAAAATAGTTCTTTTCAAAGAAAAACGTGCAACTATTGCTGCTCTGCTTAAATATTGCATATTTGGATTTCGTACACTTTCTTTAAAGGGGTATTGGCTGAGATGGCTCTAAATTATTTAGGATCATTAATTACTTAAAAAAAGACTTGTTACACTCCTGCGAAGATGTCATCTCGATGCCAAAGAGCTTCAACTGAACGTCAAGATCACCTCCTGGTAAAGTCTCAGCTCAAAGATCGGGTTGCTTCCATTGCCAAGCTCGCTCACGATTGAAAAGAAGCAGGGTGAAAGCTTCAGCGCACACAGTGAGGCGGAAACCTTTCGACAAATGTCGTAAGTCTAGAAAGGCTCCACATTTTTCAGAAATTATAGTGTGGAGTACTGAAGACGGGGAAAATGATATTGTCTGATGAAACTCCCTTCCGCTTGTTTGGAGCTTCTGGAAGACCCATCTTTAGTAGGAGAAAAGAGGAGCAATTTCACCCGTCCTGTATCATGCCCACGGGGAAGCATCCGGACACTATCCATGTAAGGGCATGCTTCTCATCTAGGGAGACTAGAGCGCTAGCAATTTTTTCCATGAACACTGCCATCAAATCAAAATGATATCAAAACGTGCTCAAATTTTCCGCACCTTTTCCCAACAATTCATGACCAATTTGTAGATGTTAGGTATATTTTCATCATGATGGCGCACTTTGTCACAAAGAAAAAACAATAACAAAGCTCTTTGCCGAAAATAATATAGAACTTTTCCAGGGAATTCGCCAGATTTAACCCAATAGCGAATTTGTTGGCGATAATCAAACTAGTGGTTGATGAACAGTAGCCAGAAGCCATCCAATTTTGACTATGCTCATCAATTTACTGTATTTATTAAAAAGAAATGGTCTTGAGCTCTATTTTTTATATTTCATCTTCAAATTATGATACAAACATACTTAAATAAATGGAAAAGTTTGATTAGTTCTATTAATTCTCTTATATAAAAAAATATAGAAGTCTCGAAACTTTTGGCAATGACTGTATGTACTTTTTCGTCCTTGAGTTGTTAAATTGTTGTATCATAGTCACTACGACTAATGATCTCTATATAAGCGTTACTTCCCATTCCCGATCTTTTTCCTTATCTCTACTCCTCCTTCTGTTTTTCCACCTACTAAGAACTCAAAATATGTAGCAAGTTTCCCTTTTTTCTCTAAATTGAGACAATAGGCACCAACTATTGCCTTCCCTTTGATATTTTGGTAAACAATAAGCATCAGTGGCAAGTAAAAACGTCAAAAAAACTGGAAAAGTCATTAACTATTAACTCTTTCCTCAATGCAAAGTTTCCTTTTACTGAGGTCGTAAAATCTACGCCTTGGTTAATAGACTGTAGCTTTTCCAAACTGCCAAGCATCGTAAACATCGAAGGCAAAGAAGATGCCTTTTGTGGCAACGATACCTAAAGTTGCCAAATGCATACAAAAGGAAAGATATTTTCCATTGAACTTCTACGATTTCAATTTAAAATGAATTCAAAGGCAAAAAATTGTTCTGACACCCAAATCTGAATTTTACACTTTTAATACCCATTTTCTTTAGCACTGAAAATGAATTGGGGTTAAAAGGAGGGCATTAGAGTTCATGGGGAAATTGATGCTTGGTAAACTAGTACTATGGTTCTCTTCCAAGGTCTATTATAAGAGGGCTTGGAGACATTGGTCTAGTAGTTAGATAAACAACGAACTTAGGCACTCGAAAAAAAACATCTGATTAGTGGTTTGGCGCATATTGAGTGCGAAGGTATATTTGGTCCACCATTGAGTTTTTTTCCTGTAGATCTTACAATCAAAATAAACATCTTCGATTTTTCTTTAATTCTGTACTAAAGGTTCGCAAACCTAGAGCTAGGAGTTTAGTTAAAACCAAAACGGGTTAAAACGTCTTTGAATTATGTTTAACATTGATTAGAAGTATTGTAATTATTCCACTTATCTTTGTGTCGAAAAGGTAGCATTAAAAAAAAATCTTTTTTGATTGAGATTATCGTCAAATCTTCAAAGTTCTGCTACAATATTACGGGGCTACTACCCCTAAAGAGATTAACAGTTTTGAGGTTAATGCAGAGTTTTAGGGAGAGGTAGAGAAGACCTTGATATGACCCAAGGCGAAGGCTTTCAACCTCGAATGATGAAGCTAGTGGCTTTAGTGAAGTAAATGGTATAAATAATATCGTAGAACTACAGTTTATTCGATATTTTATGAAGCTGAGATTTCAATGGATTTTGCATGGCCATCTTAACGTCAACAAATTCTACTAGATAAGTGCCTAAATAGTTACGTCCAGCAAAGTTTGTGTAATGTAGTGGCTGATTTTTGGGGGGAAAGGGGGGTATCAGTACGACCAAGAGAGCACAATTCAGTCAAAACAGTGGCTTCCTTAAGATCAACTTTCCCCCTCAAATTCAAAGCCGAGAGGACGGCACAGAAAGTTATGGCGAAAGTTTTGGTGGATTCCAAAAGATTAATATTGATAGATATTTTCGAAGGGCAAAGATCATAGCTGCTTATTATGATCACGTTCATAAAAAATGAAAGCAATATTATTGGAAAAATGACTTGAAAAGAGCATCGAGCAACTCATTCCTCAGAGGTTTTAGAGCCACTTGAAGGGAATTTCGATAGGAAATCTTACCATATTTCCCAGACAGGCCTGACTTTACCCCTTTACAATTCTTTTTGTCTACCCCAAATAAAAGATAATCTCAAAGGATCTTTATTTCAGCCGCTAACTCATGCAAAACCAGCAATTTCGATATGGTGGAATTCACATCACTCAGAATTCTTTCCACAGTAAAAGAATGATAAAGAAAATCTCCTATTCAAGTGCATTAACAGAGAGGTAAAACAGAAATTCCTTTTGTATGAGAAAATTTATGACATTTTGGTGCAGAACGTTTTGAAATACCTGGTAAATAATCCTAGGGTCTCCTTGCTAATACATTCAAATATCATCCCTTTTCTCCTGTCTTCGTCTCCTCAAAGGTTCTAAAGATTTTGAATGTTCTACCCAAATAGGATATTTGTAGAAGCTCAATCAAGAATACAAACTCTCCATTACGATTTCAAGTACCACATAAATGCGACTAACCATAAGTGGACAAACTTTGGTCAACCTTGTCTCATAAACACATATAGTCCCTCCCATTTCCCCATATATAAAGTGTGTTCTGAAAACTTGGACCGATTTTAAATGTGAGTTAAGTTTAAGCGTCTAATGATCTTTTTCTTTCAGATTTAACAACTTCAGTCTTTGGCAATTTCAACCGTGGAAAGATTAACAATTAGACAACAACGTGTTAAAGTTATCGAAGCCTATTACTAAAATGGACGTTCAAACAGAAACGCATTTCGGGCACTTCGCGATATTTTTGGTCAACATAATCGACCAAACGAGAGTGCAAATGGAAAAATTGTTCGTAAATCCAAACAAACGGGGTTAGTGGCAGATATGAAAACGCCATTGCGTGCTCGTTTACGCCGTTCAGCTGAAAACATTGCTGTTGTGCGCGAGAATGTGGCCGAGGATCCAGACACCTCTATTCGTCATCGCACGCAGGAATTGAACCACTTCACAACAACGTTACATCGAATTTTGACAAAAGATTTGTCTCTAAACGCTTACAAAATTCAATTGAAACAAGAAATGAAGACTGCTGACCATTTGAAGCGCCGTACATTCGTCAATTGGGTGCACGAGCAAAGACAAGCCGATGATGATTTTTCGCAAAAAATCATCTTTAGTGATGAAGCCCATTTTCATCTTGGCTGATTCGTTAATAAGCAGAATTGTCGCATTTGGGCTGATGTTAATCCCAGGAAGATTGTTGAAAAGCCACTGCATCCACAAAAGGTCAGAGTTTGGTGTGAATTTTTTGCTAGCGGAATCATTGGGCCGGAATTCTTCGAAAATGATGCCGGGAATTCTGTTAGGGTGACAGGCGAGCGATAGCGTTCCATGGTAACCAACTTTTTATGGCCTGAATTGAATTCTATGGATTGCGAAGATTTATGGTTTCAACAGGACGGCGCCACATGCCATACAGCCAATGCAACAATGGCTTTATTGAATGAAAAGTTCCCAGGTCGCATCATCTCTCGAAACAGCGAGGCCACAATGATCGTGTGACTTGACACCTTTAGATTTCTTTCTTTGGGGTCACCTCAAAAGTGAGGTCTATGCCAGCAAACCAACAACAATTCAACAGCTGAAGGATGAGATAATAAGGCATATTGGTGAGATTGAGGAGCAACTATGCAGAGACGTCATCAAAAATTTTGACCATCGAGTGAAGGTGTGCCGCCGAAGCCTTGGCGGACATTTAGGCGATATTATTTTTCACACATAATTGACATGACTCAAATAACATGATACAATAGTGAAATCAATAAATTTTCACCAATAACACTGTGTTATTTACTGTTAACTTCGATCCGTCTTAATGAAACACCCTTTATATATATATATATATATATATATATATATGTCTAAAGTTTTCATGAACGCGAAATCCTGGCAAGGTCAACAACGCGGGTATCTTCGATTTGGAATCTCTTGGTGTCATCCTCACTATCATCATGGCCCCCCGAGCCCTCTTGTTTAGTGACAACATTAGGGGAATTTGGAACTCCAAAACAGGAAAGCTTCCCCAACAAATTCTCCGCTCCCTCTCCTCTGCCTCCCTCGTCGGTTTCTCCAAGGCTTTCAAGATCGCCTCTAGAAACATCGACTACATTAGAAGCAGGCGTAACCCGGCGGACGTCCCGTCTCGGTACTTTTCAAGAAGTATCCTTTAGGCCGTGTGTGGGCGTCCCCCCTCTGGGGGCTACTTAAGGTCCCACACTCCACGAGACGGGACGGACGTTTAACAGCTTTCTGCCGGGTCACAACTGACCCCTCCATCCGTCCGCTTCTGCTCCGTTTTGTCTGTTTTGACTCTCCTGAGTCTCTCTTTTTGTTTGTAAAATCTTTGTAAAATTTTTGGTTAATGTTTTCTCCTGAAAACACATTTGTAAAATCATAAAATAAAAGGAAGGTCCTCCTCACCCTACAGGGAGCGGGACTAAACTAAACAGAATAGGTTTTCTTCCAAAGAAAAATTAGCCTGTTTTTCTCTTTCTTGTGGTTTGCTGGATTCACATATATATATATATATATATATATATATATATATATATATATATATATATATATATATATATATATATATACATATATGTGCAACAAAGCACACAGGGAAAATTAATACGAGGATTCCAAGTACTTTCGAACTTTATTTCGAGTAGTTTATCAGGGAATAACAGAAGTATCGAAAATTTAAATATTTATAAGGATGATACAGAGGAGAGGGAACGCCCGCAAAAAAGCAAAAAACCAATCAACAAAATAAATTAATATGAAATGAAAACCTTAGGAGAAGCGAAGATAAATACAAAATAAGATCATTAAATCAGGTAAATTCAAAAGACTAAAGGTTGACAAGAGGATTACAATACCGCCTAAGCAATTAGGGAGGGAGAATTTTTTTAATGAGAGATTAACCTCTTAAATTTAAAAAATAACAATCGAGTTTATATAAGCAAGGACTTAGATAAAAATTTTTAAATTTACTAATAAAGGTCGATTCAATGATAATTCGGGAAATTGTATTGTTATTAGGACAGATGATTTTAGTAGAATTCCAATCAATATTGTGATTAAGATATGACATGAGCATAAAATGAGCTGCTTTCTTCGCCACGACGGACATTATATTTATGCTGAGAAATTCGTTTTCTAAAGACCCTTTAGAACAGGTGAATAGTAATTGCCATAAAAAACGAACGCTCAATTCTTAAACATTATCCAGTCTTAATTACTAAATTTAAATCTATGAATGCCTCTCTTCCTTATCTCTTATGGCCTTGTCAAGACTCACAAACCTAATAATCCTTTACGCCCCATTGTCAGTTCGGTAGGATCTGTCTCATATGTTTTGTCATAATGGCTTACGTCTTATCATACCCCTCTTGTAGGATGCATTTCGGATTCCCATATAGTTAATAGTTCCTACTAATAGAAAAACTTAATACCATCCCTTACCCTTCAGACTTCACCCTCGTTAGCTTTGATGTTTGCTCCCTTTTCACTAAAGTTCCGGTTGATGATCTATTCCAGTTTCTTAAAGATAAATTGTGTAACGTCGAATTACCTATACCCCCTAATTTATTCTTATAACTAATCTCCCTTGTACCAAAGACTGTGCATTTACTTTTAATGATAAATGCTTTTGCCAAAAATTTGGTTTAGCTATGGATAATTGTTTATCCCCCGTTAAATCTAACTTATATTTGGAATTTTTTTAAACGGTTTTCCTCCCCTCTATCGTAGATTTTCCTATTATCTGGTTTGGCTATATTCATGATATCCTTTGCTTGGGCCCAATTCTGAAAATATTTTTCTTTTTTTGAACAAACTTAATTCCCTTGTACCTTCCATCAAATTTAACCTTAAAATTGAACAGAATGGAAGTATTCCTTTCCTTGATTTATTAATACACCGCACACATTCTGGTTTAATTTTTTTTGTCTATCGGAAACCAACTAATTCTTCTTCTTTTATTCATTTTTACTCCTTTCACCATATTAAAGTCAAAAGATCTATTTTTATTTCAACGTTTCTCTGTGCACTTCGTCTGGTTAGTTCTGAATTCTTTGACTCTGAAGTTTCCAAAGTTGTTGACATCGGCCACAAACTTTGCTAATCTTTTCATTTCCTTGATAAATGCCTTCAGTTTGCTAAAAAGTCTTTTTATCGTTATGAACCTCGCGCGCTTTTTAATAACAAGAATACTCTTGTACTTCCTTTTAATTCATCCTTTGCTTCTCCGTCATATTTTGAAAATCTTTAGGCATTTGTGTAGTATTTAACTATAATAATAATATCTCTAAACTATTAGTCAAGAACGCCTCTTTCCCTCTTGGTAATGCATATTGCGTAAAATATATCAATTGCTCTAAATATTACCTCAGTCAATGAGGTAAATGTTTAAAAAAACGAATTTCTCAGCATAAATATAATGTCCGTCGTGGCGAAGAAAGCAGCTCATTTTATGCTCATGTCATATCTTAATCAAAATATTGATTGGAATTCTGCTAAAATCATTTGTCCTAATAACGATACAATTTTCCCAAATATCATTGAATCAACCTTTATTAGTAAATTCTCCAATTTTTATTTAAGTCCTGGCTTATATAAACTTGCTGGTTATTTTTTAAATTATATTCACAATGTACTGTTGAAACTTTTAATTTGAGAGATTAATCTCTCTTAAATAAGATTTCTCTCTCCATATCTGCTTAGGCGGTATATTAATCCTCTTGTAAACCTTTAGTATTTTGAATTTACCTGATTTAATGATCTTATTTTGTATTTATCTTCGCTTCTCCTAAGGTTTCCATTTCATATTAATTCATTGTGTTGACTGTTTTTTTTTGCTTTTTTGTGGGCGTTTCCTCTCTGTATCATCCTTATAAATATTATAATTTTCAATACTTCTGTTATTCCTTGATAAAGAACTCGAAATAAACTTCGAAAGTACTTGGAATCCTCGTATTAATTTTCCCTGTGGGCTTTGTTGCATTTATTGCTTACTCACGTGATACTTTTTCACATTATATATATATATATATATATATATATATATATATATATATATATTTATATATATATTATATATATATATATTATATAATAAACCTTATATATATATATATATATATATATATATATATATATATATATATATATATATATAAATTGATATATATAATACCATATTTTTGTAATATACTAATCCATCAAATGGGTGATTACGTTCTTTTATACCGCCCATTTTGACTTCTCTTGTGTGTACACGGGTATGTCTACATGAGGGGAGTCGGATGTCTTATACAGTGATATAAACCCCGTTTGCGAACTCCTAGCTCGTTCCCCCCAGCCCCGAACAAATGGTATGATGCGGTACTTCTGCAGTGCGGGATTTTGCCCCACTCCCACCCCCTCTCCCGTAAAATGGCGCAGCGTTTGAAGGTCTCCTGAATGTATGCAGGGCGGCTGGAACTTTTATTTGTTTAACACCCTCTTCAACTCTTAATCGGGTCTAAACTCGGCGAAAAGCAACGAATCCATCTCCCACTGAACGTTTGTAAAAGGTCGGTAAAGAAAGTAACGGAGATGGATTTCTTTTTTTTTTTTAATATCTCATCTGGCGACTGCCTTCTAGGGCATAAGTCGCCGTAGTCATCCTAGCCTAAATCTAGGCTATATTAAAAGCCAAATAAAAAAAATACAAATAGAAAAAACAAGAAAAACAGACAAATTGAAAAAATATAAAGCAAGCTCCGTCGACGGGGGAAGGCCCGCCCTCCCCCGGTGAAGAAGTACGCGATCCATAGTCAAACATTAAATAAGGAAGAGAAGGCCGGCCCCCTATAAAAAGTCTAGAAGTTTATAGGTCTGTGTGCATGAACCCGTCCTGAGTACAAGGGACAGGCGGTAGCGACCCCACCCATCCCGGTACCGAGACAGGTACCGGGAAAATCACCCAGACTGGGACATTCGACAAGAATGTGCCAAACAGTCTGGGGAACTACTTAGTCGTCACAATAAGGCGCAGGCGAGCGCTCCATCAAATGGCGATGCATCACACGAGTGTGCTCGATTTGAAGACGACAGGAAGTGACCTAAAACCGTCGCGGCATTGGGAGATAGGTCCATGGGAACAGTCGCGGCGCAATGACACGCAAATTTAAGTTCTCCTAGACCGTCTCCTATCTTCTTTGCCAAGCAGTCCAAAGGGCTGCCCGTATTCCTGCCATGTAGTCTGTGTGTGGAAGAGCAAAACGCTGGTCCGGTCGCCCGGTCCTCGCGAAATCTTTGGTGCCTTCGTCGGCGCGCTCGTTCGACGCAATTCTTACATGTTCAGGAACCTAGCAGAAGATAATCTCGACATCCGCGCGGCTCACTAAAACCGTGTCATCACGGATATCGCAAACCAGAGGGTGCGGAGATTTCAATGCCCCCAGAGCACTCAGAGGGGTTTGTGAGTCGCTATAAATCACGATCCGGTCTCCGAAACGGGCACGTCGCGCAATCTCCCGTACCAAGTTGTGTATTGCTATCAACTCAGCCGTGAAAACAGACGCAGCGCCCTGTAGAGCCCAGCTGACTTCAAACAGAGGGGATACAGCGTGGAAACCGACCCTCTCTTGGGACTTGGAGCCATCCATATACACTGGCACGGTTCCAGCGTGACACGAGTTGTGCTCCAAAAGGTCTACCGCAATATTCTTGGCGCTGTACAAGCTTTGGGAGCAGAGGTGTGGCGACAAATAACCAAAGGTGGTACCCTCTAGGGTGGCGTTCTGGACAGAACCAGGGGCGCCACCGGCCCGAGAGCTATATCTAGCTCTCGAAAGAGTTTCCTAGCCCTAAACTCAAAGGGCTTAGGGTATGACTTCCATCTATCAGCAGCATAGGCACCGTTCAAATCAGCTGCGGATGCTTTGAGAGCCGTTGGAGACAAAGGAAGATGCTGTACTTGTGCCGACAGGCGAGTAATGCACTGTGCACGGCGCATAGATAGTGGTATTTCTCCAAAATCGACAAGCAGGCTCTCAATATGGAAAGTGCAGAAGGCACCAGTCGCCAAGCGAAGGCAGGTGTTGTGGATCGAGTCCATCTTCCGCAACTTCCACAATAGACGTTCGGTTGCCGATGCATAAAACTCACATCCGTAGTCGAGCTTCGAACGGACAAAAAATCGATAAAACAGTGAGGCAGTAGCCCTATCAGCGCCCCAAGCGCTGAACGTCACGGAACGAATAATATTTATGGCTCAGGTACAAGAGACCCTAAGTCTGCGAATATGAGCCTACCAAGTAAATTGTCGGTCAAATAAAAAGAGCAAGGAAACGGTCCGATTCAACCACTTCTACGCGCACCCCCTTAGGAAACAAATATGGGTCAGTGTGGATCCGTGGATAGTGGCAGAAGTGCACCACCTTAGTCTTGGCTAAAGTAAACCAAAACCTGTGCGCTTCGGCATAGCGAGAGACGCAGTTCAATGCCTGTTAGAGTCAGCGCTCCAGGGTTGGCATCTGGGCTGCGCCAAAAGAGATTGAAAGGTCGTCCACGTAGAGCATAGCAAGAACACCTTCTGGCAGCACCGAGGTAATGCCGTTGATGCTCATGCAAATAGTGTAATGCTGAGGAAACTTCCCTGCGAAACACCCTCTTCCTGCTCCATTAGGCCGGAGAGGGCTTTCCCCACCTGTACGCGGAATCCGCGAGCTCGAAAAAATTCAGATATAAAGACCAGGAGGCGTCTCTTTGCCCCTATCGCGTGGAGTGTCCTCATGATACCTATCATAAGCCTACTCCAGATCGAAAATACCGTAAGAAAGTACTGCTTACGAAGGAAGGCCTCGCAGACAGCATTTTCCAGTCGAAGCAGAGTATCCAACGTGGAATGGAACTTGCGGAAGCCGCACTGCCCAGAAAAAAATGGCCTCCGCTGTCCAGAAAAAAATGCTAATCTAACATTTACTAATTTAATCCATCAACTTTCACACGCAGGAGGTTAGAGGAATTGGGCGGTAACCGGTCGGGGTAGAATGATCTCTCCCCGGTTTGCAAAAAGCTAGCACAGTAAGAATTCGCCCGGAATCTGGGAGGTTACCTTCTACCCAGATCTTGTTGAACAAAGCTAACAGAAAAGCCATGCCTCGCTCCCTCAGGTCTCGAAACATGGCGTACGGAACATCATCCGGACCACGGGTGGTGTCCGCGCACGAAGCGGAAGCGGAAAGCATCTCACTCACAGTAAACCTGTCGTTGAACGCTTCTGCGCCACTAGAGGTAAAATCCAATCGAGCGCCTTCCGTGACATCACAACGTACATTGAATGTTGGTGGAGCAGTATTCTGAATAGATAATGCGGAGAAAGTGGTCGCGAAGGATTTCACCACCGACGTGTGTTCCTAGATTGCGGTCCTATTCCCCGAAGAAAGGGGGGGGAGTCCTGCGAGAACTTGCCCTGAATCCTTTTGACTCAATTCCACACATCTGTTAAAGGGGTCTTCCCGTTAAGTGAAGACACGTATGCCCGCCAAGACGAGCGGAGGGCGTGCTTCTAAACATATGAGAACCTAGCCCTAGCCCGTTGGAATTCACTGACAGTAAAATCGTTTGGACGGCGCTTATAGCGCAGGTAGGCATAACGCTTCTGTTTGAGGGTCGTCTTACACTCGACCGACCACCACGGGAGTGGTTGGCGTGCAAAACGGCCAGACGTTCTGGGAATAGTAGCCAGGCCCGCGGCGATGAGGTTGGCGAAGAAGAACTCAACAGCCTCACCTACCGACCCAAACTCCTCGATTGAAATAGAGAATTCAGTCATTTCCTGAAATGCAAGCCACGGCACCTGCGCCAATTACCACCGGGGTGGGCCTTTAGGAGGAAGCCGCACAGAAAATGATATTTGAATGGGAAAGTGATCCCTACCATGGAGGTCATCGACCACCCCCAAATCAAAATCAGGCTATGCATCCGAAGAGCACAGAGATAGATCAAAGTTAGAAAATGAAGCGGTTCTCGGGCAGTGATGCGTAAACTCATCCACATTTAGGACACCCATCTCAAGCTCTTCGATCAGATCGGCAAGGACTTGTTCCCTGGAATTTATTGAGTAGTCTCCCCAGAAAACATGTTTGCCGTTCAGATCTCCAAGCGAGAGAAAGGGCCTCGGCACCGTGCCACGACGCGACGGAAGTCCTCCGCATCGATCTCAGCTGACGGTGGAATGTACGCAGAAATAACAGTATACCTCCTACCCAGGTGAAGCTGCACAGATACTGTCTGAAATGAGGTATCTAAAGTGAAAAGAAAAACGAAGACATCATGCTTGGTGTAAACCTTGCATCCCCCAGCCCGGCCCCCATCCCGTGGTGGTGGGGTCGATAAACCCTTATACCCCGAGGAGGGGGCAGGGGGCACGCGTCTAGCATGGCCTCATACAGAAAGATAGCTAACAGGAAACGGGACGAGACGAGCCTTCGCAGCTACTCCCAGTTGCCCTGGAGTCCGCTGCAATTCCCTTGAAGGAATATGCCCTCCAGGTCTAACTCGGAGGAGATGCGGGGGCCCTCTTCGAACAAAATACCCTCACGGAAATGGCCGTACGGTTCCCAGAGATAGAACTACGGGCGCTTTTGGCCGGACGATGCGCCGAAGGCGCGGCCGCCTTCGAGGACTTATCGGGGGAGGTGGGGCTTGCCAGGCGAGTATTTTCCTTGCCTCGAAACCTTAGGCAAGCGTTGGAGCATCGGAGGCGGGGGGCAAATATTTTGGAGGATCCACCTTCCCAGAGCCACCCCGCTTGCCACTGGCTGTGGGCGAAGGAGGCAAAGCTCCTTTATTGCTGTCCTCCTTTCGGGGTGCATCTTTAGGAACCCCAGAAAATGGTCTAGCGACCAACTTCTTAGGCGTTGCCTCCTGTGAGCCTAACGACTCAATTGGAGGCGCGTGGCCGTTTCGACTTACAGAAAACGGTCACGCTGTGGGGAGGGATGGGAGCCCCCGTTGGGTAGAACTTGCAGAAGGGCTCCAAATATGCGTGTAAACCACCGTGCTCGTTGGCCTGGATGGGCCAGGAACAAAGGGTTTCCTTCTTAGCATTAAGGCGTAGGACGTCCCAGGCAGAGCACGGCGCGCCAGGACCAAGTATTTAGCGTCGCAGAATGAGAGACGATCCTGGGCCTGAACGGCCAGAATTTATTTCTCAAGGAGATATGCACCACATTGCTTCGAAGAAGCGGGGTGCGGCTTTCCGTAAATTGACACACTTGGCTCACACACGAATTTGGACTTATCCTGTGCGGCCTTGGCGCAATTTACACAGACTTCGGATGACCCCGACTTTGGACGTCTACATGAGCGATTTGTATGGCCGAAGCGGTGACAGTAATAGCACCTCCGCGGTAGTTGCTATCAAGTGTCAGAAGAGCCCTTATCTTGGCCCCCTCGGAGGGATCTGCGCATTTGCCAGAAGGCTCCCTTCGAGAAACGGGTCACCTTGGGCTCTCTACCAATTATACTAGCTAAAGCTCTCCTCTGATGGAGCATG
This sequence comes from Ceratothoa steindachneri, assembly GCA_963969495.1. Classification (NCBI taxonomy): domain Eukaryota; kingdom Metazoa; phylum Arthropoda; class Malacostraca; order Isopoda; family Cymothoidae; genus Ceratothoa; species Ceratothoa steindachneri. The sequence continues at coordinate 215,179,997 of OZ018319.1, forward strand.
TTGCCCTTGGACAACAGGCTGCCATCAGTGGAGCGAATAACTAAAAAGCGTTTGAAGCCAGCAGGTTCGAAAACACCAGGTAATCTCTGAATGAGGGGCCCCGACATAATCGAGGCTCCTGTCTGCGCACTTTTGGTCTTATTTTGGGATTCCCCGCCAAGGCGAGCACTGGGGCCGAACGTGCCGATCTTGGCTTGGTCACGTTCAAGGATGGTAGCGGCCTCGTCCGTTCCCGCTGCCCCCGTGGACGGAGAAGAGCCCCGAGTTTTTGTTGTCTTCTTTTTATTAGTGTTTTTCTTTTTATAACAGGAGGGCATGGAATGGACCCGCTTCTCCCTTCCCCCAGTGGACCCCCCAGTCCAGATGGGCAGGCCTCTGCAAGGTCCTTCCGTGAAATTCTGAAGGTCCCAGCATTCGTGGAGTCACCGGCCAGAGTAGGAGATCCCTCGCCTTCTTGTGCTGTCTTAGCAGCCCGACCCTTCTGGAGATGGCCCCGCACAGGAGCAGACCCGGGCTCGGTGTTTGATGCCCAGCCCGAATCTGCCCCCACGGAAGGCCCCACATTTTGAGGCTGGGCTGCATTAGGGAGCATGTCTATCTCAGGGAGGGCCTCCATTTGGCCACCCTCCCCCCCTCAGGACATCACAGGTTATATCAGTCTTGTCTATGTTCTTTGGAGGGGCATAGGCCTTCACTTCCGCTAGATTTAATATTTGAGCAAGCAGGTCCTAGAGGGAAGCGGCCGATGGGGCCTTTTTTTCCTCTCCCCCTAAGTGGGTTTGCCCTACCGAGCCGCTTCAACGGTGAGCGGCCAGTTATGGGCTGCTTGATGGCTTTCCTGGCAGGCCCCTGTTCAACAAAGGCGGGACTGCCAGATTTGAGCTGGAGTCACGTGGTGACTCCAAGGAAGGGGGTGAGAGGGAGGCTCCTGCACCCGTAGGCACTGGAGAGGAGTAAGCCTCCTCTCCTGAACATGAATGCATCAATATAAAGGGTGCTCTTCACCCCCCGCCCCCAAATGGACCGTTTTTGAGAAGTAATATCTCAATAACCATTAAAGCTAGGGAGATCAAATATATAAGTGATGAAATGTGAATCCTTTATCTATAAAATCTTATTCCTTAAAAAAATCGTCTTAAATTTATTAATGAGTCAATTTGCCTTTAAAAATTATGTAAAAAACATGTTTTTTTAAAAAGAAATTATTGATCTGCTAAAAAGCGGAAAGAACAAAATTGAAAAGGCAATTTCAAAATGGAAGTCAAAATTACAGGCCGTGGTTGACTATAACGAAGAGCATATTGAACCCTTGATTAAAGTTTAAATTAAGAAAAAAACAAACATGTTTTTTCATATTTATTTAAATGCTAATTGACTCATTAAATAAATTTATGACAATTTTTACGAAGAATGCCTTATCTATAAGATAAGGGATTCATCTTTCATTTGTTTTTATTTCATACATACGAGTAGGGGTCAATTAGTTTTGCAATTCGGATATAAGGAAACGAGATATGAGGAAAAGTGTTTTATTATTTTTCAATATAACTACCCTCGACTTCAATGCACTTGCGCCACTTGTCCCTGAGGCTTCGAATTCCCGACAACCAGAAATCTCCCGACTGCTGTTCAATCCACTCGTGGACGGCGAGCTAGACATCTTCATCGTCCCCAAACCGGCGTCCACGTAGTGCAGCCTTGAGCTGGCGGAATAAAAAGTAGTCGCTATGGGCCAGATTTGGACTGTAGGGAGGATGGTTGAGCTCCTCGAATCCGCACTCGTGCAGGGCAGCTTGTGCAACTCTGACTTTGTGGACTTTGACGACGTTGAAGTCAATCATGGGGCGTGAAGTTTCTAGGGACCTAACGGGCAGAGACCTTGATTAGGGCCAAATTGTCGTGGATGATGTTGATAACACTTCCATGTGATATTCCAAGTTCTCGCTCGATTTCTTCGACCTTCACCCGTCGATTTTAGAGGATCATCCTCTCCACACGGGCCACATTGTCCTCGTTGGTCACGTCTGATGGGCGTCCTGGACGGGGATCATCTTCAAGGGACTCACAACCATAACGGAACTCCCTATTCCAGCGAGCAATGGTTGCTTAGGAAGGGGCGGTGTCGGTGTACACTGCAACCATGCGTTCATGGATCTCTTTTGCATTCTTGCCTTCCTTGGTCAAAAATTTGATCAGTGCGCGGTGCTCAACCTTCTCCATTGTTGAAAAAATTGTGACTAACGATTTGCGATCAGCTACTGCTTCTTAAATAGACGAGGCACTAGCGTGCGGTTTCAGGCCCTAACTTGTTTTAACTTGTCCTAACACCCCCACAAACAGCCATCCCCCTTCCCCTGTGTTGCCCTACCGATTCGCAAAACTAATTGACCGCCCCCTCGTATGTATATATATATATATATATATATATATATATATATATATATATATTTGAAGTGTTACCTTCTCGTGTATGTGAGAAGAGCTTCTTTCGAGGGCTTTGATGAATACTGTGTTTGCTAAAAATAACATTTCAACCGGATAATTAATTAATTGTGTTACTGCAATGATTTTTCATAATATATATATATATATATATATATATATATATATATATATATATATATATATATATATATATATATATATATATATATATATATGATAAATACTAGAGCGACCAGAAACGGATGTACCATCTTTTAATTTCTTACTACGTTTCAAAAACTACAAGTTTTCATCTTCAGGCTTGAATCAGTTTACTGAAGTTAATATTTGAAGAAAACAAGAAAAGGCAGTGGCCAACAAGACAATTAATTTTTTTAAAAGGTGACCATTATAAAATATCAATAAAATGTAATCTAGGTTAAAATTTCAAATACCACTTGACAATAGTTAAATTTTTAAAACCGACTCAAAAAGGTAGTTTATTAATTTAAAATTTATTTCAGAAATTTGTAAAATTTAATTAACTAAAAACTATAAGAGAAATTGACCTGGAAATAGTTAAATATAATCAACTATAATAATAAATTTAAACTTTGTTGTTAAATTTGTAAACACTTTAAGAGTCGAAAACATTTAATAGAAAAAATGGGTTAATTTTGGTATTTACTAAAGTGGATCCATCCTAGAGAGTGAATGGTGGGTTTAATTACGGGCTAGTATTTATAGGTTACAGTGACGCTTGAGAGAGAGGAACACCAGCTTACCAAACATCAGTTAAAAAACAAAAACAACTAATAAACTGTAGTTAAAATTAGTTAATTAATAAAGATATTGCACTTAAATCTTCATTGAGTGTAGGTTTGTAGTGTTTGATATATAAAGATTCGAGGGTTCTTAGGCAATGTTGGTTGTTGTTAAAGGCTAATCTTGAAAATTATTAATAGAAATGTCAGTTTTACAGCTTATGGCGTATTCCCTAATAGAAGACTTTTCCTTTTTATTTAATATTTAGTTTGTGCGCCAACTAATCCCCATATGAACAGAGAACCTAGCTCCAAGAGACCTGACAGTGCTGCCAATGTAAGAGGCTCAAGTAAACTGGGACATTTAAATAAATAAACAGTATCACTGCGGAACTCCAAAAAGATAAGATCTTTCCTGCTAAAAGATTTCCTATTGATAATTTGTTTATAAAAACTATTTAAGAAAAATATCTTTTAAAAATGAATAGTACTTTTCTTTTAAAAGTATCGTTTAAAAGACCCATCTCTGAAATGAGTAAATAATAGGCATTTTAGGAACTTTTTGGATGGTTGAGGGGGTGAATGGGTTTATCAAGTCGCTTTTTCAAAACTCTATCATACAGATGAGAAGGAAATAAATTTAAAAAAAATATTTCTTAAGAAAAATAAATTCATTATGAATTGAATGGTAGGTAGATGTTAACGAGAAATTTCTATATAGTAAAGTTTTTACTGTGTATATTTTGTATTTAAAATCACAAAAACTAAAGTAGTTTAAGCTTAGTCCTGTGAAAGTTTTTTTTACCGAAATAAACTTTAAATTTATTAACTACTTTTTTGAGCGAGTTTTAAAAATTTAACTATTGGCAAGTGGTATTTAAAATTTTAACTTATAGTACATTTTATTGATAATTTATAATTGGTCACCTTTTAAAGAAATTAATTGTCTTGTTGGCTACTGCCTTTTCTTGTTTTCTTCAAATGTATTAACTTCAGTAACCTTATTCAAGCCTGAAGATGAAAACTTGTAGTTTTCGAAACATTGTGATAAATTAAGAGATGTTACATCCGTTTCTGGTGTCTCCTAGATTTACTCCATACAGATATATATATATATATATATATATATATATATATATATATATATATATATATATAATGACTCAACTATACAAACACTTGTTAGAATTCCCACCCATAAGAGAATTGATGATGAGCCAAAAACCTCGTTTGACCAAGCTTTTGCTCTCATCGAGAACATTTTGGGTTTACTTGAACTTGTATTCATCAATATATATAAGGACTCAAGTTTACGAACACTATTCAAAGGAAACAAATTTAGTTTAAACCGACCAAATAAATAAGCTACAACAAACTTGTATGTCTTGGATCGATAGATACATTTCAGAACTTAATAATGGGATCAAAAAGCCATCTAAACAAGCTTCACTAGGATTTAATGGGTATTGAAAGAAAGGGGACATTTATGAATTCCCTTAAAATGTACACACCAATGAACATATGGATCCAAATATACGAATGTGAGCGACACAAAATGAATCATGACCGCAGAGAATTATCAACAAGCTTCATTGAACAAATGAACTTAAATATACGAACAGGTGTAATGGAAAAGTATTGAACCTCCCAGGGACACGTTAACAATTATAGGCTTGGTAGGTACATTTATGAGCTCAAAATAACTTGTACGCACCGATGAGCATAGAACTTAAATATACGAACGAACAAGTGTTATCGCGAAGAAATCTATCCAACATAGAAACGAAAACAAGTTTCGCCAAGCTTGGTTATTTGTGAAATGGGCACATTTCGTAGCCTCAATAAACCTGCACGCATCATTGAGTGCAGAGACTCAGATGTACAAACAAAAGTAAAATAGAATTCAGGTCAACACGCATTTGCCTTCCATAAGTAAGAAATTTTATGACGATCTGGCACATTTCTGTGCAATGAGCAGAAACACTTAGATAGGAACTCAAATTCCTTTAATTATCAAACGGTAAAAATGAAAGCAACAAAGAAAAGACTGAAAAATAAATGAAAACGAAAAGATAAACTAACAGAAGATGGAAACTTGATTTATAAGCTAACGGAAAGAGGAAACGGAGATTGATCTTATTCCGTATCTTCATTTTATATATTTTTTTAATTTCTCATTTGGCTATATTTTCTTTATTAGCTCTTTGCACTTTTTCTCAGTCGCATACACATGACTCTTATAAGTTAGTACGTCGGTCGGTCGGTCAATCTGTCGGAGAGTAACCATTTTACCTTTCAATGATTTTTTTTAAAGTTTTGAAAGTTTTGAAGGTCATAAGGTCATAAATTAGAATAATTATGAGCACGCGACTTAGGTCTGTTGACATGTTTTTTCAATTATTTTTGCCTTTATTGTTTTAATATTATCGAATTCGCTTTTTCTAGGTTTTAAAGTTTGTCGGTAGTTTACTTCTCTTATTATCTTCTTTTTTTATACTTTATTACCTATTTCTTTCCATTTGCTTCTCGTGTTTTTTTTATTTTCTCTTGATTCCTTTAGGTTTTCTATTCTTTCTTTTCTTTCATCTCGCTCATTTATCTCTCAACAGATGTTTTCTTATTTGTCTTATATTATATTTTCATGGAACTATATTATAAATTTACTCGAAAAAACAAGTTAAATTCTTGTTCGTTTTTTAGAGTTTTTTTTTTATTTTCCTACAATATTCTCTCCATTATATCCAAGCTATTTTTCAGCAACCATTGAATTAACCATATAAAAAAGAGTTACTAAAAACTGCATTGCGTTTAGCTAAAACCAGAGGGAGAAAATGATGTCGACTTGGAATAGTATAGAATATTTGCAGCTGTGCTCATTTATCATCAAAATTGCAGTATCATTTGTCATTTTATTTGTCGGACAACAGAAAAACAGTATCAAATGTAGCGTAAACAGAACGCATCTGGAATTGAATGGGAAGAGAGGCTGAATGAATATTTTGCTCACGGTCGCGCTAATTAATTCCCTCAAGAGTAATGAAATGAATACATTTAGCTCTTGATAATAAGAATAAAATGAGTCCTAATAAATGTTTGTACCTTCGAATGTTTGTGATTTTAGCATGAACATACTTCTCAAGTCTTACGATAGGTCTTCCCTGTTACAAGATTTAGGTGAAGAGAATTGTTTAATTGTAGTGTTTGTCAATCTTCACCTTTGAAGTTTTACTTCTCTATCTATTCATCTTCTGCGTATGTATGTCCCTCATTATTCTTGCTACACTGTACCCTCTAATTGATGGTAAATATTTGTACCTGTCTTTGTTACTAACGAATGGTATGCAAACGCAAATATGTGATTGTTCTGCATAAGACTTTTCGTAATGAAGCGTCCGAAATTCTCTATGTATCTTTAAGATGGAAGAGGAAAGTGGGAACTGATTGAGCAAGCAATCAAGGGATTTCACATTTCTTCTATTGAATCATTTTTTCTGATTCTAAAGACCCTAATGCGTATCCTCCATCCGAGAGAAATAGAACGGAGGAAATATATAAAGAACATAGCATATTCTAAACGATAACATTATGAGAGGAGTCAAAATGGCCGAAAGGTGCCTTAGTCACAAATGATAATCCCTTTCATTTAAGTAGATTCATATTCTGAATGCAGATGCCACTTGGGCTTATTGGAATCAACGTACGGTGTTCAATTTGTCGTTATGGGCATTAAGAAGAATAATGTCCTTTGATTCTTCTACCGTGGACCTAGTTAATCTATGATTTATCTTGACATTTTTCTCAAGAAGACGACCCTCAAGTTCTATAACGTTCCACCTTACTGTGTTTTGATATGTTTTAAGTATTCTATCATCAAATTTTTATTCTTCTCGAATGAAATGCGGAAATTTTCTTTTTAGAATTTTTTCCCAACCTATTTTTACAACTTAATTCTTATTTTAGTAGGAATTTTGATTTTAACGTTGGATCTGAGCAGCAACATGGGGAATACAGCGCAATCTTAACCCGACTAAAGGCGTGCCATCCTAAAAGGGAAACTACAAGGGAAGAAGAGCCCTTAGGGGGAAGATTATTATTATAATTATTATTATCAACTAACAAGTTACCTCGCTGGAAGGAAAAACGACTTATTAGGGAAAGAATGAAAGAGAATATAATTAAAGAGAAGAATAAGGAAATAGTTTTTAAAACAAAGACATAAAATCAAAAATCCCTGACAAAGAAAATTAAAAGATCAAAGTATTTAATTTTATCGGAAAAATCGGTGGAAAAGTGGTAACTTTTCTTTAGCCGATTTTTGTGCTGGTGGAGAAACCAGGTTTTCCTTTTTCATTTGTGGCATTTCAGAAATCTTGGGGAAATCCACTCATTCCAATGGTGCAATCCATGGGACGAGGGACCCCCGAAAGAGGTTCTGATACTTATCTGTTGGATGAGAGCAAACGGAAGAAGTCTCTCACTTCAAGAGTTGAGGATTTTGGGAATCTTTCTTTTAATTCCAGATTTGATATTTGGATTCCTGTTGGAGTTAACCTGCTATTTGGGTTCTTGTTTTGAGGTTGAGACTACCACCACCACCATTACTACACCACCACCACCACCACTACTAAAACTAAAATACCTCCACCACCACTACTACTACGCCACCACCACTATTACTATACCTACGACACCACCATCACCTCCAAAACCATTACTACTACAACACCACCACCACTTCTACTACACCAACACTATTACTACTAATTCATCCCTACTACCACCACTACTGCCACCCCATCACTACTACTACTACTTCCCAACTTCTACCACCATCACCTCCAAAACCATTACTACTACACCACCCCCACCACTTCTACTACACCAACATTACTACTACTAATTCATCCCTACTACCACCACTACTGCCACACCATCACTACTACTACTACTACTTCACCACTTCCACCACCACTACCACCATTACTACACCCCCCCACCCCCACTACTACCACTAACACTAATACACCAGCACAACTACTACCAGCACAACTACTACCACCACCACCACTAGCACCACTACTACTACTACACCAACACTATCACTACTACCATTATTACTACACCACTACTACCACCGACACCATCATTATTACCACGATCACTACCACACATCCCGATTTCTCACACGATGACAGCCGCTTTACTGGTATTAAAAGGAATTACCACCTAAACTTTTCGGCAACTGGAAGATTATTGCGTAATTTGGTCGAAAAAGGTATGAACCCGCACAGCGCTTGACTCCCTCTCTGCCGGTCTTTCTTCCATTCGATTTGCCTTCTTAACTCCATGTCTACTGCTATACCATCCTACTTTATTGCCCACCTGTCTACCACCAGCATACTTAATTACCTGCGTGTCTACTATTCTACTTAATTACCCACCTGTCTTCCATGCCTACGTAACTAAGTGCCTGACTCTCAGCCTACCTAACTAAAAGCCTTACAGCCAGCTTGACTAATTCCTTGCCTGTCTGTAAGCCTACCTAATTACCCACCTGTCTACTATCCTAGCTAATCACCCGATTGCCTATCACTCTATCTAATTCTCGCCTATCTGCTAGTTTATCTAATTGCCTGACATTTTACCTAATTATCCTACTGTATGCCAGCCTATCAAAGTACCTAATTATCAGCCTACATACCTAATTGATTTAGTGCAAGCTTAACTAATTACATGTCTATCTGCCAGCCTACCTACCTCTCTGTCTACCTACCAGCTTGCCTTCATTTTCTTAAAGTCGCTCTCTTTTATGTCAATTTGAGGATTCATTTAGTAATAAAGTAATTTATTTAGATCGCAGTATTTGGAAATGACTGTAGAGAGAATATTCAACTTATTCTTTCTTCATATTTGGCCATTATATACCTAGAAGGGTTCGACGTTGATGCATTTGATCTTTATGAATTTATGCGACTCTATTCATCAAAGTAACTCCCTAAATTCTAAAAGGGAGAGATTTAAATCTCCCCTGAATATATTTGAGCTGTATTTGAAGAATCATGGAATCCTATTCTAACGAAGAGGACGCCACACACGCTCCAGGATACGGGGAGGGAAAATCGGGCCTTTAAGTGGTTCTTTGTAGTTCTTATGGAACCTCCCTTCATCGAGAGGAAGGACGGGAAGGAGGGATTTGTCCACTCCTGGTTTCATTGCCTTAAACATTCCTTAATTTAATTAATTACAAGTTTTACCAATATCCTATTATATTTGAACCGCTGTAGGAGGAAACCAACCTAACCTCACTTTACCAAACTAAACAACCTAACCCAACCAACCTAATCCATATTTAAGTTGTGCCTTCTGCGGACAAACTTAACTTAACCTATCAGCTAACGGATAAGTTAGCCCATAAGTTAAGCCAAGTTGGGTAGCATAAGGCTACCCAACTCTAACCAGATTAATCTACATTATACTCATACCTTAGAATAGTTGTACCCTAGTCACTTCGACCCCTAACCTGACCCTATCTTACCCTAAGAAACCCTGAACGGTAATTGGATCTCATGCAGCGAAACCGCGTCCCATACATAATCAGGTGAAATGCTTCAAAAATAGACGTCGATTTAGCTTGACTCAGTTCTAAAGCCATGTGAATGAACGTCAATTTCGCTTAATTCAAGTACAGGGCCGTGTGAATGGACGCCAATTTTGCTCGATTACAGCTCTAAGCCATGTGAATGGCCACCAATTTAGCTTGAGTCAGGTCCAACACAGTGGTAATGGACGCCACTTTAACTTGAGTCAGGTCCAACACAATAAGAATAAACGCCAATTTAGATTGACTCAGGCCGAATGTCGTGAGAATGGACGCCAATTTACCTTGACTCATGTCTAAAGCTGTGGAGAATGGACGCCAATTTAGTGTGACTCATGTCCAATGCCTTGGGAGAGGAGGCCGATTTAGCTCGAATCTTCTCCAATGCCGTAGGAATAGATAATGATTTAGTTTGACTCAGGTCCAATGCAGTAAAAATCAACTCCACTTTCGCTTGACTCAGGTTCAACGCCGTGGGAAGGAAGGCCAACCGAGCTTGACTCAATTTTCTCCAATCATAATTCCCTCGATCTTATGAAAACGAACTTCATAAAAATGAAATACGCAGTGGATTTAACTTTGCGCACTAAAAGAAATAACTAAAAGTTCGTGCCATCGATACTGAACACTTAAACATAGGGCATTTCATCATGACATTAATCAAGGGGCACACCACCCTTCCGGACGACAAAACGGGATTTGGAGCTCGCTTATAAAGGTAATAATAAAGAAGGCGAAGCAACAACAAACTAAAAGATAAAAAGAAAGGGAATATTATCGATAATAAACCGATAACTACGTGATTTCCAGTTATTCTTTGTGCACACCAGGGTATAAAAACCTAGCCCAGACGTACCTTGACGCATAACCCGGAACCTTAACTACGAACAAGAACAAGTTGGCTAAAAATACGAAATTTCGATGAAAGCGTAAAAAATATATTTGTGTAATTTAAGTTGACATTTGTTTGGCAAGAGTTTGACATTGGCATTTCAATTCTGACCTTTCCTCCGATTCGGCATTCGGGAGACGATAATCGAAATGATGACGTCATGGTTCACCTGTGACCATCATTTTCATGACCTAATTTCTCACTTACTTTATCTATCCATCTATCTACACATCTATTTAAAATAGTGAGGTAAGTGCATAACCAAACTAGCAAAGGGAGAGAATACTTAGAGCTCAGGGGGTAAAAGAGGAGGGCGTAAATCGTCCGAGGGTGACCCGTTAAGTTAAAAAGGCAGTTCCATTGATGATAATTATCAATCAAACACCTGTTCCATAGCTTCTGCCATAATATTTATATTTCTCCCTCAAAACATTTTAATTTTTTCATCACAACAGATTCCTCTGCCGGATGCTGTCAATCCACAAGCGGCAGTTTTGATCCCAATTTCACGATCCAAGCAATAAAGTGATACGGATTTGCTTCCTTAGACGAAATCATTGACCGTCCAGCACACACAACACTTTTCTGTTCTTTTACTCTCGTTCTGTACACTTCACTACCCCCGAACCAATCTTAATGGGGGTTCGTTGTTGAATACGGGTGCAAGTTTAGGACGTTTACGATTCTTTAGGATCCGCATGGCCAGAGAAGTTTTCTAATTTGGCTGCTTTTACTTTCAAAACCTTCTTACCTCCACTAACTTCACCACTTCCTAGCGGCTCCGAGTGCCCTTTGGTTGTTTCCTCTCCTGGCTAGTCGAACGATGTACTTTCTACATATTTTCACTTCCTCTAACTTTGCCATTTTCTTTAGGATTTGGTTTGCATTTTGGGGTGTTTTTTTTGGAGGGGAAGGGGGGGAAGTTGTAACATTGTTTTAATATTATTTCTTTTACTTTATAACTTATGTTAACTTGTTAAAGACGTTATATTGATGATACCCTCCTTAGTTTTCTCTCTTGTTTGTAATAAAGGAATCTCGGCAAGGAAACACCCCTATTCGATGCTAAGGAGGGGGTTAGAGGGATTCTAATGGATTGAAATCTCGTTGCGTCGTTTTAAATAAGTAATTTGAGAAGGACGGTATTTTCTGGACCACACCTTTCTACGTCTCCCTCCAAACGCCAGGCTTACCACTTATCTTGCCTCCTTTATTGGAAACCTGAACTCTGAATAAAAGTGCTTTTACTTTTTTCGAATTTATCTACGGCTTAATTGTAAATAGTTTTTATTATGTTTGGCTTACTTGTTGCTAATTATTATTTTTTTAATGGTGATACTTAATTTCCTATAAATATTAGGAATTAACAATTTTTATTCCGATAGGTAAATACATAAAATACAGGGAAGCAAATATAGCATATCCACCAATTTCTCGGCTTTAAATGAAAGTTTTAAACAGGAGGAAACGCCAAAGTATTGAGAATAAATCTGTGGACTTTATTACAACGTGAGAATAAAAAGAGTCAACAGATTATCTGCATGTATAAAATATGGCAGAAATTAGCTGGTGTACATAAATGATGATCAAAACTAAGAGGTAAAAATATGGTAAAACTAGACACGTTAATAATAAACCAAACGAATACGCTGCAATATGAGCCAAAATAGACAATACAAATGATCTATTAATCAAAAAATTTACAACATAGAATAAAATATAAATTATAAGCAATGTACCAAATTAAGATATTACAATATGGCAAAAGAAACTACCTAGTAAATGAGTAATCGAAAGAAGGCGTTGCATTATGGCAAAAAGTGGAGCAAATGAAAAACAAGCTCTGCTGAACAAAAAATTGCGTGCTCTAACTTATTCGGATTTATGACCTTACGACCTTCAAAACTTTCAATAATCCAGGACTAACTTTAGAAGGACCTTGGAAATTCTATCATTCGAAAGAGAATGTAATAAAAAATAAGGCTTTACAATTTCGTTAAATTCAGCCGAATAGTTATGGTGGAATTTTTAAAACAAAATAATTCCCGGGCTAACCTTAAGAGGACTCTGGCAATTATATCATTCAAAAGAAAATGTAAAACTATAAAGTTTTCAAGTTTCGTTAGAATCGGCCGAATAGTTATGATGTTATTGCCAAATAATTCGCGGGATAACCTTGGGAGTGCTTTGGAAATTATATTACTCGAAAAAGAATGAGAGACTACATAAGAGTTTCAGACTTCGTTATAATCGGCGGAATAGTTATGATGTTATTGTCAAAACAAAATAATTCCCGGGCTAACCTTGGTAGGACCTTGTCATTTATATCATTCGAAAGGGAATGCAAAACAACATAAGGGCTTCAAATTTCCTTAAAATCGGCTAAATAGTTAAGACGTTATTGCCAAAATAAAACAATCCTAGGCTAAACTTGGGAGGACTCTGTTAATTATATCATTCAAAATATAATGTAAAACAATATAAGGGTTTCAAATTTCGTTAGAATCGGCTGAATAGTTATGGTCATTGGCAAAACAAAATAGTTCCCTTGCCACCCTTGGGGGCACTTTGTTCAATTATAGCATTCGAAAGAAAATGTAAAATGACATAAGGGTTTCAAAGTTCGTTATAATCGGCCGAGTAGGTATGATGTTATTGCCAAAACCAAATAATTCCCGAGATAACCATGGGAAGACTTTGAAGTCGATATCTGAAGTTTTGTACAGCACGTTCGCACATACTGTGGGGTATGGCGTTAACTTCTTCAATAATCCGCTCCCTTAGCTGTAGTAGAGTGTGAGGGTGACGTTTAAACACCTTTTCTTTCAGATATCCCCAAAGAAAAGAGTCACAAATGCTCAAATCAGGTGACTGCGCATGCCACCCTAAATCACCGCTCAGAGACCCCAGACGTCCGGGAAACATTCGTCTCAAAACATTGAGTGAATTTCGACTGTGTGAGCTGTAGCCCCATCCTGCTGGAACCATACGTCCCCCAATCCCTCATCTTCAACAATCTCCTCCTTTCTGGGCTGCAGAAAATTGTGCAACATTGAGAAATAACCTTCGGAATTCACGGTCACAGTTATTCCTTCCTCCTCAAATAAGTACGGGCCTATTACGCCTAATTGTATTTGATACTGAAATGGGGATGTCTACGGAGCAGAGCAAAACTACGCGCACCTCCCTCCCCTCTCCTCCCCCCCCCTCCCGAGCAATGACTACTCAAAACTGCTTAATCGGTTCTGCCGCACCCTGTATAATACTCCACGCCTAACCTTGCCGACTCATCCGCAACCCCAGACACTTGAGCGTCACATTAAAGTCATACATGACCTCAACATACAGACAATATTACCTCAAATAGCACGTCAAAACAATAAAAAAATAATTCGGGCAACACAAAGAAATACTGAATATTCTCTAATTTTTCGGCACCAACCTAACTTACGCAGCTTCAGCTTGGGCTCCATCCATAACAATAAAAAAACAGAGCCGTTTCGCATAGTAATTGGCTGCATTTAGAACCACCCTTTTACACCACCCCACTAAAACCAAAAATTTCCCACTAAAAACCACTTAAACATAAATAGCACACAAGTTTTCAGGAAGCTCTGATGCTTCTTAGACCCACTAAACCACTCTCTCATTACTATCCATACAATCAGAAACGCACAAATCAACCTACCATCCACTACGCCCAATTATTATCAAGATTTTTACCAACCTCACCGAGTCACCAACCATAACACAATGAAACATAGACATACCCACTTCACCAGCATAATACTGCAAAACTAGCCACAAAATACTGTCAATTGTTCCACACGTCATTCACTCATCCGAATCCACTCTTGATCGCTAGTGTCTGTGGTCCATCTACGGCCAGGACACCTCCACTCTGAACACATTTACCAAAATAGAATGAACCACTACACCACTCTCCCAAAGTGCTCCAGCTACAACCTGCAGCTACCCATCTCATCCTATCCTCCCCTTCCCTCAACCATTTATTTTAGGAGACCTCTAGAAAAAACCACATGCCATGGCATAATTCCTAAGGAACTCGTCCTTCAGACGGGCAGAGCATTCAGTTTACTACAGTTCATTGTTTATCCTCACTGGGGAGATGCCATTGGTGTAATGGAGCATGGTGGGCTTTCTGAGGGCTAATAAGTCAAATTCTTGCTCTTAAAAGCCTATCGCATGAGTTGCCCTGGATGTAGGTGGTGGTTGGGGTTGCATTGTTATATCGTTACTTCGTTGTCCTTCGATTTCATTTTCAGTTCTTCTGTGTTCTTCAAACAGTACTTCGGTTGGCTGTCGTCGACCAGGAACCAAGATATATGTATGTGGTCTTCCGAGTTTCCTTCTCCTGGTATTTGTAATGTAGCAAGGGGCGACCACGAGGGTGTCATCCATAGTTCCGTTTACCAAATACGAATATATTCAGGGGCCTGCCTTCCTACATGTGAACCACATAGCCTTAACATCTGAGGTTATGTTTGATGATTGTAGTTGACTAAAGATGCCTCTGGAGCACCAACTAAATTAATTCAAAGACTGTAATAAATGAAGGTGTATCGATAAAAAATAGACCCAATTCCATCCCAATTACAGGTCTTTTACAGGTCTTACCGTACATACATTTAATAAAGAAAAGGAAAAATATTTTCAATTCCAAAAATGCAAAATTAAATCACGTAAAAATAAAAGATTAAAACATTTGAGAACAAAACCAAAAAGAAATATCTAGCGAAAAGACAATAAAGGAGACTTAGTTGGCAATCTAAAGAAAAACAACCCATTTATCCTTGAAACTCACAAACCTGCCACCAAGCACGAATCTATGCCACATCATCTATATTTTAAATATATACTATAATATATCATCAAAATAATTAAACGCGATAAAGTAATAGGTTTAATATGTAAATGAGGTAAGAAGACAAAGGCACGAATCCCATAAATATCAATGAAATAATCGAATCGGAAGCAAATAAAAGAATGGTCATAACCAGCAACTCTCCTCCCAAGAAAATATATATTCGAAGAAGAAATGAAGGCTAACATGAATTTATAAATGATGCAATTTTTCATTCCTAGCAATTAATTGATTGCAAATTCAATAAAATTCTAAACAACCCATTTATCTTTGAAACGGACAAACCGGACACCAAGCACGAATCTATTTCACATCATCTATATTCTAAATATATACTACAATTTATCATCGAAATAATTAAACGCGATAAAGTAATAGGTATAATATGTAGATGAGGTAAGAAGACATAGGCACGAATCCCATAAATATCCCCCCAAAATATACTCGAAGAAGAAATGAAGGCTAACATGAATGTATCAATGATGCAATCTTTCATTTCTAGCAATCAATTGATTGAAAATTGAATAAAATTCTTCCATCACACAGAATACTGAATACCCGTTAAGTCACACCCATTGACTGAATGCACTGCCATCACTTTTAACTTTTCCTCTCCATTACTCTAGCCAACTCCATCTTCATAAATTGGTTCACACCGATAGAAGACAGTCTTCTTATCGTGACTGGGGCAGGGAAAGGCAGGGGCTTGGCGTGTCCCTCAAGTCCTAAGGAGCGCAGATGTGTACTTTGGCTTTGTACTTTCTACGCATTTTCATTTCAAACTTGCTACTTTTCTGACGAATCTCCTTTAAAAAATAATATCAAATAGTCCCATAAATTACCAAGTGTGGTCAAAATTGCATTAGATTATATGTATCAGTTTATTTCTCCATTTCATGAGCTAAAAGAAATAAAAGAATGTATTCAATTTAAAGTAATATTAGCGTTTTAATGATATAGCTTAGCACTCTCAGATTTCTAACAGTAGAAATAAATTGAAGCTGAAATTGGGACTCGTAACGAATAATTCAAAGCTTCTAGAAAATAATTTATTAAATATAATCCAGAAAAAAGAATAATTTTTAGGACAAACTAACATCTCTCAAGTATATCCAAATCTAATAAGTACAATTTAATCCATCCAATTATTTAGTGCTTTATTCCCTCTAATATTCTAATCGGAGATCGATTCTGTTTTAGCCAAATAAATAACTTTTACTTGTATTTATTTTCATGCTAATTAATTGGCCCTTTTTAAAATTGTTCCAATTTTCAGAAATGCTACTAAAAGTCGTTTGGAATGGTTAAATGCATAAATAAATCTACAACCTAGAATAAAATTACTTGCTTTTATCAAAATTTGTAAACATGCTTGTATCAAACCTATCTTGTAAAAATTGTTTATCTTCCAATAATCTCAAACTTTAATTTAATAGTCAAAATAACACATTTTCGCATATGTGTAATCGTTTTAAACTAAGGCTCAATTTTCTTTTTATTTGGACTCCTTTCATAAAAATAGCTTTTCTTGGCAAATACTCTTAAAGTCTCTCTGAGCTAAAAATCCTTCTTACAATAACGTGATCCCAAGAACATCAGCTGCATTGTGATGATCTTCGGTAAAGTAAGAGTTGGGTTTCTTCATATATTTAAGAAAACTTCAGATATTTGTATTATTTACCTACAGTTTTCAAGAAACATTTTGATAATTAATTTATCTTTGAGTCATTTATTACTCTACCGACAAATATCTATGTGATATTCTTTATGAAACTACATTTTTAGAAATGACACATTTGTACGTTCTTTGTAGTTTTGGTAAAGTTTTTACCACAAATTAATGCTGTGGTAGGACTATTTTAATGGGTACGTACACCTTAACGTCAGATCCAAACCAAAAATAGGTACACCAATACTGCAGAAATGCCCACAACAGCGAAAACTTATCATAAATTAATTTTATTATCTATTGTAACTTAATTCATGGGTGAAATTGATCATAAAAATGATAGACAACAAAGAAGTTATATACAAAAGTAAATAAAAAAAGAAATATTAATTAATTAACTACAAATATATTAGACATGACCTTTAGGAAATAATATTTAGCGTAAGGATCCAAGAAGAAGGCCAAATTAGATTTCATATTCATTTTAATATTCAAGAAATATGAAAAAGGAAGAAAACATCAAAATATATTTTTTAAATATTATCCAAGCCTTATTATATTATAAAAGGGAATAATTTTCAGCATAATTTCTGTTGTGTTCGATTTTACACTTGATTTAGACTAAAATTGGCATACTGATTTGAAAACTACAGTCAGTTTTCTTCTATCACGTCAGGTTTTTCTGTTCAGCTTACTCTCTACATTATCATAATTTTTATTGTTTTTCCTTAAGTAATAGGACTAGTAAGCTAATTGTTTTTATTATTTTATTATCATTTATTGTTAATCATAAATATTGGAAGAAAAATATAGCTAAATTAGTTATTTTTTTAATTAACCCTGATTAACACTTTGTTAGAGATGAGAGAGAGAAAGAACAGACACCTGGTCAACCCTTTTCGTCTGCGCTAATGGAAGTACTAAATCATGAGACGCCGTGGTGGCCTGAAAGCCTGCATACGCAGAAAGCTGCGACAAGCTTGAGAGTTCTAAAAGGTCCCATTAGGAGTCGGACAAAGTTTCGCCTCGCCGGCTTAGGAACCTTCCCGCGATCGTGCTAATAGGGCGAGACTACCATCGCCTGCCGATGCGTTGGACCCTGGAACCCTCCCCTTCAGTCGGAGTGAGAAAAACCCCATTCGATCCCACTATAAATCCTCCGGCGCCAGAGTTGGAAGTCAGTATTAGCCGCCTGCCCACCCTGTGAGTATCCGCTGTCTGCCCGCTCCCGTCACTACCTGCTATTGCGCCCCGTTGGAATCTACAAAATTCCTCGCAGAACTCCTCAAACTCCAGGTATTCTCGTTTAATTCGCGTGAATCTACCCCGTACTCGATGTTACCCGCTCCTCGAACGCAACGCTCCCATTATCGACTCGGTGTTTTAAACCCAAAGGCAAGATCTAAGTTCATCCCGTTGGCAGTCATTTTCAAGAGATTATTATTCGAAATTTGCGCCAAGGCAAGGATTACTCCCTTGGACCAAATTTTTGAGGTAATAGCAACACGTACGCTCAAGGTCATTCGAGCGACCCTTCGGTCAGTATTGTTCGTTTGTGTGCACGGTGATCATCCCCGCCAAGTCCTCCTCCCGCTTTTAAGTCGCTGAGATTCGTGTACGTCTAACGTGCTATATAGCTTGTTTTAAAACCCCTTTTAACCTTTGTAAAAAGAATATTAATTTGCATATTAGTAAAGTTATTTTTGTACCCGTTATTCTATTAACCCTGAACCTATAAGATAGCCGACTATTTGGTTAACCTAAAATTCGGTTAATTTGCTCTCTGTCTGTATTATAAATCTCCCATGCACATATTAGTCATCTATCTTGGCTGAGAAAACATCAACCCTATTCTACGACACACTTCGACCGTGAAACGTAGAAGAGGCACTATTAGCAAACAGCGACAGCTTGTACCTTTTTTTAATAGTTGTATGTGAGACAGTACGGTGGTAAGTTGTCTGCCTCTATATTATATTATATATATATATATATATATATATATATATATATATATATATATATATATATATATATATATATATATATATATATATATATATATGATTTTTTGGAAAGAAAACCATTTAGCTTTATAAAAATTCACTTTTGACAATATTTCGATGAAGTTACATCCACCATTCATAAGTAACACTTGTATATTTTTCATGTTAATGTTTAATTTTATGTGGGTAGGAAATGATTGACGGAAATTTTTCCAAAGTTTCAAATTATTTTTAGGGTTTTGTATGTTAATGATTGGTCTTTGGTCTATTATACTTAATGCTTCAAAAGAGCATTAAGTCATCTTTTTTATTTGATTTTAATATAATTTTTTTATTAGTGTTTCTGTCCTTGGTCAAATTTTGTATTTTCTTCAAAATGCGTTCTGATTGTTCCATTATTGTGGCATTGTTTGCATTTGATCTTTCTTCAGGCTTTTTGTGGTAAAACCAATGGAAGATGTGTCAATGGCTTTACATCTATTGTTATGGCAGGTGAAATGGTATAGCAAATGGTGTGTTTCAGATATAGCAGCAGCCAATAATATACTTGTTAGAACTAATCTCTTACTTTTTTATTTGTGTAGTAGATAGTAAGGTTAATTTTTATTTTAGCATTTTTACTTTTAAGGATTTTGCTTATTATCTCTTTCTTGTTTTTCTCTATGAATGTAATTCTCATTTGGTTGCACTAGGATATTGTTAATTTCTCTTTTTCGGTATTATATACAGGGTAACCACCCCGAAACGGTCCCCAAATTCCGATTAGCCCCAGAGAAAGAAATCTCGGGGGGGGGGGGGAACTAAGGTCTGGGCTGTGAGGTGCCCACTCAAAATCAGTCTTGAGACTGATCCCACGGCCACCAAGGTTCTCTTTCAGCCAATCTCGGGACAGGTTTGAGGCGTTAGAGCTTGCTCCATCATGCTGAAACCAGAACTTTCCAATAAGCGACGGGAACAGGGTCTGCAGCTCCCTCTTGAAGGTTTTAAGGATCTTAAAATATCGCACCTTGGTGACTGTCACTGTTGCGCCAGATTTCTCAAAGAAGAATGGTCCGATGATGCCTCTGGGTGAGATTGCAGTCCCTACCGTGCACTCAAAGAAGTATAGGGGCTTTGTGGCTACCTGATTTGGTCTGGAGGTCCCCCAGAAGATATTTGTCTTCGAATTTACCTTTTCTGCAAGATGGAAGTGAGCTTCATCCTAGGTCCAAAGGATGTTAAAGAAAGTTGGGATCTCCTGACTCTTTCCAGTATTTTGACTGCCATAGCCTTTCTTTGCTTCTTGTCTGAGGCTGTAAGGGCTTGATTTGTCTGTATTCTGTATGAGTAGGCCTTTAAATCCATTACTAGCACTCTCCTGCAAGTCTCACGGGATATACCGAGGGACTGGCTTCACTTGCGCACAGTCTCTTGGACTCTGCCGAACTGATTCTCACGCTCTCGATCAGCTCAGCCATACGCTTCATGGGGCGTCCTGAATGACTTGTACGGTTGCCACTGGCTGCATTGATGTTCTCCACTGTCCCATAGTTCTCAAAGTGGTTCACTCAGTCCTGAATTCTGCTCTTGGAACGGGGCTTTTTCACATTCGAACTGATGCACGAAAGTGTCATTCACTTTCTTGAACGAGCCTATATTGTAGTAATGTTTTGCGCAGTATATTCTTTGCTGGAGCTCCAATTGAGATCTAGTTGTGTTCATAAGCGTTGCTTCTGTCATGTCCTGCAAAGCAAGGGTGATTAGTGAATGAATAAACGATATATCACAAAAAGTGTGTGCAGGCCCAATTTTGGGGGTGACTATTATGTTTCTTTTATTATTTATAAATTGATTAATAGTTTGGTCTATAATAAGGAGGGTAAAATCATTATTGAGTAACATTAGCGCGATCTGTCTTACTTTTGTATTAAACCTTTGCCAGTCTGAAGAAATGAAGAATATTCTATGAAGAAGTGTTTTGATTACACCAATTATATGGCCCCGTGACATCAATAGGTATAAGTTAGATAGTCGCCATCATGTTGTTGTTTTTATAAAAAGTGAAGTGCTGGATTTATATTTATCTGCTATGATATGCAAGTTTAAAAAAAAATTATTCTTCCATTTTGACTATTTTCACATGTGAATTTCAAGTATGATGCTTCTTCATTCATTGATAAGACTTCATAGTAGAAGGAGGTTTGCTCTGAGCCATGCCGAAGGTCAAAGTATTTTTTAAAGCTATTCGACAGCAAATAATTTAACTTCATTTAGATAGTTTTTCCTATAGGCCTATTTCTGGGCGAGTTCAAGTGCCCTATGCAATCAAGGTTTGATAATTCGAAAGCATCGCGATTATGGAATCAAATCCAATTTGACAAGAGCCGGTGCTTCTCTCAAAATTTACGATCGGTTTCAACGTTCCATAGTCTAAAGCTAAAGAATAATACAATTAATACTACAAAAGATCTACAAATTTCTCTGGAATTATCAGGGACTATAGTCAGTAAAATAACTATTAGTAGATACGAAGAGGACACAACTTCATCAACCGCCTTCCCAGGAAGGCGAATTTCCTTGTGACTTATGCAATCGCATCTGTAGATCACGAGTAAGGCTGCACACCCATAGACGCGCCCACCAGAACTAGACTCACCGTAACTTCTTCTAAGTCATGAAGAGACGTCATCGTCGTAATCGACGAACAACTATAAGCAAGTAGAGAGCTCCATCGTAATAATATGCATTCTTTTACTCCCCCTTAAAACTCCACTTCTTAATGAAAAGCATGTAATGTACTTTTTAATGTTTGCCAGAGAGTTCTTGAAAAATAAAGCGAATTTTTGTAACAAATGTTATATGCTCAGAGAGGAGTATAATATTACTTCTCGGCCAAAATGATACTGGTCACGGCTAGAATGCACAATATATGGTGCCAAGCACAACGGCACAATCGTGAAACACATGCCCGAAGTCTCATGGTTTTGGTCTCATTTGCTGCAAAGGGCACAGGAGCACTGCACATCATTGCTGACAAAATAAATAGTGCCCCATATTGAAAGAGACTGGAGGAAAAGCTGCTCCTAAGTGCGAAAAAATTCTACTCTCGACATTAATGGATAATTTAAAAGGATTCTGATCCTAAGAACACGGCCAAATTAACTTAAGAATGGTTTAAGAAGAGGAAAATAAACGTTCTTCCATGGCCAAGTCAATGGCCAGACCTCAATCTTATTGAGCAAATGTGGCGAATACTGAAGGCTGCAATTCTCAACAGAAACCCTAAGAAAATTTTCTCTTTAAAGTATATTTGAGTAGAAGAGTGGAACATAGTATCAAGAAATGATCGCTAAAAGCTAATATTAACTTATGAGAATCTTCTTCGTGCTGTTATTGCAAACAAAGGTTATGCCGTGAATATGAAATGACTGAAATTATTAGTGGTTGAATACTTTTGTCACCTGATGAATTGTGATTATTACCAATTGTTTTTATAAACGAAATAAATCTGTCCTGTGTATTTCTTTGGTTAAATATGTGTATGTTTACTGAGTTTCCGCTTAGATTTACATCCAGACAAAAACACGAAATATTGAAAATTTAAGTATGCAATCACTTGTAACTTCAACAATATATATATATATATATATATATATATATATATATATATATATATAAATATAAATATATATATTTGTGTATACCACGTAAGGAAAGAGGAAGATTGATTAGAGTTAGTACTTTCGTTGTCTTAATATATTGAAACAGTTTACGTGGTATACACAAATATTTATACTTATCACGTGTTACCTCTCGTGATATAATTGAGATCAAAGCGGTTGCTCACTGCCTCAGTGTGTACGGTTCGAATCCCACCCCAGCTCGGATTTTTGCGAAGTAGGAAATAACTATTTCCGAAGAAAAATTATTCCGTTTTCTCTTTCTTAAGGTGTGTTGGATGTATTTCATCATTCTCTTGCGCTCATGAATGATATACATTATATATATACAGGTAGGTTGAAGGAGGTATATCGAATGTTAATAATCTAGCGTCCTTCTTAAAGCTAGGGGGAAGGGTGCAGCAACAGAAAGGATCAAAGAGATATTCCCTTACGAATAAGGTCACGACATGTTGAGTTAAAGCAACCCTTACAGTCATATATGCTACGCACACATATACAAATATGTACATCATTTACTCGAATTCCCAAGCCACGAAATGTGACTGATAAAATTCACCGACTTGAGAGTTGTAATATGTCGATTTGTAATAATAATATAAAAATATTATTACTGTTTAATGGAACCTTGTCAATAAGTTTTAGGTATTTTATTAATGCATTAATGACAGCGCGACAATTTCCATACTAAATTTCCTACTCCAGTCGGTAGATGGCGTCGGCGATATTCATTGAGGAGGAGGAAATAAAGCGAGGGACTTAATCCCTCAAAGTTTCCCTTCGTTTCTTCCATCATTCTCTCGTAGTTCGAAGATGGACGAAAGTATGAGGATCCTGAATTGCCCCATCATTATCCTAACTTAAGAGCCACTCGTCCGCAACGCTCAGAGTTACCCTCACGTCCAAGTCGACTGCACGGCGGGACTTGGCGCAAATCCGTCGCTCGTGTCGAGAAGCGTTCGTGACTTCTTCAATGGTTCCCCGAGCGACGGATTTTCCGGCTCTCGCTTCTATTCCCGGGCTTAACTTCAGCGAGTGGATTTGTGATTATTTATGTTAAATGAGGTACTGCCGGCGCATACACACGCGATCATGGGCGTAGAATTTTATTTTTAGTCGCGTGCACGCGAGGCTATAAGTTATTACGTCGGTTCGTAGGTCATCGGTCAGATGGTAATCGTATTACTTTTCAATGAGTGTTTTGGCAATGACATCGTAACTATTCGGCCGATTCTAACGAAATTTGAAACTCTAATGTTGTTTTATCTTATCTATCGAATGATATAATTATCAAGGTCTTCCCAAGGTTAGCTCGTGAATTATTTAAACTTTTGATGCTCATACAGTCATAAGTAAGATTAATTGAGAACACGCGACTTAGGTTTTTTATCCTTGTTTTAATAACTTAAACTGCATTATACGAGGACGTGGTCTGCTATTGGCAAAACAATGGTTAACCATATCAGTCCAATGCATCTACTTAAGAGGGAGGGGGGGCTAGTCATTTTACCCCATTTAAAACTAAGGGGTTAATCTAACAGTCATAAATGAACTGTTTATTTGGGTTATTTTAATGAACATTTGAGAGTGTTGGAGACACCCAGTAGTGGAGTGTGTAGATGAATAACTCTAGTAGAGTTGCAGCCATTCTTATTTTTCCCCAAAGAAGGAAATCTATCGCGGTATTCCTGTTAGGGAGATTTTTCGTACAAAGAGGGTATGTAACACCTGGTGTTAAAAGGGGAGGCTACTTTTGGGGTAGGTGGGGAGAGATGGATTTTCTAGTAAAGAAGGGCAAAAATGCGGAAGAGACCGATTTCATAAAAGCTAGATAGAAAGTTAAATTAAAGAAATTAGAATTTTTATTTTAATTGGCGTCCTACCAATCATTTTTAATTTGCAAGGCTGCCAGCAGGCTATATAACCCCGCAGCAGTCTACATAACCCAACTTAAATAAGCAGCAGCGGCTGGCACTAGCAAAAGAAATTTTTCTAAAAAAAAATCAAAATTTCCTCCACATGAATAAACATCAGAGGCGGAAAACACCAGCCGAAATTTATTAAAAAATTAAATTATCCTCCACTTAAAAAACAAGAATAATAGAAAAAAGCACCACCAAGAGTCTTCATTTAAAATATATATATTTGGAGAGATCCAGCTGCATGTTCGACCATTAGTATTTGATTTGATAACTAAAATATTCCTCTACTTGAACAGTCACATGAAGTAAACGTGTACAAATAGAATCCTTTTAGGCCCCCAAAAATGAAATGTTCCTCGTATTAACAAGTCACAAATCAGCAGGAATCGTTAGAATTAGTTTATTTAAAAAATTAAAACTTTCCTCTCATTGGAGCTGAAACAGCAGAATTTTATATAAAAAATAAAAATTCCCTCTATTTGAGGATATAAAAGGATGATTTTTGTTAAAAGATAAAGTTCTGCACTTAAAATGACACCAGAAACTGTGTTCGGTTTGTGTTTCAAAGGATTTTTATAAAATATTGTCCATTGTGTGAGCTGTAAGAACTCCGTCATTAGCGACATATACACACATTCATTGCTTTATTTAGTTTATTGGGTCCCGTTAAGATATTAAACATAGGAAATAATGGAAGACCAGCGGAAAAGAATGAAATAGAGAGAAAAGAAAACTAAAAGAATTTAGTAGAAAACTTTAGAGACTATTAATAAAACGCCGAATGGGGATTTTCATATAGATGGCGATTCAGTGTAAAGAAGTATAATAATAGAGTTGAATTATTGGCATTGAGAGCTACTAAATAGAGCTCTACATATATCCCTATTGGATTTTTTGTATCATTTAAATGACTATCAACACATTTATATCAATTTGGAGTTTTCCTTTGTCCTCATCGTTAGTTACTTTTCCATAGATTTTTTTGCAATCGCCAAATAAAGGTGACAGTTTCAGCAAATTATATCCATTTAAGCTTTTATCGGGAATTGGGTATCTTTCGACAACTTTAGATTTAGCTTTGATAAGTACCGTTTCGTGGGATTCGCTGCTCTCAATTTATTCCGCTAGGGATGAGGTTTGGGCTATCACAATAAAACCCAAAGTAAACCTCTAAAATAGCATATCGGTAAAAGGCTCTTTTGACTCTTACAAAAGTAGTCCAAAATTTGGGCAAGGGAAAATTTTGTAATTCATGTTCAAAGGCTTTATTAATGCCTTTCGCAAAAGACAAAAATAATAGGAATTGGGAGATTATTTTCTAGCTGCATATCAATGTAGGGAGAAAAACTTCTTTTTTACTGAATAATTGTCCGGAGTTGTCATAATTTTCTGGTTTCCTCTTCTTAACCAATCTTTTTAAAAATCACCCACAGGTTCTCGGGCAACTTGAAATCTAGATAGTTTCCAGGCCACGGTCCATATATGTATGTAGTGGTGACGTCCAGGGCATTTGGATATTTGTGCCCCACGACAATTAGCTATTTATAAAGCTAGAAAAGAATTAAACTACCTCAAAAATGATTGCAAATGAGTGGTATTTGGACAAAATTTGCCTCTGTTAACAATATTGGACCTTCGATGTAAACTCCAAGCTCTCAACAATATTAGACATTCGCTGTAAACTCCAAGCTCTCAATAATATTGGACCTTCGCTGTACACTCTTAGCTCTCAACACTATTGGACCTTCGCTGTAAACTCCAAGCTCTCAACAATATTGGACCTTCGCTGTAAGCTCCAAGCTCTCAACAATATTGGACCTTCACTGTAAACCAAGCTCTGCGAGAAGAATCCTCGTATTGTAACAGGGTTTCTTCAATGCTCGTGTGACTTTAGGTGACACAATCTATTTTCACGTTCGTCTATCTTCATACGTGTTCTAGTCTCAAGCTACACCGAGCAGTCTTTAATTTTCTTGTAATCAGGTGTTCGTAAATTCTAATGGATCCTGTCATTCTTTTGCTTTTTTTTTCTTGAGGGGAATTCACTCCTAGACGAAAAGGCATTTAAGGAGTGAAAGATAACCAAAAAAGAGAACAGAAAGTACTGAAAGTTACAAATATATATCCGGAAAGACGGTAAAAAGCTTTCCTTAAATGCTTAATGTCAAGACACATTCTAATTGAATGGACTCAATAGGCAGATGTGATTCGCTTAAAATAATGCGTTCGAAATGCACAAAGAGCATCATTCATAAAAGTAAAGAATAAATACGCTTCAATTGAAATATGAAAGTGGAAAATTCAGAATACTTTAATTAATGATAAAATGAAATATATATTTTATAGTATCTCATATAATTTTCATTGACTCCGTAATCAGGTAATATCACGATAAAAATTCCATATTTCCTAAACTTGATACACATTGTCTACACTAAAAGATTATATATTTTTTATAGCATTATATATTTAATATTCTACAAAAAAAGTCCGATATAGTGCCAGAGTAATTGTCAATCAGACGTATATTAATAATATAAAATATCCAAATGTGTTTCCATATAAATTTTAATTAACTACGAGAAGTGCTCAAAAGGTTTCCCGGAGCCATTAATGCACTTAAGAATGCAAGCATCCATAGCCTATAAGCATCTTTAAGGCCTTAATAAAATGGTTAGGCTTAGGCAACTCGTTCCAAAGAACATTCACACCAAGGAAATATATTTCTATATAATACATGAAAATGGAGTAAATGTTGTGAAATTGGTGAGGAGGTGGATGCAAACCTCACACTCAGGCATTTCAACGAAGCAATTTTATGTATGATTAATCCTAGAGAGATTTATTTTGAGTATAACTAAAGAAATTATTGTATTTAACTTAAATTAGAATAGGCATTAAACACAGATGGAAGAGAGGTATATAATGAAGTGACTAATATCATGGGATTTGTACTCTTGGTATCGTGTAGTACTTCCGCTATCCATAGAAATTGCAACAACTCGACGTGGCATCGATTCGACCAGTGGACAGAAGTCCTGCAGAAAGTTGTTGAATAATGGCATCTAGATAGCTTTTCATAGTTCCTTGATATTTGTTGGTGCACGATTTGGGGTTCAAATAGGCTTGGCACCATCCCTCGGAACTCTCAAGAATCTTTTGAACCATTTTTTAGCAGCTTTTGGCCCGATTTCACTACGCACTAACCTGCTGGAATTGAATATCTTTGTTTAGGTACATAAAGTTCTTGAATGGATTCAATTCAAGTTATCACTAAGCAGTGTGTCGTGGTATTGCAAGGGCCGAGTTGGTGTGTATGTAGGGTGGTCACGTACTTAGATAACTCCTTTATTACGTTTTCTCTAAGAGTGCTATATTATTTTTACGTTATTTAATCTTTGAGGATTTCTAGTGCCATGTGCAGCGTTTCGAGGATTGAATTAAATACTTCTAAAAATATATATCTCTAATTACAACATAAAAAAGTGAAATCTTAAAAAAACAACTATACAGCTATGAATAAACGAGTCTATGTTAGAATTACTAATTTAAACCAAATAAATATGAAGTAATGGTTGAACCCTAAGCTCACTTTAATATTGGAAGCTAATTGACACACAAAAATAATTGAATTTCTTTACCTTTAAAAAAACTACACGTGAATTCTTGGCATTGGATCTTATGTAGACGAAAAAAATGGTTTTGAGGCTAGACACGTGAGCGTGTTCTCAGATGCCCAACCCTTTTGTCTGACAAGGAGACAGACTTGGAGCAATCGGTGATTTTGGTGAGGGCGACGGATGGCGTTAAGCACGTTGTCTTAGTTAGGTGATTTAGACAACGGCACCGTAGAGGTATGATTTTTCCAATCTTTGGGTTAATCTTGGGATGCTTCGCACTGACGAGCGCTGAGGGAGTTCACCTTGGGTAATCATCAATGGCGAGGATTATCTCTGGTTTTTGTTGCAAACCGAGATAGGGTGGGTTTTCTGACGAGAGTTGTATGAGAATGATCCTCAATACAAAAGCTAAATTTAGGTGTGACCACCAGGAACTGGTTCAGAATGAACTTCTTCTCTGTTCCTTTCTTTTATTGCGGGGCACTGCCGCCGAACTTCGTCGTGTCGATCTCTAACTCGATATTCCCTCGTTCTTCTCCAGTTATCCCTCTATATACTTTACCAACCCACTGTGGTTAGGGTAAGGAGGTGGATGAGGGCTTATAAATTAAGCCTGGCTGCTCCTTTAACGACTCTTCTCCGAATGTCCTACACTTAGCCCTAAAGGTATCTTCTGGCTTTTGGTCGCAGCTCCTATAATTTCGCCTAGGACGCAAAATTAGATCCCAAATCTTAGGGGAAATAGTGTCTGTTTAACCATTGTTATTGCGCCTGGTCTCTTCCCCTTCGTATTGTTATGCTCGCTGGCACATAAATCTGATGATTCGTACTTCTGGTGGTTTGATGAGGCGTCTGGTGGCCAGCGGATCGAGGGGAGAGGGTAGGGGGGGGGGAGTATTCGGGTCACACTGCCTAGCGCCAGGACATTGTGGTGACCGAACAGGGCCTCTGTTTTTTAGAGTGGGATATCGATTTCCCTACACAGTGAAACTTAGCAGTCACCGGTAACCGCTGAATGAGATTTTAAGTCGGACATGGGGACCAAACTCATTTCACTTGAAAACCCCCATACCATTATAGAACCAACATCAGCCTGCATGGTCCCTTGTTGAAAAGTAGGGTCATTGGTCTCAGGGGATCCAAATTCTACCATCATACCGAAACAACTAGAGCCGTGACTCACGAACCACTCCATATGTAGGACTGACTATGCGTGGGAGGGGGGGGGGGTCTATGTGTAGGTTATGTTAGGCATCAGGTGTTAACAGAAGCATTCTGTCGGGTCTTCTGTCAACATATTCCATGGAAAGTAAAGTATTCTGCACTGTTCTGATGGATATGCGACTGCTATCTCTTGCCTTAAATGTGGATGTTATTTGAATCAGTGTTGTTTGTGTGCTACCATGGGCCATTATAACCACACGCCGTTTGTCACGATCATTGAAAACACTTGGTCAACCACTAATCTGTCCACGTTGGGTGGCAATGCTTTCCAAGAGGTACTCTCGCTACACACTTGACACCGTAACTCCAGGGTTTGATGGATGTCTGAACAGCTTCACAAATGGAATGGCCCATCCACTTGGCACCCATTATTTTGATGGGTTAGAACTTCTAAAATTCAAGTCTCCTTCCTATGGACATCCTAGTGGTGCTCACACTCACCCCCGACATCTCAGATCATTACTGATAGAGATCTGCGAATTTCTATGACGTGACGGTACGGTAGCGCTGCCCACTATTACCTTTACTTACTGTTCTCCCATGACTTCTACGACCCCAGAGTATTATTATTTATTTATTATTATTACTATCATAGCATTTACTAGGTTTATTCTTTCAGTTATTTGACTAGAAAGAGTAATCCCACAGGAAAATTTTATGGAGTTGAAATAGTATATTATGAAATAAAGAAAAAAATATTAAAGAAAATTAAAGATAACTTTAAAAAAGCGTTAGAAAAAACAACAATAAAAAGGGTTATCGTGAAAACTGGGAAAGGGAAGGTCCATCTAGAAGCGTCGGTGCTATGCCCTCGTTCTTTTTCGACACGAATAACTTTTAAATTTCAAAAAACCGAAATTTTTGGCATCGGGATTAGTTTTTTAGATTTATTTTATTTTTTAAAATGAAAATAGCGTAGGCATCTCTGCCAGCAAAGCTTTTGAATCAGTGTTCACGATTAAAGTGGTGGAATGAGAAGTGAAAATAAGTGGAAATTCCATATACCGAGAAACTAAAAGAGGAGCAAAAGTGTGCACACTGAGAATCGAAAGGACTGACAACTCTAAAAAGATAATTTCTATGTTAAATGAAGATAAATAAGAAAAGTTAAGACGGTTGAAATATAAAATTTACTCCTTGGATAGACCAAACGATCCCCTGTGGTGCTACCAGGAGAACCTTCTAAGTTAAATAACAGTAGAAAGTACACAATCGCTGCTCCGGTGCTTAGAACGACACGTTAAATCGCAGATCATTACAAGCCTGTTTTCGCTCAGGTGAAAAACTCTTTACGAGATTCCGGCGAAGTTCAAGACTTTATTTTTGTCCTTACATTGGCTCCATATGGTATTAGGACGGGTCCAAATGCGTGCTTCTAAACAATTTTAAAGCCATTAAACTGAATCCAGTCTCTTTCAGACACTTGCGATTGCAGTCCTTTTTGTAGCTACATTTCAACAAGGGATGGGTGAATATTCGATCACGTTCAAGTGTTTGATATGAGTTTTCAAAATGAGCAAAAAATAGTTTATGGAATCTGAGAAGCAATGTTCCATTATTGTACTGTAAATAGAAGGGGTCTAGGAAAAGGGGCGAAGAAAAAATAAAGAGCGAAAGTAGCGTCGGCGAGTTGCGAACAGCTTCCTTTGTCGCCGGACAACTGTTAGTGAGGTATGAATCTACCCTTGTGAATTACTCTAATTCCACGCTAATTTGGAAAATGACCATAATCATAGACATGTACTACCATTGAGTTTTCTTGTCCTAGAGTATGTGATCTAATACCCCTTTTATGCTTACTAATCATGGTGTCAATGTCTCGTTCTGACTCTCCATAATAACTACAATCGCACCCGCCACAAGGTATTTAATAAATAATATTTTTTTTAATTTTAGCTGGCTCCACAGCTCTTCCAATTTAACTATGAGTTCAAGGCAGTTCCATTGAAGCAAAATTCCCTCAGGGCTAGCTCGCAGTAGACGTGGAGGTCGTCCTTGATGTGAAAATACTCAGGCTAATGGCTGTAACCTTCCTGCAGAAAACTCTGAAAGTTGTTAGCCGTAGAAGGTGCCATTGTCTTCCATAGCTTGCTACGTCTTTTTTTCGTGATTTTTCTCGTGAAACATTCAACTCTACCAGTCCCAAATAGCTATAAATGCTTTAGGATATGCATTATGACAGCTAACAACATTCAATAATATCATTGCCTTAGTTTTATCCACAACAAGGAATAGCTTAAGTACGCCATCACCAAAGTTGAAAAATTTCCGATAGTAATTGTTTTCACTCGAAACATTAGCTAACTGATCCTTGTCAAGTAGCAATAGTGTTAAGGTACTAAAGTTCCTTTTATCTTGTGGTTCATATTGCGGGCAAAGTTTATACCAAGGATCTTCACAAACAGGAAGAAGGACTCAGAGATTAGTGTTCAAGAGATTTGATCATATATTACAAATACCTAGACGCGATTCATCATGCATTTGATCTGAAAACGTTTCTAGCAACCACCATCATTATCAGTTGCAAAACCTGCTGAAAATCTTTAATTTATGCGGGTGTCATTAATGTAATGACTTGTAAAAGTATGAGATCATAACAAGATGATATTTTAAAGCAGAACTTTGACCACGGGCGTTGAAGTCTGAAAGTGAAATAAAAAAAGGTGAAGAACACACATCGAAATAAAAGAAAAAGAAACGAAAATCTTATCACATTTCTTAGTTATAAGAGTGATGAATGACATATGTGGTGAGGGACATCGAAAATATTCAAATGGTTGAGGGTTCTGAAAGTTGCAATAAACAGCCTATGAATCGGTATTTAAATTATGGATATTTAAAGGTTTCGGGAATGGTCTCTAGTGTTTGTAGAAATGTTTAATGAATATTAATCACTATGAAGCCTGATGCAAATGTAAAAGAAAAACCTAGATATCGGTGAGCAGAACGTGGCACTTATGTAAGTGCAGCCGATACTACTATAATCACTCTGAAGACGGAAGGGGTAAGCTAGCAGTGTTGTGATTGGCTCTATGTGATGACCTGTTTAAAATATACACACCTACGTGTAGGTAAGCACAGCGCGTCCACCAATCGGTGGCCATATCTCTACGCGCGCTGACGTTATGTGTCTGCGCTCACTTGGAATTGAACCCGTGACGTTAGAAGACCAACGCTGTATTCACTAGG
The DNA here is from genome assembly GCA_963969495.1 of Ceratothoa steindachneri. Lineage (NCBI taxonomy): Eukaryota > Metazoa > Arthropoda > Malacostraca > Isopoda > Cymothoidae > Ceratothoa > Ceratothoa steindachneri. Next base: position 215,212,849 of record OZ018319.1, read on the forward strand.
GTAGCGACGACTCCGAGTACCGCAGAAACATCGTGGACAAGTAATTCCTAAACGACATAACTACTCTCGGAAAAAACGAGAAAAGGGTTTCTTAAGAAACATGTAAATAAAAGATAATATTGTAGAAAACAATCCGATTGTAAAAAAATTCTAGATTTGAGTTTAAAGATGGAATTTAGAAGACTTTTATCTCAAAGATAACCTAAAAGTATGTCAAATAGATTTCAAAACTTGGGCAGCGGAAGCTCTGCACAAAAGGGCATAGTAAAGGAAGCTGAAGAGCGGAGTTGAAACGTTTGAAGCCAATCGAAGGCAACAACTGGAAGTGCGAGAACTGCTAGATTAGCCCATCGAGATCGTCTGCGATACTCCCACCCCAGTTAATACAGTCCCGATTGTGATAAAGTCTGTGGCGCTAGAAACGGGCTGATAAGCCACATGAAGACACATTAGAGATAGAACCCCGGGCACAAGCTATACTTGTCCGCGAGTTATGCCCTGTTGATGATCAAGAACCTGGATTTGTGTCATGACTTAGAGGAAGATAAACAATGTCTACTGATGAAAGTCGAGTGCTTTCACTTATTCTGATTTATGACCTTATGACCTTCAAAACTTTCAATAATTTCCGAACTAACCTTCGGAGGACCTTGGCAATTATATAATTCGAAAAAGAAAATGAAAAAAAACATAAGGGCTTCAAATTTTGTTAGAATCGGCCGAATATTTACAATGTTATTACCAATACAAAAAAAGTAAACGGAGACCGACGGACCGACCGACCAACATAGTGAGATAGAGAGTCGCAAGCGATTCAAAAAGACGGGTTCGGAAATCCACTGACCAAATATGTAGAGCAATAGAAAAACCAGTTGTTAGGGGGAATAATTTAAGAGCCAAAGTTTTGGTGGCATGTTCAAGGAAGAGTATATTTTTATTAAATCGAAAACCAACGAGGAAACGTCCCTCAGAATGTTTTTAAGAGAGATTTATAAATGAAGTGGTTAAGTTAGAGGAAATGGAAATATTGACGGTATATAGCCGCAAATCCTCTTCAAGGCATTGGTGCCAGGAGAAACGGCAGAGGCAAGGTGGGCACGCAACCATCGAATATCAACTGCAGCACGGTGGTACATGGTACACCTGACATCCCTTGAGATGGGGCTGTAGAGAGAAATAAGAAAAGGTGGAAGCTTATTAATGAGTCACAAATAAGAAAGTTGTTCAGTAAACAGAAGGGAATCAAACCGTAATGCCTTAGAAAGCGAATATTGGAGACTAGTCTCGAATCATTAACCGTCTTCTCAGTCCAGATGAAGTTAACGCTTCAAAATTAGTCTCTGAGTTAAAAGGTTCTAAATAAATATGCCCACCTAATGTAGGGGGATTTATTGAACTCGACAAAGACAAATGAATTAATCAACCAAATGCGAGAATCTTCTCGATAATATTCAAAGCCACAATCCAGAACGAAGCGAAAATTTCCCATTATACAAATTACCTCAATTTTATCTTCTCCCACAAATTTCCTAAATTCATTTTCCAATAATGAAAAAAAAAATAATGCATCGATCCACCCAATTTTTATTTCCATATCCCCCACCCCCAAATAAAAATACACATTTTGTGTATTTTGGTAGAGGAGGAAGGTTATATTCTCTCTCTCTCTCTCTCTCTCTCTCTCTCTCTCTCTCTCTCTCTCTCTCTCTCTCTCTCTCTCTCTCTCTCTCTCCCTTATAGAGAATACCTTTGAGCCCCCTTTTGTAGGTACCCCCCCTCTCTCAAGGTGGCTTTGTAGTTCGTACTTCCGAATGTTTGTATCCATTAACCAAAAGTCTTCGTTCTGTTCCTGGAAACGGGGAGGATGTGGGGTTTCTCAGGTGGGGATCACCTCATTCTTTTGGAGCTAAAGGCAAAAAAAGATTACTTTCCCCATAAAATTGGGTCTATGGGTAGCTGAGGGATATTAATCACCGAAATAATAATAAAAATGCAGATATATTTGGAAACTTCCTTAATTAAAGCCAAAATTACAGAGTAAACGAGAGACAAAAGAAGAATAAAAAAGAACTCAGAAAGCTGTGCACAAGACAGTACTTTTCTATATTTCTGGAAGCAAGTGTCTGTTGGAGTACTCAAAGAGACTTCCATTTCATTTTTGTTAACAGGGTGGTCCACCAATTTTTTTAAATGTCTAGATAAAATAAAATAAATTGACTTTTGTTGTTTGTAATATATATTATTTTATAACGTATGAAAAAAAACATGAATTATATTTCTAAACTTTATAGAGTGTTTCTTGCTAGGTAAACTGCGATCTACAGAGTAATGACACGCCGTTACTAAAGCAGAAGTAAAACGTGCGCCTTGTTTTCCTCACATGATAAATGTGACTGCACGCACAACGGAAACTGTATACAAATTTTGGATCGCAACCAGTGAGTGACTGATCTTTGAACTTACAAAGCGATCCTAGTTTTAAGTCGACTATCGTGTGTTTGTTCTCGAATCTTTGAATAGACGTCGCCCATAACCATCGTGAACTGATTTTGTATATGTTAAGGCTTGGTTCATTTGTAGGCAATTTCCATTTCACCGTAATTTGCCCAATGAAATTTTAGCGTCGCCATTTGTGAGGTATTTTTGTCAAGTTTTCAGAACCAGCTTTGTGAAGACGCCTTTTAATTAAATTGGTTTCATATCAAGCCATTTTTATGGTTTCAAAATTTTTAATCGGATTAGGTGTCCATTCCACGTCTACTTTTAATGGAAAAATCCCCGATATACCTAATTTGGATTATGTACATGGATGACATTCTTTTTCTTAGGCCTGATAATCTTTATGTTAATTCATTTACTTTAGACATGAAAAAAAAATGAGACTTTGCCCTTTTAGAACATCTTATTATACATAGAAATCAACGTGATCGCATTATTTTATACTTTATTATTTTAATCAACATTAAAGTATTAAGAAATTTTTTTTCCTCTGTTGCTTCATATTCTGGAGGTGTTCTTTTCGGAATATTTTGACAAAGAAATTGATATAAAATATTCTTATAAAAGTCACCCAAGCAGTGACAAAAACTTTCGGGTGACACGCAATTTTTCAAAGAACTCTGTACTTTTACGATGCCATCACCCTTGTATCAAACAATCACTCTAAATATGGCACCTGTGCCTTGTTTTGTCCTCCCTTTTTCTTTTTGTTATTTACCTATCCTCGCAAGCATCTGACCCTTTCCCAAGTCTCGTTGTTTTGAGGTCAACTACTTCAGTTCACCTCAGCGTTAAAATTTCCTCCACGCTCAATTGAGACGTCACCTGCAAATAACAGCGTCTCGCTGCTTGACACCGTTTATGACTCTAAAGCCATTCTCCTCCTTTACAATTTTGCGCTGGCAAACATTCGCTTTGTCAAACTTTCCTCTCTACACGACATTGGCATTACCAACTAGAGGCGTGATCGTGAAATCGTTTCGTCTGATTCAAAAGACAAACAGCAATAAATATAAACACGCACACGCATAAAGATAAAAATACACACGAACTCGAATATTCAAACAATTACAGATCTGTCTCCTTTCCACAGTTAGCCAAACGCACACCGCACTACCTCTAGGATCTCGCAACCTCAAAATCTGATTAGCTCTTTGCGGCCCAAAACTATTTCCTTCAAACTTCAAAAATAGGGATTCTTGGAATCTGATCAATTTCCATAGAGCTGATTTATTACTATTATTATCTTGTTCCATCTTCTATTCACTCGTTACTTGCTCGTTATCTGATCGATTTTTTTCTGTTGGAAAATCCCTATTTTACCTAATTCTATTTCCCCTTATGCGTTAGAGTATCCATTCATCGACAAATCAGATCACTACAGCAACCTGAGTTAAACTCCGATTTTTGTTCCTCACTCGGTAAAGAAGAAAATAGCCAGTTATCAAAAATGATCCGGAACAGAACATTTTTGGCTTGGAAGAGATTCACAGATAGTGTTGCAAAGAACACCAAATACCCTCAATACGTTATTATATTTTGGGTAGAAATGAAGATGTAAAAAAAATCCGATTCAAAATTTTGAAACTAGAAAAACAGCTTGATAGGAAACCGTTTTAATTAAAACAGACTTAAAAAAGATGGAAGCTTTAAAATTGCTTTGGCTTATTAGAATAAGATGGAAATTCATTTTGTAAAAATATTTTGTTATTTTTGAGAAATAAAAATCAGTAATTTTCCGATATTTTTTATTCCCTTAATGACGAACAATAACACGTACACAAAAAGACATCCATGCCCAAACATAAACACATAAACACTTATACCTATGTAGATTCCTGTCAAGATATAACATACATTCATAAAAGCAATTTCTATATTTATGTGCGCATTTATTTGTGGTCTGATAGATTGAAACCACGTATGTATATGTGCGTTTCGATGTGTACATGTAATTTTCAAACACATGAGTGACTATTCTCATGATATCCTCTTCAACATTGTGGATTACTCATTTTTACATCACACCAAATGCTCAAAGTGCCTGTATACATTCCCTTTAGGACCCAACACTTTTTTTTAATACTAATTTTAGCTGTTGTTGTATTAGACTTTTTACCCTCCGTACACCAATTTAGACCCAATCATGGGTATTAGGTGGCGTTAAGAAATTGAGGGGAGTCCAGTTCCTGTTGTGAGTGTGGAAGAAGCTGTGTACAAACGTGTGGTATATCTTTTTTTATCATTTTTCTTTTTGATTTTTCTTTTTGCTCTTTTTCGTTCCCTTCGGTTCTTTTTAAAATATATTTTCTCGTCCGGTTGTTCTTTTCCGAATATTTCAACTCACCTTTAGATGAACATATCTCGTTGGATTACATGATTTGCTGTATCTTCTAATGGGTTAATAAGAGTGGGTTTGGGCGATTGAGGGAAGTCTTTTTTTATTAAAAAGTAAAAAAAAATATATATATATATATTTTGGGTGGGGGTAAAAATCTAGACCCCTCTACACACTATGCTAACACACTTCCACGTGCCAAGAAGAAGAAGAAGGAGGAGGAGGAGGAAGAGAAGAGAGAGAAGAAAAAACAGAGGGAGAAGGAGGGAAAGATGGAGGAGATGGAAAAAGAGGAGGAGGAGGAGAAGGAGGAGGAGAGGGACAAGGAGGAGGAGAAGGAGAAGAAGAAGAAGAGTAATGAGAAGTTTATTTCTATTTCCTCAAATTTAAAGCGTAATAGTAGGAAGAAGAAAGGGAGAAGATAAAAATATGAGGAGGATTGGGAGTAAGGGAAAGATTAAAAGATGATGATGAAGAAGCAGAAATGAGGTTTATAAAAAGATGATAATGGGAAAGAAGGGGGATGATAATACTATAATGAGGAAGAAGAAGAAAGGGAGAAGATAAAATGATGAGGAGGAGGAAGAAGAAAGAGAGAAGATAAAAAATGATGATGGAGAAGCAGAAAGGCGGGAGATAAAGATGATTAGGAGGAAACATAGAGGAAGAAGATAGAAAGATGATGAGGAGAAAGAAGAAATATTCATTTAATAACAGTGAAAAAATGACAGTGAAATGTTAAAATTTTCATTATATTTCAGCGTTATCCGAAATTGATGAAATCTGGAATTTGAGACAAAATTGTTCCCATAAAGATTTTCCTTGGAATTGTGACCAGAAGAAATATAATTTTCCTTCACAACCTGAAGACTTGCAACTTCTTATGTCAAAGCTTCTTGACAAAATGCCATTGTTTCATATTCAGAACTAAGGAACAACGAAATGCGGGAACAGTATATACAGAGAGATAAAACTTTGGTCGGGCTTGTGGTGAAGTGTAATGGAATCCTACGAAGAACAAAATTGTACAGCAAAAAGGAAATTGAAAGCTACAAAATTAAGTTTTCCGTCCTATTACTCCATTATTTAAAAAAACTTAACCAATAAAGGCATCTACGAGTTTTCGTAATAGGCATCGTATAGCGGTGAAGTTAGGCAAGTGAACTGTTTAGAAAGTAGACAGACTACACTCCTTGGCAAAAGTTTTATTAGGGGTAAATTTTGTGATTCCAAAGCTTTATTGCCTCAAATTATTTTTTAACTACACCATTCACATATTTCTGAGACAGATTATAGGATGATCAAATTAATATAGGCTTAAAAGGCTCTATGACTCGTCCTAATCTATGGCTCCACCCCCAAAACAAGACAAAATTGATTGGTTTTTTGGATTCGTTCTATTTGGATATCAACTTCAGTAGCAAATCCTGGGCGATGGGTTTCTTTTCTTGGCTAAATAATGGCTGAGGATTCTCATCATTTACAAGTTTCTTCTTCTCAAACCGTCTTTTTGAGGATCCCGCAAAGGTTGTCGACCGGATTACAAACTAGGGAGATTCAAGGCTATGTTATAGTGTCCGAATCATTTCGTTTCTTGTACCCGAGGCCGCCTTGCTGTCTTTCATGCTGCAAAATGTATGTATCACCCTTCAAAAGCTTGTGGATCGTTAGTAGTTGCTGTTTTCCTGGAAAATTTTGGTACTATTCTTTGTTTATATAAACGTCCTGGAAGAAACTGCTAAAGACTGGAGCTCGAGTAGAGAAATTATTACCATCCAAAAAAACTAATTATTTAGAGACATGATCTGGTTGGCAAATTCTTTAGTCTCAGTGACCTTTTGATAACCTCAGTCACATCGACTTTGGCCATATCCTTATGTAAAGTGATTTAGGAATTCTTCCAGTTGTAATGACTGCGGAAATTTTCTTATTCATAACACCTTTGTTGATATTATTAGTTACACTGATTTAGGGAATTTTATTATCACAGCGAATGTGATGATTTTCTTATCGAAGATTTCGGTCGCAAATTCAAATTTGGTTTCAACTACAATGATTTTCACACGACAAAAGAATAATAATAACAGTGCCATCGGTTATATTTTTTCTAAAAAAAAGAGGGCATTTTCGCCAGAAATATTTTTGAAAAGCGGCTTTCTTTTGCGGCAAGATGCTGGAAGTCAAAATATGTGGAAAGCGAAAGTACTTGAAGGCCTAAAGAACAAGAGGCCACACAAATCTCCTGAATCCTCCCTGTATCCTGCTGAGCTCCACCTTTTGGATCATTTCGGGTTAAGAAAGGCAAGAACAAAGGTGGAATGATCGCAATTTGTGCGCGGGAGTTTTATAGACCTTAACTAAATAAACAAAGAAATTAAAAAAAAAACTGTCATGTCCAAGCCCAGACCCAGCAAATATATGTATCTTTGTGTCTTCCCTAGTAATTTACCAATTCCCCCCTTTACCTCACGGACAAGGAGTACAAAGGACGTTCTAGAGCCGAGAGGGGCACGTTTTTTCATTATCGTATCGGTCTCTGATCACGGCGGTGATACAGAGTCTCGGTCAACTTCGCTTAATGGGTTGCTGCAAGCCCTGGCGCTAATGCTGGACAAGCATTAGCCTCTCTACTTTGGGTCCAGTGCCATACGATTGTAGTTTTGCGATATCCAAGATAGTTCATATTTCTGGTGGCTTCACGTTTGAGACTGCATTTGTATCTGATACCATTGTAAATACCAACAATGGAATGTCTTTTTTTCCTAAGATGATGGAAATGCTCCTGTTTTAATGATATTTTAAAATGAAAATCTCCATATGACAAATATCCATTATGGAAATTAAACAATGCAATAGTTTAGGTTGCACAAATATAAACTTCATGTGGCAATGAAGAGAATATATGTTACAACATGAATAGTTCGGATTAATAATAGACCAATCCCAAAACAATGCATAAGAATAGTAGAAAATACTACACACACTTACACTAATTAGTAATTGGTAGAATACCTATGTACGTTATCGTTAACGGTGATAAAGCCGGTACCCTTAAATAGAAGTGAGACTATGAGGTGTGGTGGACGTTGTGAGAGATCGCGGTAAATGGTGAAAATCCAGGGTCATCAGGTATGTTAGTAAATGACGAGAGCTGACGAGAAACGGAAGATAATTGGCTCAAAGTATTATCTGTGAATAGTTATCCGATGTGAGGAAAGTGGCTACTTCTGGTCTTCTGTCGATGGAGAAGGAACTCATCGTGTATTCTATGGTAATGACCTCACCACTGATGTGAGGTACGTCACTATGTTTGCTGGTCGTCTCTTTCCTTGTAGTTTGCCGCAAAACGGGGCAAGAGTGGGATGCTATTTCAGTTGAGCCAGTAAAGTTACCTCATGTTCTTTTGTTTTATGTAGATTCTTTTAAGAGTAACTGGAGCTGAGTTTATATATGTATATAACAACTATCTTTCTGTATCCCTTGGATATGTCCAACCAGAGCCCCATATCACTTCACTGGGCAGCCTTTCTTTACAAAGATGTGCTGAATTTCTCTAAACTTGTGGTAACTCGTTGAAGCATGCTCTCCCAATACGGAACTGACCCACAGTTTTTAGTGTTAACAATGATCCCTATTGTAATATTTGTCATACTTTACCTTTATTCCCATTCTTTCATTATATTCATATTTTCCTACATCGTCCCATCCCTGTACGGCTTTAAGCTCCATTAGCAAAACTGGCCTGGTTGGCTACACCAGCGTCATTTCTAAAAACATTGTTTTTGTAAAAATAAAACCAGTAATCTGCAGTTCTGAGTTAGGTTTTGTGTGAAAAGTAATCATTTCGGACTCTCTCGTTACTCCACTCAAATTTGACAGTGATAACCACCACATACATTAAGTACTGAAATTTCCTCCCAGGAGACATGAAAAATATTCCTTTCAAGTTCTTTGCAACCTGTGTTTAAGGAGGATGAATATGACCGCTAGAATGTGAAAAAGAAGAGACATTGAGTGCGAAACTTATTATTTTTATATTACTACCATGGATGTGTACTAATAACATGAAGACATTAGAATGAAATGTTTATGCTGTCAATTAAACGCAAGAGGAGGGTGATTAAATGGGGCGCGCTGCTGCGTCAAAAGTGACGCAGCTCTGGTGAAAATCTCTAGGATTATGCCGATGAAAGAGTAAGGGATCATTTCAAGAATAGGAAACACAACACCTGCAGGGGTCGTTATTCTTAACAAAGATAATTTAGTGCTCGCTATTCTTGACATAGGGATCTTGTTGTTCGCTTTTCTTGACAAGGGGATTTTAGTGGTCGCTATTCTTGACAAGGGGATTTTAGTGTTCGCTATTCTTGAAAAGAGGCTTTTAGTGATCGCTATTCTTGACAAGGGGATTTTAGTGGTCACTATTCTTGACAATGGGATTTTGGTGGTCGCTATTCTGACAAGGGGATTTTGAGGGTCACTATTCTTGACAAGGGGATTTTAGTTGTCGCTATTCTTGACAATGGGATTTTGGTGGTTGCTATTCCCGACAAGGGGATTCGGGTGGTCGCTATTCTTGACAAGGGGATTTTAGTGGTCGCTATTCTTGACAATGGGATTTTAGTGGTCGCTATTCTGACAAGGGGATTTTAGGGGTCGCTATTCTTGACAAAGGGGATTTTAGTGGTCGCTATTCTTGACAAGGGGATTTTGGTGGTTGCTATTCTGACAAGGGGATTTTGGTGGTCACTATTCTTGAAGAGGGGATTTTTGTGGTCGCTATTCTTGACAAGAGGATTTTGGTAGTTGCTATTCTTGACAAGGGGATTTTAGTGGTCGCTATTCTTGACAAAGAGATTTTAGTTGTCGCTATTCTTGAACTTTTGAAATTGTTTTCTTTTTCTTGACATGATGAGGTGTAAGAATGCTTGACATTGTTGAAGAAATTTTATAGTGGGTCTAATCCCAACTCTTGTTCACCATTGGGAAGCTTTTAAATTCCTATTAAATCTTAGTTCCACGAGGGTTTTGTAACCCATCGCTTTCTTGAGGGTCGTTGACCGAGAACAACCAGCTTTTATACAAATCCCTGTAAGCCTTAAATGCAAATGAGCTCTATCGTAGTGGTAACCAAATGAATAAACGAAAAGCCTTAACGTGGAATAACAAGTAGCTACCAAAACTTGACATAAATGTAATGTTGATTTAGACAATCCACATTCTAGAATAAGATTCTCGTAAACGCAATTTGTTAAAGCATTTTTTTGTTTGTTTGAGGATTTATAAAATCTAATTAGAATTCATCTACCCCACTTTTTTCACTAACTCGCATTCCTCCCTTCCTTTACTTTAGTAAAGTCCTGTAATTATAATATTATTCAAAGCTTAAGAGTTTAAGCCACGACTGAAAACGACTGGTATAATGAACTAAAGAGTCGCATCAGTTCATTTAATTATCTTTAACCTAAATACGAAGTAATCAGAGCCAAAAGAACCAAGAACTTCAAAAGAGGGAGAGAAAAAACTAACGAGTGTCTAAATTCGTAAGGGGTAAACAAAAATGCCCAAATCAGTGTACTTCCCCCAACTAAAATAATCTAACCTTAAATTTGCTAAATTTAAAAAAAAAGATATATATAAAAACCATACCTAGAAGCTTAATGGCTTCTCACTGAATCGAGAGGTAGCAATAAAGAAGAAAGGAAACATGATAAACTCAATGAGGTAACTAAACACGGGCTGCTAAAAATAAGGTCAAACTTACGAAAGGGAAACGAGCTTAGTCCTCATAAATAAATCCTACCCTCAAATGTATACATTAAAGATAAATTTCACAATCTTAAGCCAAAGTGTTCTAAACTAGAGAAACAATTAGATCCTTATATGAAAGAGAACAGACGCATAATCAATATGCGAGGCAAATAGCTAAGATTAATCGTATCTCAGAAAACAGAGGCGGTTGAAGTTAGGCTGATTGATAAAATGGGCTTCATAAAATGAATTAAGTAGAGCGTTCGCTCTAAACAGAGAGATCGTAAATAACTTAAATCGCAAAAATATAGAGCACTGGGTTACAAAAAGAAATGTGTGTAAGTTGTCTCAGTTTTATTATTTGATTAAGGACAATTTTGCAGCGCTGAATCGCCAAAATAATCCGTTTCTTTCAATAAGTCAGGTTGTTGTACTAAGTCAATTTAAAAAAAAATGCCGATCTTATAACTAAATCGATTGAATTTTTGTGACATTTTTAGTTGATTTTTTTGGATATCTCTTATCCGATATAGGTTTCAAAGATAAAAAACCTGTCGTTTTCTAACACATGTTATTAATTAAATGTTACAAAAAATTGATTAGTGCACATTGAATAGTAGACATTGATAAAGATAAATACATGTAAATTTGAGATTAGGTGATCATTGTTCAGAATTCAGAAATGCTGGTTCTTCAAACTCGTAGAATAGTCAGTGGTAGTGATGTCTCTCTCTTCAGAGTCCATTAGTAATCAGCCATCATGACTGCATTCTAGCGTCCCTGATACCTGGTCTCCATCTTTTTCATGTCCTGATGTAATCTCTTTCCCTGTTCGTCGCTCATTGATCTCAGATTCTTAGGAAACTGATCCATATGTGAGAATAAGAAGTGCATTTTGATACTCATGTTTCATCCGAGGTTTCTGAAAGTAGTCAACATATTTGTGAGAAGTTTATGCAGTTCTTGGCCTTCTTTTTGGCAAGAAGATTCATCACGACGAGAAGAAATGCTTTCCATGCTTCCAGTTCTACTTCGTTTTCTGAGTTTTCAAACTTTCGATCACTGATGAGCTGAGGAATTTGAGGACCGTCAAAGATGCCCAGCCTTCAACTTCTTCATGATCAATGCTGTAAAAGCGTGACACAAGTAAGTGAAACAGCCACCATCCTTGTCTAGAGCTTTGGTGAACTTTTCCAACAAGGCGAGCTTGATGTTAGCAGTGGAAAGAATATCTTGTCTCTGTCCAACAAAGGGTTGTTTATGGCGTTCTTTGCTCTGCAAGGCACCATTTCCTCAGGGACAGGCTAGTTCATCGTGTAATTCTGAGTTCGGTTCCTACTATACGACATGGACAGAATGCACGGGTACTTGCTGAACCCAGTGAGTTCACCCAACAAAAGGTTTATCATCGTCAGCTCAATACGAATCAACCACTTCTTACTTCTCCTTCAGTTTAGTTGAGTGAGCGAGGGGTACAAAGGAAAACTGGTTGCTGTTGTGCAGCAGAACACATTTCAGCCATCGCTTGCTGCTGTCAATAAACAGTCTCCAATCTTCTGGTTGGTACTGTGGTACTCCAAGCTTGTGGATAAGCTGCGCAATATCTCTATAGTTAACCAAGTCCTTCTCTTCAGAGTTAAAACGGAGTTTTTTTTCTTTGTTCCTTTTTAATCTGTAATGTGATTACGGCGACTTTTACCCTATTAGGCAGTCACCAGATGGGCTATTTAAAAATCCTTAATCGATTATCAAATCAATTCAAAATAAAGTTCTTGGCAGTGTCAAGCATAGAGCTTCAAAGCTAAGACGAGTTGCCTTTTTCCTGTCAGCAAAGAGATGAAATGAACGCGCAAAGTGCACCCGTCAAATGCAATGAAATGAACGCGCCAAGTGCGCCCGTCAAATGCGAAGAAATGAACACGACAAGAGCGCCCGTCAGATTCGATGAAATGAACACGTCAAGTGCGCCAAGCAAATGCGATGAAATGAATGCGTCAAGTGCGCCCGTCAAATGCGATAAAATGAACGCGCCAAGTGCACTCGTCAAATGCGATAAAATGAACACGCCAAGTGTGCCTGTCAGATTCGATGAAATGAACGCGCCAAGTGCGCCTGTCAAATGCGATAAAATGAACGCGCCAAGTGTTCCCGTCAAATGCGATAAAATGAACACGCCAAGTGCGCCTGTCAACTTCGATGAAATGAACGCGCCAAGTGCGCCCGTAAAATGCGATGAAATGAACACGCCAAGTGCACCCGTCAAATGCGATGAAATGAACACGCCAAGTACGCCCGTCAAATGCGATAAAATGAACGCGCCAAGTGCGCCCGTCAAATGCGATAAAATGAACACGCCAAGTGCGCCTGTCAACTTCGATGAAATGAACGCGCCAAGTGCGCCCGTAAAATGCGATGAAATGAACACGCCAAGTGCGCCCGTCAAATGCGATAAAATGAACGTGCCAAGTGCGCCCGTCAAATGCGATAAAATGAACACGCCAAGGCGCCCGTCAGATTCGATGAATTGAACGCGCCAAGTGTGCCCGTCAAATGCGATAAAATGAACACGCCAAGTGCGCCCGTTAAATGCGATAAAATGAACACACCAAGTGCGCCCGTCAGATTCGATGAAATGAAAGCGCCAAGTGCGCCCGTCAAATGCGATAAAATGAACGTGCCAAGTGCGCCCGTCAAATGCGCTAAAATGAACACGCCAAGTGCGCCCGTCAGATTCGATGAAATGAACGCCACAAGTGCGCCCGTCAAATGCGATAAAATGAACACGCCAAGTGCGCCCGTCAAATGCGATGAAATGAATGCACCAAGTGCACCCGTCAAATGCGATAAAATGAACACGCCAAGTGCGCCTGTCAAATTCAATTAAATGAACGCGCCAAGTGCGCCCTTCAAATGCGATGAAATGAACGCGCCAAGTGCCCCCGTCAAATGCGATGAAATGAACGCGCCAAGTGCGCCCGTCAAATGCGATAAAATGAACAAGCCAAGTGCGCGTGTCAAATACGTTGAAATGATTATGTTAACTGCGGAGAGGCAAATTTCGATTATCTTTTGATCGGACTTTTTGAAATTTTATTTACCCAAAATGATTGGAAAATTTCTGACAACTGCTATCAGTGTAGCCACACCAATGCATGTAATAAGCGGCCATACTCGGTTGGAAATCCGCTCTCTTCTATTATAATCCAGTTAATGCATCATATGAACTTCAATCAGGTTAGGGATGTTTCTGACCTGATCGTCCTCAAGGTTGTATATTTTCTCTATTTTCTGTCTCAAAATTCAATTTCATAATCCATTTTTTCCTAAAGGATTATGAGGCATGTCCGAGCCAGATTTCGGGGCGGGCTGTCGAAACAATGAGATTAAATCGCTTTTTTTTTATTGAGTTTGTAGGTTTAGGTTTGTTTCCTGTGAAAATGACTTAAATACGCGTACCTTGAGACTCCATTTTGGATACAAAGAATGAGAGCAACACACCTATTTCTCTTGCATTGCATAGCTAAACAATTCAGGATATTTTAGTATTCAAAATCCAATTCTAGACCAGCGCACCGCTGCAAGGAAATAAAACTCCCTCACCCCACCCAACTGCTTAATCCAATTTAAAATTGGAATGTTTAACCATTAAAATGATTAAAATTCAAAAATTTAATTTCGTTTGTTGTACATTCTGAATGTAAAGAAAACATTACAATATTCACCGCATATTTCGAGGAAAAGCCTTGATAATTATGATGAAAAAGCTTCTACATGGGAGAAAGTCCGAGTTTACTAATGTAGGGCAGACAAATGATGCCAATACAGTCACATTTATACAGTTATGGGTAATAAAAAAATCGTTAACTGAACTTTCATAGCAGTCTTCAAGATGATAGATGTCGAATGACTCTAGTATTGCAGAGAAATAGCATATTTTAATGGTCCATCCACTACTTTGAAAGGATGTTTCAGTGTTGAAGAGAGAAGCAGATAAATGAAAGAAAGGCTCATTCTTGAGAAAGAAGCAATCAATTAAGGTACGTTTCCTTAGAAACTACTGAAAAAAGGATACAAATTAATTAAATTTAACTAACCAGCAGAATCAAGAAAATAGATAATAGAAATCTAAAGAACGTAAAGGAAAAGGAGAAACGAATATAATAAGCAAAACCCCACAAATAGTGAATGATACTTGGAGGTTATAATAATATGACAAATATTGGCTAGAGAGAAGGAATTGCTAAGATGCACCATAACTACCTCCCCTCCCAGATATTCTAATAATCCCGGGTTTAAGGAAGTAGCTGCATAATTTAAAAGAATGCAAATGCTACATACACTTTTTTAAACTGTGCTTAAATTTTCAAAAATTACCACATGCCCTCCGCATTTTCTCTTATTGACCAGCATATTTTTATAAATGGTCACATACTCTCTTATTAAGGGAGCATAATTTTATAATTGCCGCATTCTCTCCTATGAAAGGAGTATATTTTTTAAATGGTCACATTCTCTTATTAAGAGAGCAGAAACTTTGTATAAATGGAACAATCTTTAATTAAGGGAGAATAATTTGAAAAATGTAGTTCCATACTCTCTTAATAAGGGAGCATATTTTTAATAAATGTCTACATGTTCTCTTATTAAGGGAGTATAAGCTTTTCAGAAAAGGCCACATTCTCTCATTATGAATGAAATTAGACGCCAGACAAAGAGTATAGGGTCTCTCATTCATCGCAAGACAGCACCTTCCGCAACACCAATCCAAAGAATTTCTGATGATTGTTTGTAAAATGCTAATTAAAAAATTCCAAAGGTATGATCGCATAATACAAGTGCTTGACACGTCTGAGTAAAACATACACTTAGACAAAGAGTAGAAGTTCTATCGTGATCTAATGAAACACATACAGAATATTAACATTAATTTGGTTTACAGTAACAAAAAACAAACAAACAATGGTAGCTTTGTAAGAACAAAAACATGGTTTCCTTTGCTTTGCGTAGCAATGTCATTTATGAAATTACCTGTTCTGATTGTTCTTGGGTATCTAACATTGGTTGTATAAAACGCACACTAGAGCAAAACATTCATATCATAAAAGTATTATTTATAGAACACGAAGCACACTAAATAAAAAATAAAACCTCTGATACGGAACCAATGTAGCGCCTAATTGCAAGGTGAATGGAGTAGAGCCAACAAGAAACCTCACAAATGAGCAACCCGTTGGCCCTATGAAATCTTTAAATTGGGCACACAAATCCAACATTAAAATAATATACCATCCTGTAATAATGAATGAATGTAATACAAAACAAATACTTGTAAATAATGTAAAGTTAAAATTTAATATGTATCAATGTAAAGCAGAGTATTTTATAAGAAGAAAATGAAATCGTTGGGCTCCCACGCAAATGCACAGACACACATACAGTAGGAAACGTGCGAGCCGAAGGTCTGGCCACAGAGATAAAAAAGACGGTGGAAAGATAAGTGTACACCTAAAACGGAATCTGATCTGACCCACCAAAGTTTACATGAACTCTTGACAAAATCAATCTTGCTATAAATGTTGGTTGATAAACCACAGCTAGGTTCTCAAAGTCAGATACAATCTTGATACACACACACCCTTTGATCAAACAATCTCCGCCAAGCAGTAGTAGAGAACACACGCACATATCTTTGATTCAATAAGCTCTGCCCTGCGTTCAGACTAGTATATTATTAGCATTATTATTATTAGTATCATCAGTATGATTATTATATTATTGAGATTATTATTATTTGTATCACTAGTCCGTATCTCGTCATCAATCCATCTGTCCATATTTCCAACAATCTGACTTAGAAGGAGACTTACAAGAAACACTGAGTATTAACGCGGATAGTCAGACAAAGACGTTTACACACAAACGAGCCACGGAAAACTCAACAATTTCACTTGCCCAAATTGAGGTAGCCCTAAGCCAAGATTAAATGTCTACAAAACCACCATTTTTCTTCCGAGTCCTTCATTCTGCCAAGCAACAACCAGGTTATCATTCAAACTCAGTCTACAAGCGAATTACCCCCCAAAACACTTTGAAGTCAGACCAAACTTTACTGTAAGGCTGCCTTACACCGTCACCTATAAACTGGTGACGCCGTCAATAAACGCACCCCCATATCATATCATAGATAGAAAATGGATTGTAATTAGGAGAACAACCTCTCAGGAATTTGTATTTAGATTTTCCTTAAGTTAGAATAGCAATAACTTTCAATATTAATTCGTTTGCTATGGCCCGGTACATATTTTAAACCAACCAATCTAATGACTGGCATTAGTATCCAATTTTACAACCAAGTAAAATCAAAATACGCCAACATCCGAAGGTATGTCAGAATAATTTCTCTTGTTCATTCGGCGGTATAGACTATAATTGTTTTATAATTAATTTTATTCTTCTCTTGTACAGGTTTAGTGTGTTTGTTTTTTACATCTATCAGGTAACCGAAATATTGCGTGAGTTTTAAATCAATAGAAGGAAGGGTAAAATTGCATGAACATTTTTACTTGCCTAGTACAAAATTCTTCGAGCCATTTGAGGTATCTTTTTTTCCAACAATGGAATCTTGAATAAAACTCCTTAATCTTTGAGGTAAAACACCGTTGAAGTACATCTTCGAGCACGCCATTATCAAAGAATCATTCTCTGAGAAGATGAATTTCTAAAAACAGGATAAGGTAAAGTATCCGGTGCGCAACTGCAGAGACTTCAAGGTGAACTTCCCCCCAAAATATTCTACGCTGCTAAACAGAAAAAGAGTCGTGTTCTTGCAAGACAATACATGACCATAGATTGAACATGTACTGTGAGATTCCATAAATAGTGGAGGTTCTGCAGCTATTACAACATCCGCCATACTGACCTGATATGTCTCTTTCGGATTACCAATTTTGTCTAAACTCTAGCATATATTGGCACCTAGTCTTATCTTACATAATAGCTCGTAATGAAAGTACTGCGCATACCTGAGCGTAATGGCAGTACTCAGTAGGGATAAAGGAAGAGAGCAGCAAAAAGAGAAACGCTAAAATTAAGGGGGTTCAAAGAGAAAGTTTTAGTTGAATAGGGTGAAAGTGGCCATAATATTGATTAGTGGTTTTAGGGAGCCACATCAACTGCAAGGTCATGTAGGTCTGCGTAAGAATTTTGAATTTATGCTTTTAATGAAAATCCCGGAAAATATTATGAAAAACTGCTGAAACAAATAGTCATAAAGAGTAAATAGGATGCACCAAAGTTGATGAATTCTTCCGCATTTGTTGACATTATTTCCCGTTTTCGTTCCCAAAGAATTTATATAATTGATGTGAAACTAAATTAAACCTTGAAATTTCCTATTTTGTTGAAATCATTATGGTCTTGATCAAAGCTTGTGATGTTTGCCCTTGGATGTGCATTTACGTCGGAAATGAAGCATAACTTGGATAATCACACGTTTATTAATGCTTTTATCTGAATATAGAAGTAATTAAAGGAATAAGATTTATCCTTAAAGAGACTTTACTTCTGACGTCTTTTTTAAATCTTATTTCAAAGGAACGAGAAGAGAAACACCTTTTCATCGGAGCGAAATATTTCTATTAGATTTCATTTCTATGTTAATGACTAAATCTTCAAAAAGATTACAGAGCTCCGAATAAGAAAAATATTCTAAAATCAGACAAACTCGTAAAAGCAAATTTTCCTTCCCTTTTGAATTAAAAGCTCTTACAACCACGTGAGCGAAATCTTTCCATATATGGGTATGAAAAAGGACGGGAAATTCGGAAACTTTTATTAAATGCTCACTTTTATCCTATTATAAATATTGTAAAAATGAAGTGGGGCAATAAATTTCCTGTAATCTTTTGCGAGTTGGTTTCTGATAGATATCGAGATGGGGGCTTATCAATTCATCGCTCTCCCAGCCTCTGAACAAAATTCAAAGGGAAGTTAATGACCAAAATATCTTCAAATTTGACAAACGACCAATAAAATTCTCCTATTTCTTCTATTTTATGACTCACAAACATATAAAGACATCTCAGATACACACATTATATATAATTCTTTTTAAAGGAGAATTTACTCGTTAAGTAAACATGAGGCAAGAAGCTATCACATGGCCCTGAAAGCCTCGAATCTACTAACTATCGAAACCATCTCGCGTTGCAATTTAAAAGAGAAGATAAGACGAGGATAGGTAGATCTCTCGCTTGCCGCGTTTATACACCGTTGAATTTCTATCGTCGAGGTGTCACGTTAAATACCCAAGCGAGCGCTGACACAAGAGTCAGCGCACATAGGTCTGTCTAGCCCTGGATTTATGGACGCGCTCTGCTTTTCCACGCGGGGATAGGAGCATGAAATATAAGATATTTGTCGTTGATTGTCGCCTTTAACACTCGTGGCAATCGCTTGTTTGTCGCCAATTATGATTGTTTTTTTTACGGGAAATTTACGAAACGTTGTTTTATGATGTTCTTAAACATCATAAAGGCGAGAACTCGCAGTCTGCAGATGATGCGTTTTTAAGGGGAAAATTTTATTTTTGCATTTCTTTATCTCTTATATTAGGCATAATCTTTTAATCAAGCCAACAACTGTCCATTTGTCCATGTTTGTCTTTGATTTGTGTCAATTTATCCATGTTTGTGTGCCAATTTATATATGATTATATTTGGTTTGTGTCTCTTTGTCCATGTTTGCCTTGGTTTGTGCAAATTTAATAATAACTCTGACGTTATTGCGAGAGATACAACACATCATGAATGGAATATTTACTAATAGGAACTGCCTCCCGTTAATATTCAGGGGATTCCTAGGTTGACGATGATGATGGATCTGATGATCTGGTTGAACAGGAATTTACCTTTCGATAGATTAAAATTTGAGAGGTAATCAATTTTAAACCGCCGCACCTACTGGTTGTTCGAGCCAATCATTCGAGGTATAAATAAGTTCCTTTTTCCAATTGACGCTAAAATTAGTCGAACTTACGTGTTTAAATATAGCATTGGACTCGTTGCCTCTGATAACAGAATATTTGTGTTCGTAAACAGTCTGAGATAGGCTACGTTCAGTTTGCCTTATATACATTTTCATCGCAATTTTTACGTAAAATTTTATTAGGGTAGGGGTGCTTATACAGGATTAGTTCTTTTTTAAGAAAATTACAAGCACACCTCGAATGTACTAATAATAAATTATTATTAATACATTCGAGGTGGGGTTGTAAGGAAGAACAATGTACTTAAGTTGAAAAGGTTCATTGCTAATATGAGGAGTGATTAATTTCGCCTTTCCTAGTTTATAAGCTTCGATAAATTGTTTTTCTTGCTTACAAATGCACTTCAATCGTAAAAAATGCAGGATATGAGAGGCAACTAAAATATTTACTGAATATTATTAAGTTTGTAAGATTTAAATGAGATGGCTTGAGAAAAATAGTAAATTGGAGAGAGTTGGAATCAATATCTAGGTAGATAAGAGCATCAGGAAGGGAGCATTGATTTGTGATTCCCATTCAGATTTAAATTTAATATAAGGATGAGGATTATTGAGTTGGTTGGAAAGTTATTTAAATTTTAATTTACTTGCTATAGTAAAGGTATGTAGTCTACATAACGCCGAGGCTTTTTTATGAGTCAAGTATGAAATAAATGAGAGTTGAGTCAAGAGGTAATTTAGTGGAAACAGAATATATATCCAGGGTTAGGAGCTTTTGTTTACAAAAATTAACAAAGGCCGATTAAACATTTAGGATAAAGTTGTGGGACTCTGCGTCCCGGTTGAAAGCATTGAGGGCGACGTTTGAAGGACCACGTAGGGAATAGAGGAATCTTGCTATTACAAACCCTTCTGAGTTTTCAGGAAATATTTTCTGAAATCGGATATAAAAAGGCAGGTAATACATTTTTCTCTCATTTTAGCCACTTTTCTGAACAAAAATAAAAAATGATAACGACTTCATCCTAACAATTAAACCTGCCAATGTTGATATTAGTAACCGCAAACTACTATTCCTGGATGTAGATTCGCTTTTCACCAAAGGACCTGTGGATGAAACTCATTTTCGAAAGAAAATTACCAGTCTTCCACGACCCACTCATTTAATTAATTAACACAGGCGTTTCTCTTAACGTTTTCTTTTGTAGATGAGAGTATTAGAGGCAAACGTATGGCTTTTCTATGGGGAGCCCTTTGTCCCGCGTTCTTTGCTGCTTGTTCATGGAATACTTCGAATCAGAACCTTGGCTCAGTATTTCCCAAATAAAACCTTTGCGTTATGTAAATTATTTATTTTTACTATGGCAAGAAAATGACAATTTTACGAGTTCCTAACTGCCCCTTCTTTGATGTCGTAATCCACCGTGATATAGATTCAAACTCTGTTAAATTTATCGGAAACCTACTCATTTTAATGCTTATCAACTTTTTTACTCTGATCATAGTGATATAATAAAGAAATTATTAGTTTTGACCATTTTCAGTTGTGGATATAGAATATTTCTTCCTAAATTCATCATTCGCGAAATTAATAATAGTCAGAACATATTTTATCATCTCTTAAATCCTGCATATTTTATGAATAAAGCGCATTTGTAAGCAAGAAAAACATTTAATCGTAGCTTAAAAAATAGGAAGGTTGAAATTAATCACCCTCATATTAATAATTTAAAAAAATTATAATCTTAAAGTAGTCTTTAGTTTCCCGAAATATGTCTTCCTAAATTCATCAATAGCGAAATATATGATATTCAGAACATTTTTCTTTGGTTCTCATGTCCTATATTTTCGCTAATGAAGCGCATTTGGCAAGCCAGATACAAATTTATCGTATCTTAAAAACTAGGAAAGATGCCATTATTCTCTCCTTCCTATAGAAGGAATGGCCACTCTTAGCCTAAGTGTATTGTTGTTTTTAGAACCCTTCTTTTCAACGTATTAATAATTGTTTAAAAATAAATCTTTAACTAATATTTACCATCCCAAATTCTTTGAAAAGAAAAACTAATCCTGAATAAGTTCCTTTCTTAATTATTAAGTGTGAATAAAATTTTGCGTAAAAAATGTGATGAAATCTACATATGGCAAACTGAACGTAGGCTATTTCAGAAGGCTTATGAACAAAGATATTTTATGGGTGTAAGTAACGAGTCTTATGGTTTATATAAACACTTGAGTTCCACTAATTACAGCGTCAAGCAAAGAATAACTGGCTCAAGCAAAGGTAAGTAAGGGAGTTTCGTGATTCCTTCCCAAATTTTAATCTCTTTAAATTGAACCTCTCGTTCAAATACGCCATCAGATAGATTACCATCTCTCAGATGTGAATCCCTGACCATTAATTGTATGTCCTTGTGAATATTTCCTTGATGTTTTTTTTTATTTCTGGTTCTCTCTTGAGCTTAATTTAACTTTTTGTTGTTGTTATATTTCTTTCTCATTTTGTATGCAAAGAAAATGTCTTAGGCAAAGTCTGACCATGTTTGTATAGTGAAAGATGGAGCGTAATGTTCTGAAACTCTTCTTGTACTTGTGATTATAAAAACAGCTTCCATTTGGATTCTCTAAAGTTTGTTTAAAAAGCAAAATAAATTAATGAAATCAAGCTATTTGTTTCAAAACAGCATACATGGGTGTTTTATTACAAAAGTCAACCATATGTATAAAAAATAAAGATAATCCCGTCATATACATATTTATTAAGTAAATAAAGAGAAATAAATGATAACTATTACACTAATTGACTAGTTTATTCAGAAAGTCAAATAGGTGTAGGATAAATTAAGGCAATATGAACAGATATGTATGACAAGGCAATGTTACTTTTAAAATCAATTTAGATAATGAAATTTGCATCTTTAGTGCGAAGCAACTGCTTGTCTTCAGGCACACAAATAATTAACTAAAAGATTTCTCTTGGTTTAAATGTTATATTGATAACTTTTGTTACTTCCAAAACTTAATATAATAGTCTGCCAATATTTTTCCAGCCAACTTCGTTGGAAACAGTGAAAAAAAAAGATTTCTGCTTTACCCTTGACTCTAGTTAAATAAAAAAACTGCTTAGGCATACAAGTAAGAAGCTAAGAACTGCAGCAGTATATTTATTGTCTGCCTATGAATTGCTGGATACTCTTTGAACTTCAAAACTTGCAAGGTCACAAATTTCTTCGTTTTCTTTTAAGATAAAGTATTCAAAATCTGAAGATGATTGCTAGGTTATCTTCTTCACCTAATTATACATTTGTGTTGAAAGGAAAAGGAAGTGACGATGGGTTTCGATCAACAGTTTTTTCTAGATGGGGTTCAAAAACACTTGAAGTTTGTTATCATTCTTCACTATTAAGCCTCAACAGTGGTAAACATATTCAGATTATTATTTGCAATATGATTCTTTAAAAATATTCAAGCTTCATTTATATTTAAGAATCTTGTAAATCTAGGTCCAGCAATTTTAAACAGCGGCCTGCAGTAACCTGTTCAGACTGATCTTGTGACGAAAAATGCTTTGTAAGTAGCTTAGCTTCTGCAAACATTTTCAGCTCCAACTCGCCGTGATCTATCTTCATGTTTCCTAAAAACTACCATACTACCATCTTCTAACTTAAAGTCGGTCTAAGACTCTGACTCTAATTCACGTGTGGGTAAACATATTCGTCACGGGACATTAATCATATAATTGATAAATGAGAGTGTAAAATGTAAATACACAATCATGATTTATGAATACATATTTTATATATTTAATAAGCAAATGCATCAGAAATTGTCTTAATGCTATTATGTTGCCAATATTCAGGTTCGTTGGCGATTAAAAGACAACCACAGGGGAAATTTCGTGTGCAGGCAATGGATTACACTCATCCCTGTTCTGCATACATAAGTTTCGGGATCTCTGTATGTAGCATGATATCGTTTGACGATACGGTACAATGGAGAATCTCCACAGCATGGTGGCAAGGAGGAGACTTACAATCTCTATTTCTGAGTTTTTGCGAGATCTTCAATTTCGTGTACTTGTAGGGGAAGTCCTGTCTGTCCCAATGGGACAAGAAGAGGGTGTCGCGCAGGAACGTGTCCTCAGTATAACACTTATTTTCTTGAGCCTCAACAGTATCACCTAGTTACTGTCCGAAAATATTGTTTCTATGTTAAAATTTCACGATATTTCGATATCTTTTGGTGGGGCCCAAAAGCCAACTACGGAACGTCGACTTTAACAGCCGTATATTTAGCTATGCTGTATCGCACAGATTTCGGTTTCCATTTGCCAAGACTAAGTTTGGTGCAATTCTGCCGCCATCCACGACTCCATCCTGACCCTGACTTATTCCTAAATTGGGTGCATAGGAAGTGTTGGATTCGCACCCTTTCCTTGGTCTTGTTTTGGACTAAAGTCTCACCTGGGAGGCTCATATTCGCAGTCTTAGGGTCTATTGTACCCACAATATAGACATTCTTTCTTCCGTAACGTTCGACATCTGGGGGGGGGGAATGAATGATAATGTTAATGTCCTGCTTTTTACCGATTCTGTGTTCCTTCTAAACTTGAGTATGGATACGAGTTTTATGAATCTGAATCTAAGCGTGTGTTACGGAAGGTGGACTGGATCCACCACACCGTTCTCCAGCTGGAAACCAGGGCCTTCCGCATGTCCCACATTGAGAGCCAAGTTGTCGATGCTGGGGAGATGCCACTCACTCTGCGCCGTGCACAGTGCATTATGTGCCTCTACGCGCGAGCGCTGCGCCTCTCTCAGTCGCAAACGGCGATCACTGCATTCGCAACCGAACTCGACAGTGTATGTGTCCCCAAGAGAGGTCAGTCATACCCTAAGCTCTAAGTGTTTAGGGGTTGTAAACTCCTTCGAGAACTTGTTGTAGCTCTTGGGTCGATAACACCTCTAGATTCTGTCTAGGACGCCACCTTAGAAGGTACCACCTTTGGGTATTTTTCGTCATGCCTATGCTCCCAAAGCTTCTACAGCGCCGGAGTATTGCTTTCGGCCTTTTGGGAGCACACTTCGTGTCTCGCTGGATCCGTTACAGTGTATACGGCTGGCTCCATGTACCAGGAGTGTGTCGGTTTTCAGTCGGTATCCCGTGTGTTTGAAGTGATCGTGGCTCTACCAGGCGTTGCGCCTGTCTTTATGGCCGAGCTGATTGAAATACACCGCTCAGTATGGTAGATAACACGTCGTGCTCGATTCGGAGACCGGATTGGTATTTTTATTGACTCACAAGGCACACTGTGTGCTCTCGAGCATTGGTATCTCCACATCCACTGGTTGACGGTATTCGTAACGTCTCGGTTGCCAGGAGCCAAGTGGCTGTCGAGATTATCTTAAAATGGATTCCTGGATATGTGGCAATTGCAAATAATAAGCTTACCGATGAGTGCGCCAAAGAGTCCGCGATGACTAGGTGACCAGACCAGCGTTTCGTTCTTCCTCACAACTTCTACTTGCCTGGCAGAAATCAGAACAGTCATCCGAGCAGCTTGGCAAAGATGATGAAAGATTACCGGCGGGAACTTAAATTTGCCTGCCATTGCGCCGCGACTATTTCCATGGACCTACCTCCCAATGTCGTGACGGATTAACGTCGCTTTCGTGTTCGAATTGGGCACACTCGCGGGACGCACCGCCATTTGATGAAGTACCTGCACTTTTAGGGACGACTGCGTTTTCCCCGAGACTGTTCGACACATTCTTGTTGAATGTCCCAGCCTAGGTGATCTTTGCGCACGTTATATATTGAAGTATCAGGACGAGCGTTGTCGCTACAGCTTGTCTTTTGTACTCGGGACGGGTTAGTGGCAACAAACTTGTGGACTGACATTTTAGAGGGGGCTACGTCCATTTTATTTGACTCCCGTTGTTGTATGTCACATGTTCCTGCGGCTAGCATTAGGCTGTAAGGTGATTACGCAGACATTTACCTTAGTAGTCAGTCGGCAGATGGGCTTTAAAAAAATCAGTCAAGGCATTATGTAATATAGCATTATGTTATGAAAATAACTATCAGTCTACACTTCGGACTTTCACCCTGTATCATGAACGAATGACTCTTTTAATGACTAAAGTATGATTTCATTAGGGATTTTATTCCTCAATGTGGATCAAAATAAGGTGATTGGTTAATTATATTGTTACTCCAAATAGAGTCTGGAGCTTCATTACAAATATTAAAGACCAAAGTCTTTAAATTACAAGCCTTGAGAATAAAGTCGACCATCACCTTCAGAATAATTAAACCTACCTCAGAAGTTGTTGGCTGCGATTGAAAAAATTAGTGACCAATGAATTTTAACAAAATTAATATGGTTTAATTAAAGAATTCAATTAAAGAGTACCAAGGTTTAATGAATGATTTAATAAAGAAGTTTATGATCCGAATTGATTTCAAATAGTGAACTTTGAGATTGAAATTTTCCGTTTTCATTTCGTTATTCAATTTTGAGTGTACCATTTTACCCTTCATTCCAATGGATTCGCTTGGATTTATTTTCATTCTCACATGATTGATGGAGGACATTTAGCCCCCTGGGTTCAGTCATCAGGTTTTGTAACGAGTTTCATTCTACATCCACCAACTCTTCGCGATCCACTTTCAGGTGTTTATTTCTGCTATGTAAGTTTTGTACGTTTTTCGTGAATTTACACATATACTTATTACAGGCCTTTTTTTTACCAGCCTCTTTTAGAAACTTTTAGAAACTTTGATATTTTAAAAGGATACGACGGAAAATAAAAGGCTGTCTATGAAACCTTCGAATTCTAAATTTTCTGTCGAATTAGAACCAAGTTTCTTCATTCAGATGGGTTTCACTAAATATCTTTCCAAGGAGTTTCGTTTCCTCGCGGGGTAATTGTTACCTTTTAAGTTGGAAATTATTTTATCGGTTTCCGTCACACATTCATTCTTCCTCTAACCTCACCATTTTCTATAAGAACCTCTCCTCACAAACTTTATATGGAAAAGAAACCCTTGTTTTTACTTAGTTTTAAGTAAATAATAAATATTAAATGTCATTTTTTTGCTTTTTTAAAAGTTCACTGCACGAACTGATCTTTTTTTAAATCAGACAATAGGGCTCTAAGAGGCCATGGCCGACAAAAACAACTTTGTTTACACAAAGTTATCTTTATTTAAGTAGTATAACCATAAATATTCTTTTAACAAAGAGTTCCGTGACAAAATACCAATAAAAATGCATCTGGATAGTATAGGATGTACCAAATGTGTCTTTAGTCGGCAAAACAACTTTTTTATTCCAATAATACATATTTATATCTCTCTTCCATAAACAAATTACAGGGGTTGGACAAAATAATTGGAACAGTAGAAATTTAACACCAATCTTTCAATGAACCATTATTTTACGAATATTCATCCAAATTTTATTATGTTTTGTTTTTATTGTAGATATATAGTTTTATTTATCAACTTTAATGATTATTTATATTTCTTTTTCGCATCGTGGTATAGAAGCTTTAGTTGCGTGAACTCACTGAATTTGAAAAAGGGCAAATTGTTGGAGCTTGAATTGCAGGAGCTTCCGTCACCAGACAGCTAAACTCCTTAGGTTTTCGAGATCTATCATATCAAGGACTATGCAAGAATTCAAGAAGCAAAGCCAAAACTCGAGCAGGAGGAGTAATCTCGGCAGGACTTCGAAGCTCCCTGAAAGAGACCGACGAGTGTTGAAACGCAATGTGATGAAAAATCCCCTAAAGTGACTGCAGAGTTGAATCAACATCTCACTAGCCCAGTTTCGACCAAAACTGTTTGCTGTGAGCTAAACAAAGCCGGATATCGTGGAAAAGCCGACATAAAGAAACCTCTCTTTGCTCCTAAAACCATTCAGAAAAGGTTGAACTAGGGTAGAGATCACAAGAGCTGTTCTACAGACCAATGGAAGCAAGTAATATTCTCCGACGAGTCTAGTTTATCTCTTTTCCCCACTGCAGGGCGAGTTTATGTGTGGATGAAGCCCGGAGAAGCTTTTAATCCTGACTGCCTTCTTCCTACAGTGAAGCACAGAGAAGGGTCAGCAAAGGTTTGGGCTGCCATATCTTGGAATTCTCTTGGTTCAATCGTTGCTCTGCATGGTAGGATCAACAGCAACGAATATCTAAATATTTTAGAAGATCAAGTCCATCCCATGGTCCAGATATTAGTCCCTGATGGTAAGTGTTTTTTTTCCAAGATGACAATGCTCCAATACACATGGCTCATGTGGTTGAGAATTGGTATGAAGAGCATAGGAGTGAGCTACAACACATGGAGTGGCCCCCACAATCTTAAGATCTTAATATTATTAAGCCTTTGTGGTGCGTCTTGGAGAGACAAGTTAGAAGTCGTTCCCCTCCCCCCCCCTCGTCGTGTCTGAAATAGCTGGAGCATGGATTGCAAGAAGAATGGCTCAAGATTCCTCTCAATGAAGTTAGGAAGCTGTATGAATCAATTCCAAGAGGCATCGACGCTGTTCAGAAAGCAAAAGGAGGACTAACTCCATATTACATAAATATCTATTGAATTTAACGCGTGTTCCAATCATTTTGTCCACCCCTGCACGTATAAATAACTGTTTATATGTATAGTTTGGAAGTGGATTCTCTTCGTAACATATTTTATTCAAGGCGACCGCGAATATATCGTTAATTAGTTTCTTTTTGAGTCTCTCGATTTGTCATATATTGCGATTTTGGTCGTGAGTTAACCCATGGATAAGTTTGCCAAAATTCACTAGAAAAGTAGTGACGGACGAAGGCATGAAACTAGTTCACTCAACAAAATAAATATTTATTGACCTGACGCGTTTCGATACACACATGTAACCTTCGGTAATGATACAGGTGTATATCGAAACGCGTCAGGCCAATATGTATTTCATTTTGCTGAGTGAACTAGTTTAATGCATGCCTTCGTCCGTTATTACTTTTTCTAATAACTTATCCACGGGTTAACTCACGACAAAAATCGCAATATAAGACAAATAGAGAGACTCGAAAAGAAAATAATTAACGATAAATTCACAGCCGCCTTCAATAAAATATGTTACGAAAAGAACGAACTTTTTGTATACATAATTATATAATTATTTCTTCTGTTACCTATTATTCCTTTTATTACATTGTATCAGTCTCACATTCTTGTTTAAGGGGTAGTAAGAGGACTCAGATAACACTGTACAAATCCAAACTTTCATACATATCATCTATCATAGATATCATCTCTCATAACTTGTCCATTACCGTGTAAAATTATGCCTATTGCTTCCAGGCAGCAGCAATAATTAAATTGTTCTTTAGGCGTATTTCCAATACTTCGCCCATAATTTTCGGTTTAAACGTTAAGCTGAAAGGGCACACATGACGCGAATAAATGCCAGTCCTATTAGTGTACTAATGCCCAAATTTAATTACGAGGGGCAGTCAATAAAGTTTGTGAATCGGTAAGGCAAAACAGACGAAGAGGGATGGCTGTTTGTGGGGGTGTTAAGACAAGTTATGATAAGCCAGGACCTGTAGCCGCACGTTCCTGCCTCGTCTATTTAAGAAGCAGTAGCTGATCGTAGATCGTGAGTCACAAATTTTTTAACAATGGAGAAGGTTGAGCACAGCGCAGTGATCAAATTTTGACCAAGGAAGGCAAGAATTCAAAAGAGATCCATGAACGCATGGATGCAATGTACACCGACACCGCCCCTTGCTATGCAACCATTGCTCATTGGAATAGGAAGTTCCGTCATGGTCATGAGTCCCTTGAAGTTGACCCCCATCCAGGATGCACGCTAGACGTGACCAATGAGGACAATGTGGCCCGTGTAGAGAGGAGGATCCTCGAAAATCGATGGGTGAAGGTCGAAGAAATCGAGCGAGAACTTAAAATATCACATGGAAGTGTTATCAACATCATCCACGACAATTTAGCCATGACCAAGGTTTGTGCCCGTTGGGTTCCTAGAAACCTCATACCCCATGATCGACTTTAACGTCGTCAAAGTCCACAAGGCCAGAGTTGCACAAGCTGCCCTGCGCGAGTGCGGATCCGAGGAGCTCAACTATCCCCCCTACAGTCCAGATCTGGCCCCTAGCGACTACTTTTTATTCCGCCAGCTCAAGGCTGCACTGTGTGGACGCCGGTTTGGGGACGATGAAGATGTCTAGCTCGCCGTCCACGAGTGGATTGAACAGCAGTCAGGAGATTTCTGGTTGTCAGGAATTCGAAGCCTCAGGGAGAAGTAGCACAAGTGCATTGAAGTCGAGGGTAGTTATAAGGAAAAATAATAAAACACTTTTCTTCATATCTCGTTTCCTTATATCCGAATTGCAAAACTTATTGACCGCTCCTCGTATGTTGCGAGAAATCAACTTCTCATTCGATTCTTGTTGAGACGTGGTTCAGCTAGCTCGGATTGATTGGCAACCATTATTCCATTGCACGAAGAGTTTTAGCTTTTTTATTTAGATAGGTTATCAGAGGGAACGATTTTGGCCCCAATGAAATTATTGGATTGGCACTAACCGGTTCTGAGGGAGTTTGGGAATTGACGGATTTATTGGAGTCCAATAATTTCCTCCATTTTCAAATTAAGGGAGGAGAAATTGTGATTAATCAAATGAGATTGAAGTCATTAAGTTAGAATTGCGGAATCATCTTCGTTCGCATCTTCAAAGATGGGAGGAAGATTTAGCTAATAGGAATTATTTAATCACGGTTATGCCCTTAAATAGCAAAGCATTTCAAGGAGTGCTCTTGAGTGATCTATGTATTTTTTGTTTACTCCTTTTAAACTATATAAATGTATTATGAGACAGGCGCTATCGTTAGCCTAACGGATACGACGTTGGTTTTCTAACGTCTAGGTGTCGAGTTTAATCTCAAGCGAGATCAGACACAAATATCAGTAGACGTAGAGGTCTGAACACTGATTCGTGGACTCAATGTGCTATCCCCGTGGGGCTAGATATAACTTACACACAAATCCTTAAATTGCCAATAAAGAACATCGCACTCTTTCCCCCCTCGTCTTCACCCTACATACTTGTAAAGTGAGAAAGGGGAATATGTACCGAGGAAAAACACTGACCGAATGCTCTGGTATGATAACTATTTCAATTTGCCCGCCGCCACTCACCACTAACACAGCACCCATCCTCAGTGGACAACACGCGAGCGACAGATTTCCACCATCACGACGTTTTGTGTTTACCAGGTAAGAAAATTGATTTTTTGGATGTCTGTTTTTATTTTTCACGGTTCTCATATAGTGTCTCGCGTCGGTGAATATGGCATGATTGTTTTGAGTTAGGTTTCCTTATGATATTTAGCCATATTGACATGTTATCGAGTGAAATGAAGTGCGTCCTTTTGAAGTGGCCACCATGGCATTGTTGTGAATAAAAAATGGTGGTGCAGGAGAACATCGACCGCCAACATGTGGGGTAACACCGATGCGTGAAATTTTGAAAATTCGATATACTTTGAAATACTTGGAAAAACATAACAAATTGTGACTGATTATGTATATTAGCATGAAAATAAATTGTGGTGGTGAACTAGTGTATTTAAATGAAGTGGAACAGTGTTTTTTTGGGTGTAAAGTTGAAGGTGACTTTGAGTGAATTATGATGCGATATCAGTGCCATTATGCTATAGTCACATGAAATAACTATTATATAAGTGACTTAGGTTATTAGAATGACTCTAGGATTAATATTCAATTTACAAAAAAGATTTTACCACCTGATGTATTAGATGCATGGCGGTCGGTGTATTCCCACATCACCATGGTTTTAGCAAAAAAATTATTTAAAATACTAATAAGGGTTTAAATACTGTAAAAAAATACTGCAATATATAGCTAATATGAAATACACAAGACTAATAATTCTTAAACTAAAATGAGGAAATTTATTTGGGGGGGTTTAACTTTACCTATTCATACGTCTAATGTCATTAACTCTTTCAGATCTAGCCTACTGCCTTCTTGGATGCCTGATCATCATGCCCTGCAAGTATGTCAGGAAAAGTGACAAGCAGCTCAACCGCACCAACCTGGGAGCTGCATTCGAGCACCGGGTTGCAACCAATTGCAGCATCAAAGCGGCCGCTGGAGAATACGGGGTAAAGAAAAAAACTCTTATGGTAAGTTTAAAAATTCATTCATCCCATTTAGTCTACATCAAAGGTCTGGAATTCACTTCCTCAGTCTGTGTTTCCAGACTCGTTTAACATTTCCTCTTTTAAGAGGCAAGTCTGCCAGCATTTCCGAAACCATATTTCATTTTTTTTTACTCTATTTTGTAGCCTAGATTTATATATTTTATTTTTCATTTTTTTAGCAATGGCCTTCTAAGTCCTAATTCATTTCTTTTGTTACAGGATGCCTTCAATCGGTCCAAGAAGTTGTCTGACGGGGTCACTTATGTGCCTGTGCAGTCCCGTACTAATAGGGTTTTCACCCCACAACAGGAGCTGCACATAGTGGAATATACCGTCCAAGCTTCCATAGATGTGCTATGGCTTGTCCATGAACGAGGTGTGAAGGATGGTATAACAGTATGACAAAGCCTGTGGGAGCCAAACCCTCCCTGATGCCTAAGAGAAGGACAGAATGGCAACGTGAGACTGGTACTACTCGTTCATGGACCGTCATCCAAACCTTGTGTTGAAGGCTCCGGAAAGCATGTCAATTACCAGGATTGTGGCCTTCAACAAAGTTAATGTGGAAACCTTCTTTAAGGCTTACACATTAGCTATGGGGAATTACGAATGCACTCCGGACCGTAAATACAATTTGGATGAGAGTTCTTTGTCCACAGTTATGAAGCCTGTTAAGATTATGTGTGCGAGAGGTGGGCCAGTGGCCACGCAGGTAACTCGAGAAAGAGGGGATACCATGAAGTTTGTTGGTATTCTAAATGCTGTGGGGCAGTCCATCTCTACAGTGTTTATAATTTCCAGATACAGATGAAACCCAGCTTTCATGAGAAACACGATCCAAAGGTATATTGCATCCTAATGGCTGGATGAACGGTGAGTGCTTCGTGCAGAGAATTCAGTATCTCCATGAGAAGTCTGGTTCTTCTGTAGGGAACAGGGTTCTTCTTATCATGGAAAATGCTGAATGTCACATGAACATTCATGTTGTGGAGTTTGAGATCAAGCATAGTATCGTGGTGTTACCTTGCCTCTGCATACAACATACAAACTTCAGCCATTGGATGTGAGTGTGTTCGGTCCCTTCAAAACGTTTCTGCGTGGCCTACTGAACGACCACTCTCTCATTCACCCTAACTAGCACATAACAGTGCACTAGTTGCCAGAATTTGCCTCTGAGGCTTGAACTAAAGCCAGTACCCCTTCCAAAATTCTCGTCAGTGGTTTCAGGTCGACTGCTATCTGGCCTATCAATCGCAACATCTTTCCAGATGATACCTTTGTAGGAGCACAAGTAACAGACCGACCGGCACCACCTGTGAATTTTGCAGTATAAGTTACTTCAACTTCTTCTGATGGAGGGTAAGGACTAGCTGAAGGCCATAACTCAGAATTAGACCTTTCTGATCCGTTTCCCATGCATCCAGATGATGACCTATCCTCTGCTAATGTTATGGTGGAACTCTGCACTCCCTGGGGACCCTGGCACTCCAGTTAACCTGCTACTCCAGGCCCTAGCACTACTGACCCTGCCACCCCAGTCCCTAGCACTGTTGACCCTGCCATCCCGGGCCCTAGCACTGCTGACCCTGCCATCCCGGGCCCTAGCACTGCTGACTCTGCCACCCCCCCGGGCCCTAGCACTGCTGACCCTGCCACCCCAGGCCCTAGCAGCTCAAACCTTGCTTCCCCAGAGAGTGCCAGGCCGTTTCCCAAGGCTGCTCTTCGTCCTTATGGAAAGGGACGTAAGAGGGTACGGGCCTGAATTTTGACTGAGAATAAGGAAGCCATCATAGATCTGAAGATGAAAGTAGAGAAGTGGAAAAAGATAGAGGAGAAAAAGAAGGCAGCGGCTGAAAATAAGGCATTAGGAGAGAAGAAAAAGTGTGCAAAGGCGCAAGAAGTTTGTCTCTGTAAAGCAAGATAGTGAGGAGGAAGACGTTAATGATGTTCCTATGCAGCTCGATGACTCCTCAGAGTACTCAGATGAGGTGGAGAACGAGGACAATTGGACAGAATTGTCATACCCTTTTGCTGAGAAGGCACCAAAAGGTGAGGGACTTTATATTTTTGCAGCTAAAATTTATCAATTATCATAATTCATTATCATGACTAGCCTAATCTGGTATATATATTTATTTTTTGTTTTGTTTTATCTCAGATTTCAATTCTTTTTCAGGTGGGAGACTTTGTTCTTGTTGAGCTGAAGCTGGAAGAGGGAAGGAACGCGGGCACATTGGTGTGCTATGTTGCCCAGGTCTTGGCCATCAAGGACGATGGGAAGTTTAATATTTCTTTCCTCCACATGAAGTCAGCTTTCTCCAAGGACACCTTTACCTTCCCTACCATCTTAGACGAAGCGTCTGTCGAGCGAGGACAGTGTAAGGGTGTCCTGGTAACCACCAAGGGTGCCGCCAAGAGGCCATCCGAAATGGTCAAGGTGTACCCCCCTCTGATTGCCTTCAACATGCACTTCTAAGCCTTTAGTAGCCTACAGGCTGTTATTTATTTGTATATAGTTTTATGTCTTGAATTTCTTCTATTTGTATGCAATTAGGCTATAAGTTGCTTATATATCCTTTAAAGTGTCGTATCTTCTCACTCTGGTTCAAATAGTTGTTAATTATTTATAAAATTTCATAAAAATTCAAAAAATGATTTTTGTCTGCCAGAGTTAATTTTGTTTTGTCAAATAAATGTAAATTTTTTGTGCTTATCTTTCATTTCCTCACTTAATAATGATGGGGGAGGGGGGCTAGGGTTATCATATATGTTGATTTCAGCAAAAAACAAAACAAATTTTTTTGTTTTATGACCTTCAAAAATAAGGGTCGATGATCCCCCACACCACGGTCGGTGTTCCCCTGCGGTAGGGGAACACCGACCGAGGTCACCCCAAATTTTGAAGTGACAAAAATGACACTTATTTTCTGAGTTGAGGATTTATGAGTATACCATAGGTGGGCCATGTTGTGATAGGTGGGCCATGTTGTAAAGTTTGTTTTGGGCACAGTTTGCACTCGCTCAGGTACAAAATGGAATTTTTATGCAGGTTTTTCTACGAATAGGTCGGTGTTCCCCCACCCCAACCTAGTCACATATAACCAACCATTTCTACATACTCGCGTATTTGTGCCAAAACACAAATTCTTTCTCCCTCTCCAAAAAGAGAAAAAAGGCCACTGGTGCTCACGGATCTATAAGCGATTGTCATGTGGATCTTTATGCTCGTTTCATTATCCAGTCAGGAGGTTTCGTCGTGGCCATGGATGAACTGATCTTTACTTAGTTTTGTCTATTTTTATTTACGCTTTTTTATTGAAAGGCGACGAAAAGCGAAGTTAAGTCATTTTTTTTCATTGGGATACCCCATCTAGCGACTACCTACTTGAGCATAGGTCATCATACACAACACAGCCTACTACTAGGTTATATTAAAAACAAATAACAAAAAAATAATATGTAAATAAAAAATAACCGATAAAAAAGGACAAAGGCTAACAAAAAATAAAAACAGCGAGAAAAAGCAAATAGGCAAGAAGGAAGCATGCTTCGGCGTCTGGGATAGGGCCCGCCGCCCCAGGTGCAGGAACATGCGACCTACAAAAAGCAGCACACAAAAAAGGTCAAATAAAGTGGAGGAGGGCAGTCTAGTCCAAAAAGTCGTAAAGTCCACAGGGAGGTGTGCACAAACTCGTCCCGAGTACAAAGGACAAGCGGTAGCGACCCCGCTCGTCCCGGTACTGGGACAGGTAACGTGCGAGGAGATCCCTAATACTGGGACATTCAACAAGAATGTGCCGAATAGTCTAGGGGACAACGCAGTCTTCACAGTATGGCGCAGACAAGCGCTCCATCAAATGGCGGTGCGTATCAAGAGTGTGCCCAATTCGAGATAACAAAAAGCAACCTGAAGCCGTCGTGGCATTGGGAGCTAGGACTATGGGAACAGTCGCGGCGCAATGGCACGCAACTTTAAGTTCCCTTCGACCGTCTCCCATCCTCTTTGCCAAGCAGTCCAAAGAGCTGCCCGTATTACTGCCATGCAATCGCTGTGAGGAAGAGCGAAACGCTGGTCTGGTCGCCCAGTCCTCGCGGACTCTTTGGCGCCCTCATCGGCGCGCTCATCCCCCGCAATTCCTACATGTCCTGGAACTCAGCAGAAGATAATCTCGACATCTGCCCGGCTCGTCAAAATCATATCGTTACGGATATCGCGAACCAGAGGATGCGGAGATTCCAATGCCCTGAGAGCACTCAGGGCGCTTTGTGAGTCGCTAGAAATCCCAAACTCATGCAAGTCGCGTGATCTCCCGTACCGAGCGATGTATTGCAACCAGCTCGGCCGTGAAGACAGACTCAGTGCCTGGCAGAGCCCGCTGATTTCAAACAGAGGGGATAAGGCGTGGAAACCGACCCTCTCTTTGGATTTATAACCATCCGTATACACTGGCACGGTTCCAGCGTGAGACGAAGTGTGCCCCCAAAGGCCGAAAGCAATATTCCCGGCGCTGTAGAAGCTTTGGGAGCAGAGGCATCACGACAAATAGTTAAAAGTGGTACCCTCGAGGGTGGCATCCTGTGCAAAACAAGGAGAGCCACCGGCCCGGAGCTATACTTAGCGAGCCGGGCTTGCGCTTAAAGGCGAATGATGCACTCTGCACGGCGCAAAGCGAGTGACGTCTTCCCAGCATCGACATGTAGGCTCTCAATGGGGAGAAGTGCGGAAAACCAGGTGCCAGGCAAAGGCCGGTGTGCTGGATCGAGTCCACCTTCCGTAATACACGCTTGGCTAAGAAGAAAAAAAACTCGCATCCGTAGTCCAGCTTTAAACGAACAAATGATCGATAAAAAAGTAAGGAAGTAGCCCTATCAGCGATCTAGGCTCTGAACGTCACGGAACGAAGAATGTCCATGGCGCGGATACAGGAGACCTTAAGGCTGTGAATATGAGCTACCCAGGTAAGGCGTCGGTCAAATATAAGACCAGAGAAAAGGTGCGAGTCTACCACTTCCAGGCTAACACCATTTAGAAACAAATCTGCGTCAGGGTACAGCCACGGATTACGGCAGAAGTGAACGACCTTAGTCTTTGCCAAGGAAAACCGAAATCTGTGCGGTTCGGCATAGCGAGAGACACGGCTTAGTCTTTGCCAAGGAAAACCGAAATCTGTGCGGTTCGGCATAGCGAGAGACACGGCTCAATGCCTGTCGAGTCGACACTCCAGAGTTGGCATCTAGGTCGCGTCAAAAGAGAGCGTAGCGAGAACATCTTCCCGAGGCACTTAGGTGATGCCATTAGCGCTCAGGGAGAAGAGTGTGATAGTGAAAACACGTCCCTGCGGGACACCCTCTTCCTGCTCCATTGGACAGGGGAGGGCCCCCCCCCTACCCATACACAAAATCGACGATCTCGCAAAAATTCAGGTATAAAGATTGGGTGGCATTCCTTCGCCCCCATCGTGGGTTGAGTATCCATGATACCGTATCGTCATGCGGTAGCATAGGCCTTCTCCAGATCAAAAGACACTGTGGCGTAGTGCTGTCTACGAAGGAAGGCCTCGCTATGGCATTTTCCAGTCGGAGCAGAGAATCCAACGTGGAGTGGAACTTGCGAAAGCAGCACTATACAGAAGACATATAGCCTCTGTTCTAAGGAAAGAAGGCTAATCTAACATTGACCAATTTCCCCATCAACTTGCAAAAGCAGAAGGCTAGAGAGATTAGGCGGAAACCGGCCAGGGGAGAGTGATCTGTCCCCGGTTTGCGAAAGGCGAGCACAGTAGCGATTCGCCAGAAATATGGGAGAATACCTTCTACCCAGATCTTGTTTAGCAAATCTAACAGAAAGGCCATGCCTCGCTCACCTAGGTGTCGATACATAGTGTACGTGACATAGTTTGGACCAGTGGAACTGTTCGCGCACGAAGTGAGAGCGGAATGCAACTCACTAAAAGTAAACCTGTCATTGAAGTGTTCTCCGCCTCTGGAGGTAAAGTCCAGTCGGCGGCCTTCCCCGACATCACGACGCGTATTGAATGCTGGCGAAGCAGCATCTCGGCTAGAGAATGCGGAGAAAGCTGTCGCGAAAGATTCCGCCACGGACGCAGGGTCTGAGATTGCGTTCTCATTCTCCTGGAGAACGGGAGGGGGGTCCTGCGAGAACTTGCCCCGAATTCTTTTGACTCGCTTCCACACCTCTGCTAGAAGGGTCTTCCCGTAAGTGAAGACACGTATGCGTGCAAAAAAGAGCGGGGGGCGTGCTCCAAAATCTACCAGAACATAGCCATACCTCAACAAAATTCAGCGACAGAAATTCGTTTGGGCGTCGCTAATAGCGCATGTAGTTATAACGCTTCTGTTTGAGGGTCGTCTCACACTCGGCCGACTACCACGGGAGTGGTCGGCGTGCAAAACGGCCAGACGTTCTGGGAATAGTAGTCAGGCACGCGGCGATTAGGTTCCCGGGAAAGAACACAACGGACTCATCTACCGACCTAAACTCTTCGACTGAAATAAGGAATCAGTCATTTCCTGAAATACGGACCACCGAGCCCGCGCCAAGAACCATCGAGGCGTGCTCTCGTGCGTCAGCGGCCCAGAACATGATATTTTAATGGAAATGTGATCACTACCATGGAGTTAATAGAAAACCCCCACCCAAAATCAGGCTCTGCACCCGGAGAGCAGAAAGATTGATCAAAACATGAAAATGAAGCGGTTCTCGGGCAGTGATGCGTAAACTCATCCACATTTAGGACAACTATCTACAGCTCGTCGATCAGTTCGGCAAAAAATTGAACCCTGGGATAAATCGTGTAGTCTCCCCAGAGGAATGGTCTACCATTCAGATCTTAGACCAAGGAAAAGGGCCTCGGTAACCGTGCCATGACGTGGCGAAAGTCCCGCTCGTCGAAGTCAGCTGACGATAGAATGTAGGGGGAAATAACGGGATATTTCCTATTTAGGCGCAGCTGCACAGCTACCAGCTGAAAGGAAGGTATCTGGAGCGAAGAGAAGAACGGAGACATCATGCCGGGTCTAAATCGCGCATTCTCCCTCCCGGCCCGCCTCCCTTGGTGGTGGGGTCGCAAAAGACTTATATCCCGGGAGGGTGGGCATTGGGCACGCGCCCAGCATGGTTCCTGCAAAAAGATAGCTAAGAGGGAACAGGAGAGGAAGAGCCTCAGCAGTCCCTGCCAGTTGGCCCGAAGGCCGCGGTAATTTCATTGAAGGAATATGCCCTCCAGGCCTAGCTTGGAGAAGGTGCGGAGGCCATCTTTGAAGAGAAGACCATCACGGGAATGGTCGTATAGTTCCGGGAGGCATAACTACTGGAATTTTGGGTCGGAGAATGCGTTGAATGCGCTATCGCCTTTGAGGACTTATTGTGGGAGGTTGGGCTGGCCATGCAAGTCTTTTCCTCCCTTTTGAAGGATCCACCACCGTCTCCGAGCCACCCAGCGTACAATTGGGTGTGGGCAAAGTAGCCGAAGCTCCTTTACTTCTGTTTTCCTTTCAGAGAGCAGCTTTAGGAGACCCGGAAGATGGCTTCACGACCATCTTCAGGGGCAATGCTCCTAAGAGGCTAACGTACGGTAGAAGCGCGCGGCCGTTGCGCCTTTCGGGAAACGGTCAGACTAAGGGGAAGCGGGGCTAGCACTTGTTTTAGCCGAGACTGGGTGCGAATCCTTTGTGCCGCCAGCTTTACCAGGGGAGCGCCGGGGGTGGGTAGAACCCGCTGAAGAGTTCTGAATGGGCACGGACAGGACCGCGCTCGTAGGCCTGGAAGGGCCAAGAGCAGAGGGTGTCTTTATTAACATTGGGCAATAGAACTTCCCAGGCAGCGGCAGGCGCGCCAGGACTAAGTCCCTAGCCTCGCGAAATGAGAGAAGATCCTGGGCGTGATTGACCAGGATTTCATTCTCAAGGAGATACGCACCACAATTCTTTAAAGAAGCGTGGTGCGCCTTTCCACAATTGACACACTTGGCCCCACACGATTTGGATTTATCGTATGCGACCTTGGAGCAACTTACACAGACTTCGGGTAACCCCGACTTTGCACGTCTACAGGAGCGATTTGTATGGCCGAAACGGTGACAGCAGTAGCATCTCCACGCCAGTGGCGTGAATGACTTCACGCGGCATTGATACCAACCGGCACGCACCGACTCAGGGAGCTTGTCACAATCGAACATGATGAAGAGTGGAGGGGTGGGTCTATAAGTCCCTCCCTGTTTTCTCATCACACGTTTTACCTTGACTGCCCCATGGTCGGCAAGCTCTAAGGTAATGTTATCTATGGAGCAGTCCACGAGTTCCCTCGCATAAACTACTCCTTTCACGAAGTTCATGGTAGAGTGCGGCGTCACACTCACAGGCATGCCATCAAGTGTCCCGAAGGGCACTAATCATGGCCACCTCTGAGGGATTATACGCATTCGCCAGAAGGCTCCCGTCCGAGAAACGAGAGACCTTCGGCTCTCTACCAATCACACTAGATAAAGCTTTCCTTTGATGGATCATGTTGCCCTTCACCACCATGCTGCCATCAGTGGAGCGAATAACAGGGAAGCGTTTGAAGCCAGTGGGCTCCAAAACGCCAGGTAGCCTCTGAATGAGGGGCCGCGACGTAATTGAGGCTCCGCTCTGCGCGGTTCTGGTTTTCGTCTGGAACTCCCCACCTGGGAGAACAACGGGTCTGGACCTGCCGATCTTGGCTTGGTCGCTTAGGCCAGATGAGCGGGCCTCGGCAAAATCCTTCTCTGAAATGGAGAAGGTCTTGCTCTTGCCTATGACGGGAGCCCTAGACAGGGGAGGAGATCTCTCTTCTCCTTGTGAGGCCACGAAGACCCGAGGCGTCTTAGAAGGAGCTTGCATAGTGGCGGGCAGATTCGGGTTTGGTGCTTAGCACCGAGCCCGGCTTGACCCCATTAAAGATCCTATCGTCTGGCGCTGGGTCATCTCAGGGACCATGTCCATCTCAAGGAGGGGCCTCCATGTTGCCAACCCTCTGAGACATCAGATGTCCCATTCGAGGTTCATTTTTAACCTAATGCATGCGAACCGGCATCTATCGAGGAAGAGACGGGGGCACGTATAGTGACCCTCAGTATGCTTTTGAAGCACGAGTGCAGGATGTTAAGGGGCACGGGCCGAAGGGCCCTGCCACCCCTTGTTCGCTTAAGTTATTTGGCCTTATAAGTCAATTATGGGTCACCTGCCTACTTTCTTGGCAGTCCTCTTAGAAAATAAAGGGGAAACTGCCGCTGGAGAAAGGGACTTGCCCGATGGCAACTCTAGAGAAGGGGATGAGAAGGAGGTTCCTATACTCGTAGGCCTAGAAGAGGAGTAAGCTTCCTCTTGGGTCAAAGAATTTTTGAGGGTCCACTGTGAAAGCAGAAGGGGGTGGGGGTAGGAACCTCCATTTTTTTGGTGCAGCTACCCGAAGGCGACTCCGTCGCTGGTGAAGGAGAAAGGAAGAGAGAGATTTGTTTCTATTGTCATCATCGGGCATGGTCACCCTATTAGAGATACGGGAAGCAAACGCTAATCACCCCACGCAGTATGCCACTTTGAGAGGGGTAAATACAGGGCCGGCAGAACTAGCTTCCACCATTTGAGCCACTCCTCCCGCCTAGTGGTTTGGCAGCCCATCGGTATAGCGGCTCCACTTAGGCTCGGCGTAAAATTGATAGACCTTGAAAAGAGTAAATAAGGGGATGTGAGGGAGGTATGGGTGGGGGTAAAGAAAGATGTTAAAAACCCACCACCACAGGCCGGAGCTTAGGGGTGAGGGAACATTGTCCCTTCCCTCCTCAACCCCGATCCGGGATATTTGAGTGAGATGAAGCTAGTCGGCGTCTACCCTGTGAAATTAGAGGCCGACCATAGAAAGTTGTGGAAGAGGTTGTAGGGAAAGTGAGGAAGTAGGGTAGAAAACACCTGCTATCAGAAAGAAGGAGAAGAGGCTAAGTTGGGGTCGGACGGGGCGCTGAGTCACATCAGCACGGCGGCCAGGAAAGCACCGAACTTAAGCCAATTGGGATTGGGTAGTTAACGGATGGGAACGAAATTTGGGTACGTGGGGGCTGGCCTTTGTTGTTAGGTGTAGTGAGTCTAACCCTTTGTTAAGTTATTCAGTAGAAAAAAGAAATGGGTGTTAAAATTAAGCCAAAATCTCTGCCTACAAAATGTAAAGTTGATATAAATTTAGGATATAGTCTCAGAATAATAGTCTCTTCTATTGTTCTGATTCATTTCAACCTTCATTCTATCCCCATTATTCTTTAATCACTGCCACACACCTAGCATGACAAGTATAACTTCTCAGAAGAGTGAAAAATTGGCCATTGTCGAATATATTTAAATAAATTACTCTATAAATTTGGCTATCAGCCTGGGTAGAAATCATGTGAAACTTGCCCACTATTTGTTACAAACGTATTTTAAACCTTTAAAATCCGTCAGATTGACAATTTGAGTGAATACTATCAGTCTAGAGACAATTTGAGAGAATACTATCAGTCTAGAGACGTTTGGCATTCATTTTGGCAGGGGATAAAAGCAGGCGTTTGACGCACCTGCATTCAATTAAATTGCAGCAGCCGAGTTTTACGGTAGAATTCGCCTTGTTTCATCTTGTTAGAGTCGTGTGTCATTTTCGATATCAACTAAACGGAGGAATAAGGAAGGAAAAATCGTATTATCGGCGAAGAAACAAATTCGCTTTTTTTAAATATAGTTAATTGTATTGTT
Source organism: Ceratothoa steindachneri (assembly GCA_963969495.1). Taxonomy (NCBI): domain Eukaryota; kingdom Metazoa; phylum Arthropoda; class Malacostraca; order Isopoda; family Cymothoidae; genus Ceratothoa; species Ceratothoa steindachneri. The sequence goes on from OZ018319.1 coordinate 215,255,414, forward strand.
ATATATTTTTATTACATAAAACAGATAAAACAATAATCATAGATTGTAGACCAAATGATGGAGCAGAACTATAGATTTTATAGATAATTTATTCTATTGTTATGATTCCATGGCGTTTTTATCGGCAGCCAATTTTCTCTCAAAAGATAAAGACTGTCAATTAAGTACAACTTCTAAAATTATAAAGAGAATTTTGAATGGCAACAAATTAGGTAGTTAATTGCAATATATGTTTGACGAAAATGAAGTATATATTTATCGATTTATCTCAATAAAAAATATAGAAATTCCAAATATCCGGAAGAAAGATTGAAAATTAAATATAAATATTAAGCAATTTCCCTTTCTTTCTATATTAAATTTCACAAAATAGACTTCCAGGTGAAGAGAATTCATTTAATGTTCTGCAATTTAATTAATTCACACTTTTTTATAAGTTTTAATAGGTATATATATATATATATATATATATATATATATATATATATATATATATATATATATATACATATATATATATATATATATATATATATATATATATATATATTCAACAAGGTTACTTCTAAGAAGGCGTAATTTTAATTGCAGTAGGAAGGATACGACCATCAGTGACATTCTTATTTATTCCAAGCAACGTTTCGGATTACCCAATCCATCATCAGGCTAAAGGGATAAACACAATTTGTGAGGCGAACAAATGTTAACTTAAACTAAATACAAATCAAAAGCAAATAATTATGATAGTAAACCTGTACAATTGAAAGTATTAATAATTAGAAGTACATATACAGATAAGCTCAAAGCAAAGGAGAAGAACAAATTCATACCTGCTGTCAGCGAGTCAGAGGAATGACTAAGGAATTTACCAAAACCGAACACGATTATGGGTAGTTTGTTGTCGGTAGAATATTAACAGGTCTAAAGCTGGTTGGTGGTGGCTATTACCGATAATATATATATATATATATATATATATATATATATGCAGTTAAGGTAATGACATTATTAGACAACTGCTCTGCTTCAGGTACAGCGGGAGATCCTATCCACTTCGAACTGTAAGACTATATTTATTGGATAGCTCATCCGCCAGTCCAAAAAACTAATAATGCCATTACCTTAACCGCACGAATTTTTCTTGGATATTTTTCCATCTGACGAGCGTTTTGGCTAAGTCAACGCTGTTAATATATTAATAATAACAGTTTTCTGTGACGGTAAGAGAGGCGACATAAAGGGGAAACTTTGAAACAAGTTTTGGGGGGCTGGCGGATGAGCTATTGTGTAAATGTAGTCTTCCAGTTCTAGTAGGATAGGATCTCCCGCTGGACCTGAAACAGAGCAGTTGTTTAATAATGCCATTACCTTAACCGCACCAACTTGTAATTTGTCTTGGCTATTTTTCCATTTATATATATATATATATATATATATATATATATATATATATATATATACCAGGCAATGGTTTCGCCACTCTTCCATACGGGGAAGCTTGCGCTTCGCTACTAAGATTAAAATTTAACAATTAAAAAAAAGCAGTCATAGTTAAATTTTTATATATTTTCTGAACTTCTCCAATTACAATAATTTATAAAGGAAATCTAAACAAAATTTTTCCCCTTTCACAATATTACGTAGCTAAAATATAGTTATAGAAAAGATATATAAAATACATTTTCTGAACTTCACCATTTGTAATTCTTTGGGTTTTAAAAAAATTCACAATTCGATACGTATATTTATTTCTGAACTTCCCCATTTTGTCTTTTGATATTACAAAAAAACTTATTAGAGATAACTTTGATAAAAAACATAAGTCATAACCAAACTAAGATGAAATTATTAATCAAATAGTTAAAAAACTCCCCTTCTTAAATTATAGAGTTAGTGATGATGATGATGAGGATGGTGATATAGAGAGTGAGGTGACACAGGTACTTGAACACTTAAATTTTCGTTATTTCGTGCTTTCATCTGGTTATAAAACCAACAGGAAACTCAGTAAACATATAATTAACAGAAAAAACACTTAAGAAAGATTTTATTTGTATATAACAGGAGTGTCGAACCTTTTTGTGCTATTATGCTACATGGAGGTATGGTGTCACCCAGAAAGGTCGCATTACATTATATATTAGATATGCACAAAAATAATACATAAAATTGTATTAGTATAATCGCTATAACGTAAAATGCAATGTACAAACTGCAAAAAAGCCTAAAAACTGTTCAATTACTTTACTTTTAGTGACTTATTTTGTGATTATTTCTGGCAGGAAAGCATTTTAATATCTGGTTCCAACTAAGAAGTTCGAAGCTTAGGTTGGTCTTCTAGGGGCAGGTCCGTCATTTGTAATCTTATGGAAGTATTAATTTGGGTCAAGTAGGAGAATTTGGATTCACAAATATAGGTGGTAGGAAAACAGGAGAGTATTCATCGTGCATGCTGCCTCAAACGTGGGAATTCTACTGCATTTCCCCCTATTTCAATCCCGTCTTTTTTGCAATCAAAGGGTGTCTTCTGATAGTCTATTAGTTCCATTTGTACGTCTTCAGGTGCTTTGTGGACATCAACTAAATGAGATTCAAAAACTAATTGCAATATTAAGTTATGTTTCTCGAAATCTGTAAATATCCTATTATATTCAGAAATTAATGAATCGATCACAGCTGTATACTATTCAAATAATTCACGAGACTTCTCTTTTTCACCAACTACCTTTGTGAGCTGGAGAAATGCGCTTAAGTAAGTTCCTTTTGAGTAAGAAGGATCCTGAGAAATACTAGTTTTCTTCTAAACGCTTGGAGGATTTTTTGCCACATGTCATAAATAGATTTTGTATTTCCTTGTAAAACAATGTTGATGTCAATTTGCTTTGACGTTATATCAGACAAAAAGGCTATAATCCTATAGAAAGCTACTTCTGATAATTCGTAGTGCTTTTTCTGATCATTAAAAAAAAAGCAATGATTTGTTCTCGCAGAGTTATGATTTTTGACAGAACATGTCCTTGTGAGGGCCAGCACACTTTACAGTGATAGGGCAAATCAACACTGATTACTTCATCATCCAACATGAGCAGGTTACGAAATTGACGATGACGTGTTGCGTTTGCTCGAATAAAGTTAACAATGTGTATAACTTTTTCCAAAGGGCCCCTTAAAACTGGTGATTTAGTAGCACATAGATTTTGCTAATGGAAAATATAATGATATGAAATTAAAACGTCTGATTTCGGAATTTCTTTTTTCAGATGTGCAATAAACCCTTAATGTTTCCCTGTCACATCAGGGGCGCCGTCTGTGCTCACACTTACTAAATTATCAAATTTAAGTTCAGCTTTGAAAATTTTTTCTTTAAAATTATTAAAGATAACAATTCCCCATGTTCGGCCTATAAGGGTACCTAAAGCAAATAACTCTTCATAGCAATGAAAATCCTCTGTTATAACACGAACAAAGAACAATACCTGAGCTGAGTCTGTAGTATCAGTTGATTCATCCAAAGCTAGTGAATAATATACATCTTCGTTTTAGATAATTTCATGAAGTTGTTCTGTTACGTTGCGGGTTAACCCATGCTGCCGATCTGTTATAGTTACTCTGAAAGAAGCATTTGTTTGTACTTATTAATTTTTTTCTGGGTCTAAGCAACCTACAACTTCAACGATGGACTCTTTTTTTTATTTCAGGATCGCTAAATAGCTTTCCTTTTTTTACAAGTATATATGCTACTATATTAGTTGCTTCAGAACACTCATTTCCTAGTTTAACTTATTTGTCTTTGCTGTTGCCTTTGATCTTTTAATTTCTGCATTGCACATTTTCAAGCTTCTCCTTATAGTTTAGCATATTTGTCCTCTTTATGAGTGTGATAATGCTGGTGGCGTTGAATTTCTTTAATGTTGATACTGCATTATTACCGAGCAAGCAGATCATTTTATCGTTTAACAGAAACAAAAAATATTGCAATTATCTGTCCTCACTCTGTGTTCTTCCTTTATTGTTTTTTTTTGTTTTGTTTGACATGGTGTAAGTTTGGGTCAATATTTAAAACCACAATAAATTGAATTATCAGTTAATTAGGGCTATTATAGGACTTTAGATTTTAGAACCTGCAGTGAATACAAGTTATATGTTTTTCTGATATATATCTGTAATAAACTATTAAAAGTTAATTAAAATATTATAATATTCATACCTGGTACTAAAAATACAGTATTATTTGTGTGCATTTACTTTACCATACTTTTACTGTTAATTAATTAGTCTTAACGTTAATGAAACAAAAGCACACTTTAGTCACTAACCCAGCCTACTTCTAGGCATAATGCAACTTTCAATATTTGATGTTAAATTGGTCAGAAGTGAGACCCAATAATGGGAGTTGGAAGTAAACAATGTACTGTTTTGCCCATTATAGTAGCTTAGCCTTTTTTGTGTATGCCTAGGCCTCCAGGCCTACTAATGCCCTGCTTGAACCACCCGTTCACGGTAGCCTAATTCTCCTTCTACGAGGGGCGGTCAATAAGTTTTGAGAATCTGTAGGGCAAAACAGAGGAAGGGGGATGGTTGTGTGTGGGGGTGTTAGGACAAGTTATGACAAGTCAGGACCTGCAGCCGCACGCTCCTGCCTCGTTTATTTAAGAAGCAGTAGCTGATCGCAGATCGTCAGTGACAAATTTTTCAACAATGGAGAAGGTTGAGCACCACGCAGTGATCAAATTTTTGACCAAGGAAGGCAAGAAGGCAAAAGAGATCCATGAACGCATGGTTGCAGTGTACACCGACACCGCCCCTTCCTATACAACCATTGCTCGCTGGAATTAGGAGTTCCGCCATGGTCGTGAGTCCCTTGGAGATGACCCCCGTCCAGGACGCTCGTCAGACGTGACCAACGAGGACAATGTGTCTCATGTGGAGAGGATGATCCTCGAAAATCAACGGGTGAAGGTCGAAGAAATCGAGCGAGAACTTGGAATATCACATGGAAGTGTTATCAACATCATCCACGACAATTTGGCCATGGCCAACGTCTCTGCCCGTTGGGTCCGTAGAAACCTCACGAAACCTCACGCCCCATGATCGAGTTCAACGTCGTCAAAGTTCACAAGGCCCGAGTTGCACAAGCTGCCCTGCGCGAGTGCAGATTCGAGGAGCTCAACCATCTCTTTAAAGTCCAGATCTGGCCCCTAGCGACTACTTTTTATTCCGCCAGCTCAAGTCTGCACTGCGTAGACGCCGGTTTGGGGCTGATGAAGATGTCCAGCTCGCCGTCCAGGAGTGGATTGAACAGCAGTCGGCAGATTTCTGATTGTCATGAATTCGAAGCCTCAGGGACAAGTGGCGCAAGTGCATTTAGGTCGAGGGTAGTTATATTGAAAAATAATAAAACACTTTTCCTCATATCTCGTTTCCTTATATCCGAATTGCAAAACTTATTGACTGCCCCTCGTATTGCCATACAAAAGACACTTATTTATTCATAATATTGCAATTCTCAGATAGCTTTAAATAATTAATGTATAATTTTAACGAGATTCTCAATTTATATTTTATCATTTGATTGTTTACTATTATAAGTGAGTATCACATACAACAGTATAATATTAAAGGTTAATAGAATTTTAGGAATGAAGCCGAAGCACAACTTTACCACTCGAAAGCAAATGTCAAACTATTACCGATACGCTGTGGCGGCTGACCGTTGATGACTCATGAGTACAAACGATTACATACGTTTTGAAACGTTCTTAGCTTGATACAATACGTTAAGCGCGATAAAGCATTCTGTTTAAGTTTATTTTTAGATATTGTGAGCTTTTGAGATGCTTATATTTTATAAAAAATATAATTATTCGGAGCTCTTACAAAAAGCCCCAGAAGGCCGCACATAACGCTAAGAAGGCCGTATGTTCGACACGCCTGGTATATAACAACCCTTGCTAATAAAAAAAAAGTTATCAGATGAAAAAAGTATTCAACCCCTCCAATAACATGCGAGAATTTTGTTTTTAAACATAAAATCATAGAAATTCAATGGAAAGGGTAAAATTGAAGATTCGAGAAATTTCTAGAAAGGAAACTATAATGCCGAATATTTGCACCGGCGTTCATTGATAAGAATCCAACGAAGAAAAACTTTTGCATTGAACAATGCTGAAGGTAAAAGAAGTTCATCAAGCCATTTGACAGCAAATAATTAAACTTCACTCAGATGGATTATCCTATAGGACTATTTCGGAGTGAATTGAAGTACATTATGCAACTGTAGGGGTCTATAATACGAAACCATCGTCAGTATGGAATCACCTCCATAATAATTTGGTAATTTGCTCATCGCAAGATTACCGTTTGGTCTCGACGTTACATGCTCCTAAACTTAATGAATAAGCCAATGATTAGGATGAAATATCTACAGAGAGATCTCAAATTGTCAGGGACTAAAGCGAGTAGAAGAACTATTAGTAGAGATCTTCATTCTTTTACTCCCTTCAAAACTCCACTTTTTAATAAAAAAACATGTAAAGGACCGTTTAACGTTTGCCAGAGAAAAGTGAATGAAAAGGGAAGTGAATTTTGGAACAATGTCATCTGGTTAGATGAAACTAAATTAGAAATTTTCGGCCGAAATGATAATCGTTACTTGTGGAGGCCATGAAGAACTCCATATGATGCTAAACACACCATCCCAACCGTGAAACACGGAGGAGGAAGTTTCATGCTTTGGGGCTACTTCACTGCACATGGTTTCGGAGTACTCCACATCGTTGACATAATTGACGGGAAAATGGATGGTGCCACATATGCAAAGATACTGGAGTAAAAGCTACTCCCAAGTGCGAAATCCTTTATGGTCGACATCAAAGGAAATTTCAGCAGAACAACGATCCTAAGCACACAGTCAAATTAACTCCAAAATGGTGTAAGAAGAGAAAAATAAATGTCCTTCGATGGCCAAGTCAATCACCAGACTTCAATCCTAGTAAGCATTTGTTGCGAATAGTGAAGGATGCAATCAGCAAGAGAAATCTACAAAACACTGACTCTTTAAAATGATTGCTAGAAGCAAATATTAAATATTAAAGGAATGAAATTATTATGTGTAAATAGTTTTATCACTTGTTAAATTGTTCTTAAAGGCAATTGTTTTTATGTACAAATAAAATCTTTCTTATGTGTATTTCTTCTGTTAATTATACGCTTACTGAGTTTCCTGTTAGTTTTATAGCCAGAAGAAAGCACGAAATATTTTACAACTATTGAAAATACCAAGATTGCAAATACTTGTCATCTCTCTCTCTCTCTTTTTCTCACTTACTCGCTTTCTCTCTTTATATATATATATATATATATATATATATATATATATATATATATATAATCATTTATAAATGGAGTTTCAAAAGGCTCTCGTGACCCCTTTTGAGGTCGCGACCCTTAGTTCGAGAATACCTGGTTTAATGCAACCTTAACTCTAACCTATACTTACCTTAACAAACTAACTCCAACCTATCTCGAACCTAACATAAAATTAACGTAGCTAAATCTGACCCGACTTTCCTCTGACCTGAGATAACCCCTGACCTCACTCAACCATACCTTAACCCTAACTTATATGAAAGGGTGAAATTTAGGAAGTTTGTGTCTATACAAAAGCGAATTCACATATTAGTAATCGTATTTTCCGGACACATAATAGCAGGGAAAACGTGTACGTCATAGTAAAAGCAGCTACGTGAGGTAGACATGTATTTCTGTGTGTTTTGGCAAAAAATATTTTCGACTTTGTTTCAGCAAAAATAAAAAATTAAAAGGATTTTTTTTCATTTCTTGAATCCTCTTCCCCTCCAATTTCACCACCACTCTAGAACACGAAAAAAGCAAGAGTTGCGAGTCCCCTACCCGTTCATTAGTCCTCCTTATTGTTCCCATGGTGTTACCATTATCATTTACCTTCTACCAATTTTCACTTCTTATAACCTTACCACTTATGGGTAAGGTTATGACGGCAATTTTATGTTGTTTTTTTATAATAAATAAGTAAACTTAAGCCGTTTACACAAAGATTGGGTCAGCCTCCATCAATGCCAACTGGATTGACTAGGGTGATTACGTAATATCCTCGCCCATTACCACATTTCGTAGATGAAGAATAAATAAATTTTTCCTTCACCGCAGATGTTCGCGTCACTTGGTGAACCTCGCATCGGCTTCTATAAATAGAAGGTAGTAACCTCCAAAATGGCCTGATCTCCATTGCAAAATTGGCACACCTGTTTTTTTGGGGGAGTCGTACCCACTCCCACCTTAAATTTGGTATCTCCCCATTTTTGCACGATTACAAATGTGGGTTAGTGTATAAGCATGAATGCACCGAATAATATAACCACAAACACGCAAAACACAGCATCCACACGCATTTGGCCAAACACACCCAAAAGCACGACAAATAATAATAATAATAAATTTCTTATAATGCGCTCTTGAAAGCCAGAGGCCTTTACAGAGCGCACATTCGACTGTGGGCTAAGATCAGATGGGTGAGTAGGCAATCTTGGACAGATGCGTTTTCAAGAGTCGCTTGAAAGTGGTAAGTGAGGCAGCAGACCTAATTACGGCTTGAAGAGCATTCCAAAGCTTGGGGGCACAGACTGAGAAGGAGCGGTCGCCCATTGAGCAGAGGGACGAGCGAGGAGTATTCAAGAGAGGAGCATGAGATGGCCGAAGTGACCGAGGGGCAAGACGTTGGGAAAGGGCAGAGGAAAGGTAGGTTGGGGCCTTTTGGTGAAGGACCTTGAAAGTGAAGAGAAGAATCTTGAAATGAGAACGATATCTGACAGGTAAACCAGTGCAGTTCCTGAAGCAGGGGTTTAGAAGGGGAGAAGCGAGAGCGACGGAGGAGTAGTCAGGCAGCGTAGTTCTGGACTAGTTGAAGGGGAAGTAGAGAGGAAGATGGTAGATTTACACGAAGAGAGTTAAAGTAATCAAGGCGGGAGGTAATGAAGACGTGGACAGCAGTCTCAAGACTTTGGCGATCGAAGGGAGAGCGAATGCGGGAGAAGTTACGGAGGAAACAAAGGGAAGATTTACTAATATTGTGGATGTGGGTCTTGAAGGAGAGATGCTCATCGAACACAACGCCCAGATTTCTAACAGAGTCATCAGAGAAAGCCACAGAGTTTCCACCCAGAGGAAGGGAGGGAAAAAGGGATTTAATTTTGTATACTAGAACAAGGGTACCAACCAGAAGAACTTCAGTTTTTGAGTGGCTAAGTTTTAGAAAGTTAGCCGATAGCCAGTCCGAGATGGAAGAATAGGCAGATAGTAGGTCACAGATTGAGTGGGCAATGGTCGAGGGGGAAGAGAAAATAAAGATTTAAGTGTCATCAGCATATAGGTGGAAGGATAGACCGAGATTATTCTGACAGGTAAACCAGTACAGGGAATAAGTACATACGAAATAGGAGCGGGCTGAGGACAAAGCCTTGAGGGACACCAAAGCGAATGGGAGTGGGGTCAGAGGAGACATCGTTAATCACTACAGATTGGTTGCGAGACGAAAGGTAAGAGCAGAACCAGAAGAAAGCAACGCCAGAAATGCCAATGAAAGAGTGGAGGCGATCAAGCAAGACGGAATGGTCACTAGTATCAAAGGCAGAGGAGAGATCAAGTAGAATAAGGATGGAGGCACAACCCCGGTCAGAAGCTCAACGTGAGCAATCAGTAACATTGAGTAGAGTGGTTTCGGTAGAGTGCTCAGCTTTAAAACCTGATTGGTAAGTCTCATCAATAATACAGGCAACGATGTGGAAATTAATGCGCGAAACAACTACTCTCTCAAGGACCTTAGAGAGGAAGGGAAGTTGCAAACTTCCTCAGGCATGATTATGTAGGCAAGTATATGTATAAAAGTGTATCATACACAAGGCTACATTTGTACACGAACCTAAATACACAACTAAATGCGAGTTGTATGCCTTGCAAATCCTAACTCCCCATGCCCTTCTTTTAGTCAGTCGGAGAGCTTTCTTTCATACAACTTCACTTCCAAGACTTTAACGCACCGAGAACTTCTTTTCACGAAATTTCTGACCCAAATATGCGTTTGTTCCTTGTGCTGTAACAAAGGTTTTCATAATAACCGTAGAAATAAATGTTATGGACTCAGGTGTATGTTATGGACACGTAATGGAAGAATGTTATTATCTTGAAATGGAAGAATGGTATGGTCTAATGGAATGACAGGTTGAAAAATCCAGTCTATAATTTGTTTTTATTTGAGCCTCGAATCTGTCGTTTTTGTGATAACGAAACAAACTAGGATTTGGGGCAGACCGCCTTGGTGAGGGTTGTTCTTCCCCTCATTTCCCCATTTAGGGTGCCATGATTGGAGCTGTTGTCCCCCCTATCGCTTCTTCCTGTAGGGTGTCAGGATAGGGGGTTGTTCTTCCCCTCGCTCCTGCCTGTGGGCGGTGCCAAGAAGCACAGTTTTTATTCCACCCATGTAAACTAGATATATTTTGACTCGTTGAAACTCATCAAGAAGACAAGACCAACGAAGACAAGAACAAAAGTCTCGAAGTAAATGTAGAGGTTAAAGAGAGACAGGAAGTGAAATGTGTATAGACCGAGTCGCCTAAACCTGAAACAACATGTGGCGAAACTACACATTTTTACTTACCCTAACTTCACTACATTCTATACAGATCTCTCCTTAGGAATATTTTAATAAATAAAAACAAAATAATTCAATTTTAATGGAGGTTTATTCTAGCTTTTATTATATTTACGTACGAAAATTGTTTTGTAGAAGAGAAGTAAAAAATGTGGTGAATATACATCTCAGTTCACCTTCTGGGGCCGGGAGGGCAGGTAAATCTGCATAACTTTCCCAACTTATTACATTTAAGGGAGATTCTCGCCAGCATAGATAAAGTCGACCTTGGGAATTTGCTGTTTAAGAGCGCTAAGAATAACGTTAATAATTTGGTTATCGAATCACTTAAATCCTCAGCCAAATAATGAATGGCATTTTTAGCATTGCTGTAAATCACTCTATGACAATGTCAGAATATCCATGTGTTCACTTGTCTGACTCAGGCTTTATACCTCATTAAGGTCCATCTCTATGTATGTATACATGTCTATACATTATTTCATACAGTGTTAAATTGAATGTAGGATTTTTTTTGCTTGAATGACCGTCAGTATTAATATAAGTCTTGTTTACAATTTGAAACAGTTTTCCTCAAAAATTGGTTGCATTAGGATTTATGCAGGGTCTTATTTTACATGTCCTACGATCATAAATGATTTTGTGATCATAATAAAACTTTCTGAAGTTGTTGGTAATAGCGGTAGGGATTTGTTATTAGAATTGCTAATTGATTTATTTATTTTTGTAGAAGATATAACAGTTTTAGTGAAGCATTGATTTTTAAAAAATTTCACTGACTTTCAGATATTTATCGACTATTAAAAACAATTTTATTTTAACAACTTTTGTTTGGTTAAAATTAACAAAAAACTAAGACTAATAATCAGTTTGCATAATTAACATAATAACTTAATTTATATAAATACTGATCATTCTTCTCATAACATTCATTTACTCGTGAACAAGTTGCTCTCATCCCTTTTTTAAAAAGTTCTTCATCAATGATATTAATATCTTCGGCGATATTATGTTTGAGTTGTTGGATAATCCTATGATTATTAGAGTAAACACGATCTTTTAAATATCCCTATAAAAAATCCAAAGGTGTTAGATCGCGGGATCTTGGAGGCCTTTTAAATTCACTGTTTCGAGAAATGATTTTTTCTCTGACGTTTCGTCTTAACAACTGCATTGTTTCATTCGATGTATGTGATGTTGCACCATCTTTCTGGAAAAAACAGTTGTCATCTCTTTCGAAGCCTTCGAATGTTCAGTAAAAAAATATTCTTCAATCATGTGTCGGTATCTTTCGCCATTCACAGTGACTGAATTTCCATTTTCATTCTCCTAAAAATACGGGCCAATGATCTCCTGAGGTGTTATCGCACACCACATAGTGGTTTTTGCGGGATGCTGCTCTTTTTGGTGTATAGCTTCTGGGTTGTGATCCGACCATATTCTGTTGTTCTGCTTATTATTGTATCCGCTGAGATGAAAATGCGCTTCGTCAGACATTATCACGGGTGGTACATCAACTTCCCCAAATTTTCGACTAAATTCTTCTGCATACGATTTTCTTTTCGCGAAATCCTTGTCTTCTAATTTTTGCACAACCTGAATCTTGTATGGCTTAAGTTTCATTTTTTTCTTCATAACATTGACGCAACTCTTCAATTTCATGTTTACTACGCCTTTTCTGCCAACACGTCCTTTTCGTCTATCTTGTACACTACCGGTGTCTCGAATTTTTTAAATTAGTCTGCATAACGTTCGTTGTGATGGTACGTCTTGAGCTCCTTCACGTCTCACCGGTCGTTGTGTTGAAACCACTGAACAGTTGCATCTGAAGTATGTTTCAACAATTTTTGTTTTCGTCCAATCATTTCCAGGAGCTTCCATGTTTTTAGTTTGAAAAATTTCTTAATAATGATTTTTGCTAGAAAAAATTTCTCCTCTCATAGTCTACGAATAACTATGATGCTAGGAAATTTGTTACTTCATAATTTTTGCGAAACCTTTACTAAGAATCGAGCATTCCAAAAATCACGTTTTTTAACCAAAGTCTTTACGCTTTCCGTTTCTGGCAAAAAAATGACCGATTTACTAAAACTGGCGTAACCTCTAAAATAATAAATGGATCAATTAGGTAGTTGAAGACAAAGAACTTACAACTATTACCAACAACTCATGAAAGTTCCATTGCGATCCCCAAATTATTCTTGATTTTATAAATTTCAAAATTAGGATATGTAAAAAAGGATCCTGTATATTATAAGATACATATGCTTGATCCACCCTGTTTGTATTATGATTATATATTATTATTATGATTATATATAGTCAAATGTCTAAATAAAGTTGTTAAATATGCGCAAACGTGTAGTTAAAATTCATTTTCCTTATGTTCATAAATAGATTCTGAGCTTCTTAGAACACTAAGATTTCCCTGAACTTTCTTTAATTATAATCTATAAAATTGAATTCTTTTCTAGGTGTATGACTTTCGTCACATGATTCTTGCCTAAATATGTGCTACACTTTTTTTCAGAATGAAAAAGAGCAAAGAGAACTATTTATGTAATTGCATTTCAAGACGCTCAAAACTTGAATGGAGAAAATATATCCAAACGAATAAACAGCACGCAAGCATCAGTTCAGAAATCATAGGAAAGTCAAGAAACCACAACATGGAAACTATGCCAAGAAGTACAAAGACCTAGAAATTCTCCTTGAGTGATATTTGTAAGATTTTCAAGAAAGTTATAGTTGCCAGACATTTCACTAAGAAGAAAATGTATCGCGGTTTAGCTACATCTGCAGATATTGTTTCAGAGATGACAGCGAATAGATTTCTATACTAAAATGACCTCCACAGTTACCGAACTAGAAGGAAGCTATATCAAGGTAAAATCCACGTTGCCGAAAAACTCATCTTTGCAAAGGAACTAATATAAACAAGAAAGCAAAACTTTTTGAATCTTGGCATGCATACATATGCACAGGGCTCGAACCTGGTATCTAAAGAGAAATGAAAGAAGTAAATCGACAAGAGAATACCAGAGAGAATACTCTTCGAAAAGGATCGAAACGCCAAACCACGGTCTATAATAACGAATATGTGACGTAGGACCCATTTCAGCTAGGTTTGGAACTAGGATAAACTTCTAAACTACTAATCTATCCTCTTATAAGTTACCATCTATGAATTCAGTCCGTCTCACAACGCCTTTTGAAATCCAAGTATGTGCTTTTACCTTAATTGTAAACTATATACATAAGAAAGGTTTAACGTACCTACATTTTAATGTACCCTTATCAAAATTGAATAAATTTAGATGATACTCCTAGAACGTGTCTAGACCACTAGATTGTAAATTAGCCATCCAAAAGCATGCTTAGATCATGCTCTGGTTTCAATTTATCTATCTTAAAAAGTGTCTAAACATGCTTAAAAACTATTGAACGTGTCTTTAACATGCTTAGATTACAATGTATCCCTCTTCTCTCTTGCAATAAAGACTTTATTGGTTACGAGTTCAGGATCTGTTTCGCAGTATTACTCTTCATCATCTTTCATTTGTCATAAAGTACCTTCTGAAACTAGAAAAAACAAAGCAAAAATCTATATTTTCTAGGAAAATATTCGTGTGATTTCTATGCAAAAATGCTGAGAATATTATGTGATGTTTGACTGTGATAGTGTCCAAGTTTCATTTCAAAGAACAGCGTCTCAAAGTAGAGCACAATAATTGTAAATTGAGCTATAACCAGAAAACAACATAATTATCTCATAGACAATTGAACAAAATATTACTAAAGATTATGCAGCCCCGTTTTTGAATGACTTTAGGACATCTTTGGCTGCAGGACCTAATCAATTTGCCGCATTGTTTCCAATGTGATTTTATTTCATTCTTCTTCGAAACTTTGCCAGAAATCTTCAACATTCGTGGGTGTCCGAGCCATAAAACTCTTCCCGAATATCTTCAATATCCTTTTTTATTGACCATAAATCAGGGCTCCTTTGTGCGGGCCAGTTCATCACGTTGATTTTTTCAGCATCCAAAAACTGTTCATTGTTTTTGATGTGTGGCAAAGAGCATTGTTCTGCATGAAAACAGGTTCACGTACTTTCAATATTTGGCGAAAAGGGACTCATATGTTCCTGAAACAGATTCGTGTGTGCCTCAACATTTACTCTCTCGTAAACGCACCACACTTTAATGATGCTACCACCAAATTTAACCGTCTCTTGGTGCATGAGGGATTTACTAGTTAACTTCTACAACACCTTACATGTTGCTTCCCACCTGATCCGTACAAATTAAATTCACTTTCACCAGGGAAAAACACTTCCCTGCTTTATAGCATACCACTAGAGAGGCTCAATAATAAATATTAATGAACCGTTTTATTCATTTTACTTGAGGGATTTCTTATCGGGGGATCGTACTATGAGTTAACCCTCTCTCAAGCAGCCTGATATATTCTGACAAGACACATTCAGGTTTAATTCTCGGCAACTTGACGTGAAATACTGGTTGTTCTCTCAAATCGGTTGTTCGTCGATATCCGTTTTATTGATCAATCTTCCTTGCCTTAGGATTGGAGTTCGAGGGCGCTGCATTTTCTTAGTCGACTCGCACGAGCCAGTTTCGTCATGGAGCTTTATTATATATCAGTGAAATCACAATTTTAGAACCATTGTAATTCTTAAAATATGAGACAGTGTTATTCCTTTATTCTTTCCATGGGTAATCTGTTTTCTAAAAGATTTGCCAACCTTAACTAGTCTCGCCATCATGATAAATGAAAGATCACATCAGTAACAGTCTTAAAATACGAGAAAGGCAGTGTTTTCATACATACGTTAAGAATTTGTACATGAAATTACAATACAGGGTGACCACCCCCAAAACGGGCTTCAACTTTCGATAGGCTTCTTAATGTCTGTCGAATTAAGAAAAGTACCCTATGAATAGTTGGGGCCGATTTCTGGGGGGTTTCCGTGAAAATTGTCATTTTCTATATCAGTTCTCTATATCGATCTCTACACATTTGAGGTACTTTCAAAGAATATTCTATGATGTTCATGGAAATTAAAAGGGTGTCAGGGGTTTGGTAATCTAGTTTTGGATGTACGGTACTGTACAACTAAGGATGGTAGTACAATCTTTATACCTGTGATAAATAAAATATCCATTCTTATTAAAAAACTATTCTAGTTAAGTATAAACTCCCATTATTCTGGCCTTGAAAGGTAGACTAATTAATTGAAAAGGCTCCAATATCAAGTGAGCCCCTAGATGTATGAAATTTCCTATTTTATTCATATTCACAGTCGTTTGATGATCGAATAAAAGGACAAATGCATCTGATAATCCTTCATAAAAATCAGTAAACTAAAGAAATTATTCAGTTAAATCAGCAATTAATTCATTAATAAAAATGACAGTAAAGTCATTTTCACTGTAATTAGGAACGTACAGCTTTTACGAAAGCATGTTAATAACGACTCTTCTGAAGATGAGTAGATGGGCCAACTCGATGGGGACTCAAACTCTTCCAGCTTTGAGCGCAATTTAATTTTATCTGATGAACCATAATTTCGTACTTCTGGAAGTTTATAGTACGTCCACGCATCCAGGGATATAAAAACCTGTTATAAAGGCCTGTTTATAGACAGAACCCTATAGAACTCATGCACGTAATATAGGACATAAATTTAATTAAAACAGCAACCCAATTCTATACATAGTCAAGTTGCTACCTTAAATCAACTATATAAACCTAAAAATAATTACTATCCTAACAATAAATTTATTAAAATTCATTGGTATTCTAAATATGGAAATGAAATTTTTAACCCCCGAAGGGATAGTGGTGAAAAGTGCTGTTGTAAAAGCTTAGAGTGAAGAAATAGACGCTTCCAGAATTGAAGGTAAAAAATATCGAAAGAATTTTCAGAAATTTATTGCTAGAGGGAATTTTTTTTCTATTTTTCTATAGTTGATTTAAGTCAGAAACATGAATAGTATTGTTTACTGTTTTACTTAAATTTCGGTCCCGTATTAGCTTCATGGTCTTCACCCTCGAAATACAAGCAGTACTCACCAAGTCCCAGTTGTGATACTCGAAGCCCAGATTTGCCCAAGGGTTTGTACTTGAGGTGAGCCGCGAGGGAGCTCTGCCTTGAGAGGAGTCCTTGGGAGTCACTCCTGCTGGAGACCTGGTCTCCGCCTACCTGGAACTCCTCCATGCACTCTAAGGAGGCGATCGGAGCGCGGCTACTGCGGGGGGAGAGAAAAAAACCCTTAGTAATGGAGTAAAGAGCAGAAAATCGATTAATCCTTAGTAAGGGAGAAAAGGCAAAAAAGGACCTGAGTAAGGAATACAAAATGAGAAAGTCAATTAATTCTAAACAAAGCTCGTCCCTTAATTCTGGGCAAGGGAACAAAGGGAAGGAAATCACTTATTCCTGGGTAAGGGAGAAAAGGCAAAAATGATATAACTCTGAACCAGAAGCATGAATAGAGGATATAAAGGGAAGAATCCTTTAATTTGAGGCAAGGGAGAAAAAAAGGAGTGAATGCGTTAATCATGAGCAAGAAAACCAAAGGGAGAAAATCACGCATTTCTGGGAAACAAAATTCTGAGTAAGGGAGAAAAGGGAGAAATATCATTCAATTTTAAACTTTAAAATTCTAGGTAAAAGATAAAAAGGGAGAAAGTCTCTTAATATAAACAAGGCATCTGGAGGGATAAACCCTTAATTATGAACAAGAGATGAACAAAGAGAACGTCCCTTAATTCTGAGAAAAGAATATAAAGGGAGACAAATCCTTAATTTTAAGCAGAAGATAATAAGGGAGAAAATGTCCCTTATTCTGAACGAAGGATAAAAATGGACAAAAATGGAAGGACATTCCTTAATTCAGGAGCAAAGAGCTAAAAGGGAGAAATTCTTTAATTCTAAGACAAAGAGCCAGGAAATTTCTAAAGCGTATAAAAGGAGAAAATTCCCTTAGTATAAGAAGGGAGAAAAGGGGGAACATTCCTTAATTGTAAGCAAAGGGTATAAAGAAAGAAAATTCCCTAATTATTAAAAAAGAAAAAAATGGGGAAAATTTTCTAAGCAAAGGATATAAAGGGAGAAAGTTCCATAATTCTGAAGAAAGGGAGAAAAACGAAGAATATTCCTTAATTTTAAGCAAAGGATATAAAGGGATAAATTTTTCTAATTCTAAATAAAAGGGACAAAAAAGGGTCTTTAATTCTACGCAAAGGGTATAGAGGGAGAAAATAGACTATTTCTGAAAAAGGGGGCAAAAAGGGAGAACATTCCTTAACTCTAAGAAAAGCCTGTGAGGGGGGAAAAACTTTCGATTTTGAACAATGAATCAAAAGAGGGAGAGAGATCTCCCTTAATTTGAGCAAGAGCTTAAAAGAGCGAAATTCCGCTTAATTAAAAGGAAGGAGTTTAAAGGGGAGGCATAAATGGGAGATTCAAGCAGAATCCACCGCATGGATATGTCAGGTTTAGCCTCAGAAACCATGCTGCAAGTGACATTTAGAGGATTGCATGCCTGCTCAGCTACAACGACTGCAGTTGCGTGCCCTCCTTCCCCCAACGCTTGCAGTTGTTTGTCCTCGAGGAACCAATGCCGGCAAGATGTTGTGCTGTTATCTCTCTCTCTCTCTCTCTCTCTCTCTCTCTCTCTCTCTCTATATATATATATATATATATATATATATTTATATATATATATATATATATATATATATATATATATATATATATATATATACATATATATAAATATACATATATATAATAGCACAACATCCTGAAACAACTTTATTTGGGAACGCATTAATGGAGATACATTCTAATATATTTCTCGAATTATAATTACTGCATTTTATGTGCCAAACCAGCCATAAAATGCAGTAATTATATTTCGAGAAATATATTAGAATGTATCTCCATCAACGTGTTCCCAAATTCAACCTTAGCCCTGGTTTGTTCACGCTAGACCCCATTATCACTACATACATAAAATCTCAACTAAAGTTGTTTCAGGATTTTGTACACACTAATTAAGGTTCAGAGGTGGGTAGTTTAATCTCCCCTTCTACTATTTAAGGCAATGTATGTCCAGCCTCTTGTTCATTACTTGAAAAGGTCTTTAAGAATAAAGACGAAAGCGCTCGGAATCGTTTTTCACTTTTCCTTTGTGGGTGTATCTGCATAACTTTGACTCACGTGCCCTTTGTTAGTTTTTTTCTTATATATATATATATATATATATATATATATATATATATATATATATATATATATATTTATATCCTTCACGTATTTTTATTTCGTGCATATGCACTAATTTCAGTACATACAGTCCTGATCATAAGTATAGAACCTGTTGAAAAACTGTAAAAATGGACCTTTCACGCCTTCCGATACTTACAAGATTCTAAGTGAAGCTTCGATATACTAAACACTAAATTATAGCTGAGACAAACAAAGATACTCGTATTTTAAACAAATTAAATTGAAAAAATACGCTGCTCAACAGCTGATCAAAAGTTTAAGACCACAGCGCATAATAGTCTAAATTTGCACAAATTCTCGAATTCTGTGTCATTTATCGTTTAGAGCTCACGGTGTTAAGACATCATGATGCCTAGAGCGGGTAACTCCTCATTATTTGCATAAGCAAGGCCTGTCGCAGCGTGCCATCGCTGCCGAGATTGGGCGCAGTAAAACAGTGATTTGCAATTTTCTGAGAGATCCCGAGGGCTATGTAACAGCGAAGTCATGGTAGAGCGAAAAAATATTACACCAGCACTAGGTAGGAGGATCAACATGCTTGCCCGTCAAGACACGGCACGGTCCTCAAGTCAGATTAAGGCACTCACCGATGCTGATTGCAGTCCAATAACCATTAGACGTCATCTCAGAGGGAGGGGCATAACAAAATTAAAAAACCGCTTTAAGCGCCTCGCCTGCTTCAAAGTCAGAAAACTGCCCATTTAAAGTTCTCCGGGGACCACCAGACATGGCAAATCGCAAAGTGGAGGAAGGTCCTGACGGTTTCCACCGTTACTGGCCTTACAAGCAGATCCCACCTGAGACGTTTTCTACACGACACAATGGTGGAGGCTCCATCAGGGTGTGTGTGTGGGGGGGGGGACAATGGAACAATGGGCCTTCAGGTTGTGCAGGGGTGTCGAACGGCGGCTGGCTATGTAGAGATGCTGCATAGCACATCCCTCACGACAGAGAGCCCTTGTCTGTGTGGTGATGACTGGGTCTTCCAACAAGACAATGCGGCAATTCACAATGCCCGCCTGACAAAGACCTTCCTCTAGGAGAATGACGTCCCTCTTTTCTAAACCCAATTGAAAACATTTGAGGATAAATGGCAAGGAAGGCCAACAAACATGGACATCAGATCATGACGATGGATTCCCTTCGTAAGGCCATCTTCACCACCTGGAGTAATGTTGCCCCCTCCATCTTAGAAACCCTTGTATCAGGCATGCCACGTCGAATTTTTGAGGTTATCAACAAGAATGGTGGAGCCACTTAATAATGAGTCTTTATTATGAAGGTTTAATTCAGTTTTGAAGGTTTTCTCATATTTTGGAGGTGGTGGTCTTAAGCTTTTGATAGGCTGATGAGCAGCTCATTTGAGTAAAATGTCTTTTCTCTCTAATTTATTTAAACTAGCTTTGTTTGACTCAGCTACAATTTAGCTTTTAGTATATGGTAGCTTTACTTAGGACCTTATAAGAATCTGAAGGTGCGAAATGTCCATTTTTACAGTTTTTCAACTGGTCCTATACTTATGATCAGGACTGTATCTCTCGTTACACCTTACTGGCAGGGATACGGCCGTTAGATTTCGCTTTAAATAGAAAATCTTGGAGACACATGAATTTTGCCACTTTTCCTTTTCCTGCTGGATATAATGCCCACTTTTCTTCATATCATGGAGACACCCAGTAACACAAGAGAAAAAAATGAGGCATTAGAAGAAGGATAACAATTAAAAGTAGTAAAAAAAATGTTAGGCAAAAGGATTACCACAGCAAATCTCATTGACCCTAAATTGTAGGGTCAGAAGGGCATATTAAAAGCCCCAAAGAACCACTAACTTCTGTCCTTCGAAAGCACAAATCTGAATTCTTGCAAGGAGATCTCCATTGCGGAAGTACAATGTCGTAGAATGACTCCCGACGATACTATATATAACACTATTCGTTGAGGGAACTTCCTTAATTATCTCTAGAGTGCGTTTTACTGTCTTGGCGGCCGATATTATGTATCTTCAAAATGCTTAAGAAGTGGAACTGAGCTCAAGGATAATAATATTGCTATCATTAATAAAATAGAGTTTAATTAATAATAACTATAAACAATACACAAAAACGGAAAATATTGACAAACAGAATGGAAAGGGTCGTGGAGACTCGGGCTAATCCAAGGATTTAAGGGATCAAAAAAGGTAAAACAAATATGGAGTTAAAGAGATGGGATGGTTCGATAAACCATTTAAAGCACAGGATAGAATTGACAAAATAAGGGATCAATACTCAAAAGGTGACGCTTGGCTTACGTAACTTCATTAGGGTGCAGTGGAAGGTACTTGAAGGAATATTCGGTCCGCTGGCGAGTTCCAGCCAAAGGGGGGGGAGATAAGATGATCCTGACGTGGCGTCTTGGGAAGGAGAACCGTTTCTCGACGAACGGCTGGAAGAACAATGGCTGTTCTAGGTTGTTCTCTTCTGAACAAAGGAGGGATGAGAACCGTCTCTTGTCTACAGGCTCAAGAACAATGGCTGTTCTAATGTTGTTCTCCTTTGAACAACAGGGGGGGGGGTGAGAACCGTTTCTTGGCGAAGGGCTCAAAACGAACAATGGCTGTTCTAATGTTGTTCTCCCTTGGACAACAGGGGGGGGGGGAAGAACCGTTTCTTGGCGAAGGGCTCAAAACGAACAATGGCTGTTCTAATGTTGTTCTCCCTTGAACAACAGCGGGGGATGAGAACCGTTTCTTGGCGAAGGGCTCAAAACGAACAATGGCTGTTCTAATGTTGTTCTCCTTGAACAACAGGGGGGGGGGATGAGAACCGTTTCTTGGCGAAGGGCTCAAAACGAACAATGGCTGTTCTAATGCTGTTCTCCTTGAACAGCAGGGGGGAATGCCTTGGGGACTTGACGTCACTAAAGGCTCGAACCTTTGGCACTCAAGGAATATTGTCCTCCTGGACAAGTGATGGTGAATCTCGAGGCCGAGGTCCCTTGGCGCACAAAGGGAGAGAGGGTCGTGGTGATGTTTCGCGACGAAAATCTGGATCTCCAATCTGATCTTAGTGGTAAAGAGTCCATATAAATAGCCAGGACATCTCCTTGGCGTGGGGAAGAATGGGGTGGAAGCTTCGAGGGAACGCACAGCTGGGCCGGAGAAAAATGCCTTATCTGTCCATAAGCCTAACTCGATCTGGCGAGGTCGGCGTATGGGGGCGAACGGGGGGACGATAACCTCCTTGTTTAAACATTGACGTCCGGCAGCTGTTGATAAGACTCCAAGCCTCGAATCGAAGATGCACGTGGGCCTCCTCGAGGTTTTAACTAATATGGGATAGGAGTTGAATTTAACACAGATTCAACTCGTTCTATCACACCCCTCCATTCCAGGGGAAGTTGTCACTTCGAAAAAAAAAGAGAGAAGGGACAACGATAGAGCTCCGTTGTAGGGAACTCGTTTTCTTGTACCAACCGTATCTTCCTGCACCTAACTAGTATTACCTCAGTACATGATTATTTTGATCTTTAGATTACAGGGGAAAATAACCTTTAATACAACTTAATAAAAAAAAAGGGCATGGAACAATGAAATGTTATAAACTTAGTACATACGGGACAAAATAATTTATACGTAAATTAATAAGAACAAATATATATACATAAAAAAAAAATTAGACATCGAGCGTTACAAAATTCAGACATACATTAAATAACTATATTACAAAAGAATCTTAAATTAAGTCGTACAAGACGGTATATACCTACATGGAGATACTAATCCTATGAATACAATTATTCTACGCTATTCGGTAACGCATTCCTACTGAGTGCGTCAGCGACCTGGTTATCGGAACCTTTGATATAATTTATTTTAAATTGATACTCTTGCAAGAGTAAACTCCAGCGCATGATGCGGCCGTTTGAGTGTCTCAAATTCCTAATATAGGCTAACGGACGGTGGTCGGTTCCTATTTGAAAATCTTTACATAACAAGTACAGCTTGAATTTGTCTATGACCCAGATAATTGATAGAGCTATCTTTTCTCTAGTGGCATATCTCTTTCCGCGTGGTATTAATTGACGACTAGCATATGCAACTGGATGACTCGTTCTGTCATCCACGTATTGAAGGAGTACACCTCCAATGCCCTCGTTGATCACGTCGGTCTTAACCCAAAAGGATTTTTCCGGGTTGGGCAACTTAAAAATGGGGGCAGAAATGAACTTACTTTTGAGCTGATTAAAATGGGAAACAGCGACATCATTCGAACGTAAACGATCGGGGAAATTCTTTTCCTGAAGGGGGCATAGGGGGGCCAAAATTGCAGCGAAATTCGGAACAAATCGCTGATAGGGAGAAGCTGATCCTAGGAACGATCTTAATGGCTTCTTTGTAATCGGGAGGGGCAAGTGGGCGATTGCCTTAATCTTGTTCTCGTGGGGACCTAACTTGCTTTGTCCTATTTTGAAACCCAAATATTTGATGGTTTCGTGGGCAAACTGGCATTTGCCGGGGCCAATGGTGAGGCTATTTTCGCGCAGTTGTTCGAAAAGAGCTAATAGGGTGGGTAAATGGTGATTCCATTTAATTAGTTCTTGTAGCTGGCTCTTCGGACGTGGTGTCAGCTGCGCGTCACTATCCAGGTCAGAGGGTTCCAAAGACTCGCCTGGTAGGGAAGGAGGAGGGTAATCGGCATCAGGTCGGATGCACACTGTCTGGATTACCTTAAGGGACTCCGCGGGGCAATCCTCTTCAAGCGCCGACGCTTCGTCCAGTTCTACGAAGGTATCTCCATGGGCGCGTTGGGGGTTCTTTATTTCTTGGGGTCCAGGGACAGTCTCCGTGTCCTTGTCTGGGGCCTTATCACCTAAGGGTGTTAGTGAATCACATTCCTCTTTTTCCGTCCTAAAGTCCTGGTTAGGGGTCTCCGAGAAATCGGATGGTATCGGGGTTCTGATGGGGACGGGCTCCTGGGCTTCTTTCTTATCTCGGCCTTGGGGAAGGGCGGCCTGAAACACAGGGTCGAAACTTACTTGGGGGCTCTTTCCTATAAGTACGGAACAGAATTTTATTGGTGCTACAATGACTTCAGCCCAGCCATTATAATATTGACACTGCAGGTAACATCTAGCGACGGGGAATCTGTTCGCCCGCCCAAGGTAGTCACGTACCACCGCAAATTTTTCGTGGTTAGAGGCCACTGGGAGGAGTTCGTCGGACACGATGAAGCACGAACATCCTGTGTCCCTGACGAGAGTCGATACTCGACAGCTGTCCACGCTGCCCTCCTCATATTTCAAAGTTCCCGCTGAACTTTTATTCCCAAAAAAATTTACCTGGTGGCCTGACGGATGGGGAGAAGTTTCTGCTTGTGTCTGCACCACCGGAGGAGCCGTGGTTGCATTAATCTGGTGAACTTGGTGGGCTGGTCCGCTTTTAAGCCTAGAATTTTGGGGGCAATTCCAGCTCATGTGGTTTTCTACACCACAGGTGAAGCATATGGTTGGTCGCTTCGGGAAGAGAGATGGAGGAGAAGTCTTAACGGGAGGTTTGGAGTCCCGTTGTTGGTTTTGGGGAAAGAAGTTTTGGGGTTTTACGGGGCTCGGAAACTTTGTCAGCTTCCCTGGGAAGGAGCGCGAATCCGTCCTTCTTTCTTCTCGTTGGATTTCTTTTTCTCGTTCTTCTCGTTGTATTTTTCCTTCTCGTTCTTCTCGTTGGATTACTCTTCCCCGTTCCTCTCTTTCTCTTTCTTTTTCTACCTTTTTTCTTTGAACTTCTGCTTTAATCCGAGCTAATTCAATCTGAAGGTCAGCTAGTCTTATCCGTTCCTCTCTTTCTCTTTCTTCTCGTTGTATTTCTCTTTCTTCTCGTTGTATTTCTCTTTCTTCCTCTTTTCTTTGCTCCTCTAGAATGTACTCAGTTAGTTCTTTTCCGGAAAGTCCACAGGACTCTCCTTGTGCTTTAGAGATTTCGAACGGAGTCATCTTTGCACTTGGGGCGCACTAGTCAACCAACTAAAATTCCTCGCAACAAGAATTATGCCTCTATAGAATTAGCCTACCTAAATATGGGCACTGACCTATTCGTACTTGGTTTCTCAATCTAAATAACCACTGACTAAAATCACAAAAAAAACAAACAAATTATTATAACCGTTCCTTGAGCTACTCCAGCTTCTTAAGTTTAAAAAAAAGGGGATAGCAATCGTTAAAACAAAAGGGAACTACTATATTCTATTATTATAACGAATAACACTATGCTTTACTCGACTGAGACCAGTGTTTGCAAAGATATAGCGTTAAACCTTACACACCTGATACCAAATTAAATAGTATATATATATATGTCGTAGAATGACTCCCGACGATACTATATATAACACTATTCGTTGAGGGAACTTCCTTAATTATCTCTAGAGTGCGTTTTACTGTCTTGGCGGCCGATATTATGTATCTTCAAAATGCTTAAGAAGTGGAACTGAGCTCAAGGATAATAATATTGCTATCATTAATAAAATAGAGTTTTATTAATAATAACTATAAACAATACACAAAAACGGAAAATATTGACAAACAGAATGGAAAGGGTCGTGGAGACTCGGGCTAATCCAAGGATTTAAGGGATCAAAAAAGGTAAAACAAATATGGAGTTAAAGAGATGGGATGGTTCGATAAACCATTTAAAGCACAGGATAGAATTAACAAAATAAGGGATCAATACTCAAAAGGTGACGCTTGGCTTACGTAACTTCATTAGGGTGCAGTGGAAGGTACTTGAAGGAATATTCGGTCCGCTGGCGAGTTCCAGCCAAAGGGGGGGGAGATAAGATGATCCTAACGTGGCGTCTTGGGAAGGAGAACCGTTTCTCGACGAACGGCTGGAAGAACAATGGCTGTTCTAGGTTGTTCTCTTCTGAACAAAGGGGGGATGAGAACCGTCTCTTGTCTACAGGCTCAAGAACAATGGCTGTTCTAATGTTGTTCTCCTTTGAACAACAGGGGGGGGGGGTGAGAACCGTTTCTTGGCGAAGGGCTCAAAACGAACAATGGCTGTTCTAATGTTGTTCTCCCTTGGACAACAGGGGGGGGGGAAGAACCGTTTCTTGGCGAAGGGCTCAAAACGAACAATGGCTGTTCAAATGTTGTTCTCCCTTGAACAACAGCGGGGGATGAGAACCGTTTCTTGGCGAAGGGCTCAAAACGAACAATGGCTGTTCTAATGTTGTTCTCCTTGAACAACAGGGGGGGGGGGATGAGAACCGTTTCTTGGCGAAGGGCTCAAAACGAACAATGGCTGTTCTAATGCTGTTCTCCTTGAACAGCAGGGGGGAATGCCTTGGGGACTTGACGTCACTAAAGGCTCGAACCTTTGGCACTCAAGGAATATTGTCCTCCTGGACAAGTGATGGTGAATCTCGAGGCCGAGGTCCCTTGGCGCACAAAGGGAGAGAGGGTCGTGGTGATGTTTCGCGACGAAAATCTGGATCTCCAATCTGATCTTAGTGGTAACGAGTCCATATAAATAGCCAGGACATCTCCTTGGCGTGGGGAAGAATGGGGTGGAAGCTTCGAGGGAACGCACAGCTGGGCCGGAGAAAAATGCCTTATCTGTCCATAAGCCTAACTCGATCTGGCGAGGTCGGCGTATGGGGGCGAACGGGGGGACGATAACCTCCTTGTTTAAACATTGACGTCCGGCAGCTGTTGATAAGACTCCAAGCCTCGAATCGAAGATGCACGTGGGCCTCCTCGAGGTTTTAACTAATATGGGATAGGAGTTGAATTTAACACAGATTCAACTCGTTCTATCACATACAAATTCACGTGAGTTTCGCTTACCCCTATTTCTTAACACCCTAGTAATTTCTTTTGTTTACTCTGTCTATGTATCTTTCTCACTTCTTACTGTTTAATAACATCATTGTATTACGCCTCTTGTTTTTAGACATTCTGCAATTACCCTCTTTACTATCGATCTGCTCAAATAAATCCTGCCAATACGTTCTATTTTTACCACTGAAAGTTGTCTTATGGCACTCCTAAGACTTATTCATTTCATACAGCAATAAATCAGCTAAAATAAAACACGGTAAATTTAGACGCAATCACCAACTTCAGTACATAAACTTCCTTCAAATCCAATGTTTTACGAGGATTCTCTGGCGGCTGCTCTAAAAGCTTCTTTTTGGACCTAACGAGAGGATGGAACGTCAAAGGCTGAACTTAAGGTGATTTGAGCATTGAAACTCGGAATTGCACTTCACTTTACTTCCGCTATAAATCAAACTATACGAGGAAGGGACCTCCACATCTTTTTTTATGATGATAAACTGTTCATTTTATAAACACGCTATTCTGCGGACAATTCGCCAGCCTCATTTTACTTCTCTTTCTTCATTACTCTCTCCACCATTTTTGCTCGTCCAGTAAACGTTCCCATCTGTGCTTCCTATTAGATATTATTTAAATTTTAAAAATCCATATTAAGTCGATTTTTAAACAACTGAGGGACTTTCGATTGCATACCTAAAGTAATTTCGAACTTTGGCTGTGGTGAAAGAAATTTAAATCTATTTTGGAAAGTTTTTTCCCATATAATCCATCTCGAACAGTATTCGATAATTAATATTCCGGAATCCTTTAAATATTTGAAACATTTCAACTGGTTGGTCATGTAATTGCTTACTTGCGAGGGAAAAGAGTAGTAAGGTTTAAAGTCTTTCTCCGTAAGCACGCGAATTAGTTTGTTGCAGTACGTTGGCCCCGTTTAACAACGCTATGTCTTCCTTCAGGTAGGGAGAGCAAAATTGAACTACCTACTTGTGGAAGGACGAGGGATTTATATAGAGACAGAATGATATATTCCGGCTTAAACCTGAACTTCTGGGAAAATCTGACATCCTGCCTGCTTTGTTAAAAGCTTCAACGCATTGTTTTGAGACTAATACTCTTGCGAAATTATGATACCCAAGTATCTTTCCATGATACCGACTCAAGAATTCGTCCGTCGAGATCTCAAGTACACGACGTGTGTTAAAATTCATCTGCACACTCGACAATTTTATCCAGGTCCCGCTGTATTTTTACCTCATTGCATATAAAAATAACTATTCCCGAGATTCGTGTCTTCTGCGAATTGGAAGATTCTACTAAATAAACTATTGTCAAGGTAATTTATGTAAGGCAGGTACGGACCCTTAAGAAGTCCAGAAGTAACTGGAGCCCAGTCCGAATTTTTGGCGTTTACAACAACCCACTCTAAACAATTTGAGAGTTCAGTACTAACTTTTCAATTAGGAGGGTATTAAAAGAATTTAAATAGCCCAATTCAATATATTAATTAAACACTAACGTCTTTAATTATATTATTTAACTAGAGATGACACACTATCCTCTTTTATTAATTCTAAGAGTTTATGATTTGTAATCATCGTTAAACTAATAGGAAGATAGTTACTAGATTCAGTCTTATCCCCCTTTTTAAGATTTTCAACTCGTGGGACAACTGTTTTTAATTGATCGCTAAAAGACTGTAGAAACTAGTCCCTGCAGGAATTTCCAGTCCTACGGGCTATAATGACACCTGTAGTCTAAAAAAAGACTACTTGGAATTTATTCCTCTTAGACATTTCTAATTTACCAATTTCTCACCTGTTTTCTCGGCGGGTGACTTTTGTCCATTTATCCTTAGTAGAGGTGTGGGGAGAGAGCTGGTTGACCTCTTCCTTTTGGCTCTGGTTGTAGTCGGGGGTTTTAACGAGTCTGCAATCTGACCACCCTTTTTCTACTGCTCCCAACCTTTTAATTCCTCAACTATACTTTTAATCACTCGCAATTCGGATATAAGGAAACGAGATATGAGGAAAAGTGTTTTATTATTTTTCAATATAGCTACCCTCGACTTCAATGCACTTGCACCACTTGTCCTTGAGGCCTCGAATTCCCGACAACCAGAAATCTGCCGACTGCTGTTTAATCCACTCCTGGACGGCAAGCTAGACATCTTCATCGTCCCTAAACCGGCGTACACGCAGTGCGGCATTGAGCTGGCGGGAAAGAAAGTAGTCGCTAGGGGCCAGATCTGGACTGTAAGGGGGATCGTTGAGCTCCTCGAATCCGCACTCACGCAGGGGAGCTTGTGCAACTCTGGCCTTGTGGACTTTGACGACGTTGAAGTCGATCATGGGGCGTGAGGTTTCTAGGGACCCAACGGGCAGAGACCTTGGTCATGGCCAAATTGTCGTGGATGATGTTGATAACACTTCCATGTGATATTCCAAGTTCTCGCTCGATTTCTTCGACCTTCACCCGTCGATTTTCGAGGATCCTTCTCTTCACCCGGGCCACATTGTCCTCGTTGGTCACGTATGACGGGCGTCCTGGACGGGGGTCATCTTCAAGGGACTCATGACCATGGCGGAACTCCCTATTCTAGCGAACAATGGTTGCATAGGAAAGGGCAGTGCTCAACCTTCTCCATTGTTGAAAAATTTGAACTGGCGATCTGCGATTAGCTACTGCTTCTTAAATAGACAAGGCAGGAGCGTGCGGCTGCAGGTCCTGACTTGTCATAACTTGTCTTAACACCCCCACGAACAGCCATTCCCCTTCCTCTGTTTTGCCCTCCCGATTCGCAAAACTTATTGACCGCGCCTCGTACATCAACAAAGCCGCTAGCTTTGATCGGAGAAATGGATGCTCTTGAAATTAGGCAGACATGAGCCTTAAAATTACAAGAAGTTAAAATACGAACGTAAATTCCTGCCATGGTTCCAAAATACCTCCTAAACTCTATTGTTTTATTGTTTTGGTAGCAAAACTTATTTAATCGAATGGTCTGGCGTTTTCTCGATTTGGCAGCAGAAAAATGCCTTTTTTTTTCAAGTTTTGTGAATGTCCTTTGAGGAAGAAATTGGACTGAGTCAAGGGTAAGCGGAGTGGAATTATTTGCTCTTATCGTTGAATTGTTGATGTTATTTAGTTAAAACGAGCTAAGACCAACGAGGATATATCTGCTACTCTGTGGGATGAAAAGGATTAGAGTGGTAAAGATGGTAGAAGTATAAATGTGTAGAAAGTATATAGTTAGAAAGGTCTGAGGATTAGAAATCACCGTTTCACACGTCAAGCGAAGTTAACTATATCGTAAATAGTTAGTATCAAGATGGAAATTTAGATTTGGATGTAATTAAACTTGATATCTTGATATTTATGGTGATATTTTCTATTTTAAATTTAATTTTATAATTTATTGAATTTTATTTGGGGTTGCATATTTAGTGAACACCCGATGCGCAACGAGAGCTGAATGTAATGACTAGGCGGTGTATGAGGATAATCAGCAAGAATTTACGGTGATAGTGACTAAACTGGCACTAAATTTAAGGTAATAGTCACTAAAATGGCACTAACGTTACGGTGATAGTCACTGAAATAGTACTAAATTTATAGTGAGTTTCACTAAAATGGTACTTAATTTACGGTGATACTAAAAGGGTAGTAAATTTACGGAGATATTCACTAAAATAGCACTAATTTCACGGTGATAGTCATTAAAATGCTTCTAAATTTACGGTGCTAGTCACTAAAATGGCACTATATTTACGGAGATAGTCAATAAAATGGTAGTAAATTTAAGGTGATACTAGAAGGGTAGTAAATTTACGGTGATAGTCACTAAAATGGATCGAAATTTAAGGTTATAGTCATTAAAATGGCCCTAAATTTACGGTGACGGTCATTAAAATCGCACTAAATTTACGGTGATGTCGCAAAAACCGCACTATATTTATGGTGATACTGACTAAAATTGCACTGAATTTAGAGTGATACTAAAATAGCACTAGATCTACGGTAATACTAAATAAAATGGGACTAAAATTACGGTGATATTGACTGAAAAAGCCCTAAAGTTAGGGTGATATTCACTAAAATAACACTATAATTAAGGTGATACTCATTAAAATCAAATGGCACTAAATTTACAGAGATAGTTACTAAAATGGCACTAGATTGACGGCGATAGGTACTAAAAGGGCACAGAATTTACGTTGATACTAAATGGGTACTAAATTTTTACTAATCCTAAAATGGCGGTAGATTTACGGTGATACTACCTAAATGGCACTAAATTTAAGGTGATAGTCACTAAAATGAGACTAAATTTACGGCGATAGTGACTGAAATTGTACTAAATTTACAGTGATCTTAAAAGGGTACCAAATTTACGGTGATAATCAATAAATGGCACTAAATTTACGGTGATACTAAAATGGCTCTAAATTTACTGCAGAGGTCACCAAAATGGCACAAATTTAAGGTGATAGTCATTAAAATAGGACAAAATTTACAGTAATAATCACTAAAATGGCACTATATTTACGGTGCTAGTCACTAAAATGAGACTAAATTAGCGGTCATATTCACTGAAATTGTATTAAATTTAAGGTGATACTGACTAAAATTGTTCTAAATTTACGGTGATGCTAGAAGAGGTACTAAATTTACAGTGATAGGCACTAAAATAGCACTATATTTATAGTGATAGCAACTATATTGCCACTAAATTTACGATGATAATCACTAAAATGGCACTATATTTACGGTGCTAGTCACTAAAATGAGACTATATTTGCGGTCGTATTCCCTGAAATTGTATTAAATTTACCTTGATACTCACTAAAATTGTCCTAAATTTACGGTGATGCTAAAAGAGGTACTAAATTTACAGTGATATTCACTAAAATAGCACTATATTTATGGTGATAGTAACTATATTGCCACTAAATTTTGGGTGACAATCACTAAAATTACATTAAATTTACGGTGTTAGTCACTAAAATAGATCGAAATTTAAGGTGATTGACATTAAAATGGCACTGAATTTACGATAATAGTCAGTAGAATGGCACTATATTTAAGGTGATAGTCACTAAAATGGCACTAGTTTTAAGGTGATAGTCACTAAAATGACAGTAAATTTACGGTGATAGTCACTGAAATTGTACTAAATTTACGGTGATGCTCACTAAAATGGTCCTAAATTTAAGGTCATACTAGAAAGGGTACTAAATTTACGGTGATAGGCTATAAAATGGCACTAAATTACGGTGATACTAAAATGATACTAAATTTACAGTGATACTTACTAAAATGGCACTAAATTTACGGTGATATTCACTAAAAAGGCACAAGTATTTATGTTGATAAAAAAAGGTACTGAATTTATAGTGATACTGAAATAGTGCTAGATATTCTTTGATACTAACTAAAACGGCACTAAATTTATGGTGATACTTGCTACAATGGCACTAGGTATAAGGTGAAAATCAATAAAATTTTGCTAAATATATTGATACTCACTAAAAGGACATTTAATCCACGGTGATAGTTAAAAGTGCAGTAAATTTACGGTGATACTAAAATGACACTAAATTTACGTTGATAGTCACTAGAATCTCAATATATCTTCGTGAGAATCATTAAAATGGCAATGAATTTAGGATGTTATTCACTTAAATGGCACCATATTTACGGTGGTAGTCAATGAACTTGCACTAAATTTACGGTGATGGACACTAAAATATACTAAATACACGGTAATAGAAACTAAAATAGCACTAAATTTAAAGACAGACTTATTAAAATGGCCCTATATTTACGGCAATACTCACTAAAATGACATTAAATATACGATGATACTAAACCGGAACTAAATTTACGATGATACTAAAATGGCTCTATATTTATGGTGATAATCACTAAAATGGCACTATATTTACGGTGATAGTGACTAAAATGGCACAAATAAACGTTAATACTAAAATAGCACTAACTTTACAGTGATCGTCACTAAAATGGTACTACATTTACATTGATGTCAAAATGGAACTTTATTAGGGTGAACGTCACTAAAATGGCCGTAATTAATAATGATACTAAAATGGAACTAAATTTATGGGCACTAAATACGCACTAAATATAAAATAGCATTATATTTACGGTGCTAGTCAATAAAATGGCACTATATTTGCGTGATAGTCATTAAATTGGTACTGAATTTATGGATAGTCACTGAAATGGGATTAAATGTACTGATATACTAAATTGACACTAAATTTACGGTGATATTAAAATGCCACTTAATTTAAGGTGATAGTCACTAAAATGATACTATATTTACAGTGATACTGATTTAAATAACTCTAAATTAACGGTAATACTCACTAAATTGGCACTATATTAGGTGATACTAAAATGACACTAAATTTACAGTGCTAGTTACTAAAATGGCACAATATTTACGGTGATAGTCACTATAAGCACACTAAATTTGCGGTAATACTAAGAGAGTACTAAATTTATAGTAATTTCCACTAAAGGTCAGTAAATATTCGGTGATACTCGCCATAATGGCACTAAAGTTACGGTGCTACTCATTAAAATGGCACTAAATTTACGGTTATACTCACTATAATGGCAGTAAATCTACATTGATACCATAATGGTAATAAATTTACGGTGATACTAAAATGCCACTATATTTACGGTAATAATAACTAAAATGGCACTATATGTATGGTGATATCACTGAAATGGGACTATATTTACGGTGCTACTATAATGGCACTAAATTTTCAGTGATCGTCACTAAAATGGCCTGAAATATACAGTGATATTCACTAAAATTTAACTCAATTTACCGTGATACTTAAATGAATAAAAATTTACAGTGATCATCACTAAAATTGCACAAAATTAACAGTGATAATCACTAAAATGGCAGTTAATTTACGGTGACCTAAAATGGAACGAAATTTACGGTGATACTAAGAGGGCACTAAATTTACGCTGATGAAATAATGACACTAAATTTACCGTGATAGTAACTAAAATGGTTCAATATTTGCGTGATACTCATTAAAATGGCACTGAATTTACGGTGATAGTCACTAAAATGGCACTCAATTTACGGTGTTACTCGGTAAAATGGTACTAAATTTTCGGTGATAGTCGTTAAAATGGCACTAAATTTATGGTGATAGTAAAAGGAATTTAAGGTGATAGTCACTAAAAATGGCATAAATTTACGGTGGCACTAAATTTACAGCGGTGGCACTAAATTGAAACACAAAAAAACTAAGACCCGCAAACAAAGAGGGGGTCCTTGTTTCCATTTTTCAGCTCAAGAAAACACTAAGATTAGAATAATTTTCCCTTTTACAGACCACGTCACCATCGCCCTAATTTGTTTCAGGCTTAGGCGACTCAGTCTATGTCGCTTTCACTTCATTTTTCTCTTCAATTTCTACATTTATTAGGATACTTTTGTTGTTATACCTTCGTTGGTTTTCTTTTAATGAAATTAACAATATCAAGGTCAACAGACCTAGGTCGCGTGCTCTCAGTTATTCTGACTTATGACCTTACGACCTTCAAAATTTTCAATAATTCCGGACTAACCTTGGAGCGACGTTGGCAATCATATCATTCGAAAAAGAATGTAAAACAAGACAAGGGTTTCAAATTTCATTAGAATCAGCCCAACAGTTCCGATGCTATTGCCCCAAAACTCATTGAAAAGTAAAAGGGATACCAACCGACAGAGATACCTACGGAACGACATAGTAACTAACAGAGTTATATGCACACGCGACTAAAAAAATATTGCTGAAGTTCCAACCGCGACGGCACTCCTCTCCTCTTAATGGGTTTACAGGAACGGAACCAGGGTTCTGCTTCATACCACCTCCCTCAGGGAGGAGCAACGGGGAGAATAACACCCACCCTGACACTCCAAAGTGAGAAAAGAGGGGGTAAAACGACCCCCCCCCCTCCATCATGCCTCCTTGCGATTTCTCGTTCCGTTGTCACAAAAACGATAAAATCGAGGGTCAAATAAATACAAATTACCGCGACTGGATTTCTCAACCTGTCACTCCATTACATCTATTACGAGACCATAACGTACCTCCCGAATCCATAATATTCATCCCTAATCTTATATTTTAACATTGCTACAAAACAATGAGTACATTGACGCAACTAAGGTCAGAAAAGTTTGTGAAAGGAAGTATGAAAGAGCCTTCACAGAGTATCTAAATAATGGACTATTTGGAGCGCTGGTGTTTGAGAGACTCGTAACTCAGCCTAACCTGTTCTACAGGATTATTCAAAAAGAGTGAACCGATTTCATTACGCAATATTTAATTAAGGATAAACAATAGAAAACTCTAGCAAAGTCACAAGTATTTTACTCACAATCAAATTTTCTGTCCTGTCTTACAAGTACTCAATGTGGCCACCACCCGCAGCATGGGCAACATCGATGCGATAAGAGAATTCCACCTAGACGCGTATCGGCATATCACGATCCACTGAGTTGATCGCTGTTGTTATTCGATGTTTAAGGTCAACGAGGTTAGTGGGTAGCGGTAGAACATAAACGCCATCTTTTACATATCTCCACAAGAAAAATTCACACACAGTGAGGTCTGGGCATCTCGCAAGCCAAGGTCAAAGAGCAAGGTCTTGGGCCCCCTTCCGACCAATCCATCGCTGGAGCACCTTTTCATTTAAAAAAGTTCGAACCATCAGGTTCCAATGGGGTGGTGCCCTACTGTGACAGCCATTCAAAACGTAGAAAACTCCTCTTTCAAATAGTCACTGACTCATTATATGATGATGCTTGAAAAATGAAGCAATCCGTCATGAAATCAGCGTAGTTAACCATGCATTGCGTTCACGCATTACGTTTGTGTAGCTAAGTACACTTGTATATTTCCATTAAGCGTATGTTTCAATGTTCCCGAAGGTTGAACAACGAAAATTTTTTTAACTTCAGCATTCGGTCACGCCCAGCTTAAATACCCAAATAATTGGAAGTCCTTCCGCACCTAATGGAGTACGAAGTTCTACAGTGTGTTTCTAATCTCTTGTTACCTCTTAAAGAACAATGAAACTGATAGAATGTAAAAAAGGAATATTTCAATGTATACATAAATTTATTCATACATATATTAATTATAGAAGAAATTTATTATTGCACTATTACAGTTGTTGTTCATGGAGTAACAAGACTTTCGGAACATCTATTACATGAACATTTAATAGAGTTCTAAGTTGTTTTAGAACCTACTTGCATTGCATATACTGAAAAGCACATATCTCCATGGCCCCAACAATTATATCAACCCCAAATCACTGGAGTTGGTCAGCACTTCTAAGGTTCTTTTTACTAAGGTTCATTAGACTAGGGTTTACTGAGCTAGGCTAGTCTATACTAGGATGCGATAGGCTAGGCTATACTAAGCTAAGGCAGGATAAAGTAGGCTATACTATGCTAGGTTATACTAGGCTAGCTAGATTATACTAAGCTAGGCTAGGTTAGGCCAGGCACAGCCAGGCTATTCTATTTTAGGCTAGTTTCTAACGAAATTTGAAACCCTTATGTTGTTTTATATTCTCTTTCGAATGATAGCATCGCTAAGGTCCTCCCAAGGTTAGTCCGGGAATTATTAAAAGTTTTCAAAGTCGTAAGGTCATAAATCAGAATAAATGAGAGAACGCGACTTTTTGGTCAGCAGACCTTGTTTTATATTTGTAGTTATTTCCGCATTCTACCTCCTCGTTTGATTACACACCGTACTTTCGTTGTCAATAAATAAAAGTAAAATTATTGGAAGAACTTCGCCCCGGAACACTGAAATACTGCAGAAAGAGAGTGAAATATCAATTGGTTTAGGCATATTGGCTTGTTAAAGCAGTATTTGTAATTCTCCATGTTTTTTCCCATTCGTAGTTATTTCCGCATTTCGCCTCATTTGTTTATACCCTATTTTCAATAGCAATAAATAAAAATAAAATTAATGGAATAACTTCCCCAAAAGACTGAAATACTGCAGAAACATTGTAATAGAATTGGTCGCCGGTTTTTACAACTTATCTTCTGAACAGTTTGAGGCATATTTTATTTCTCAGGAGGAAGGGGGGGTTGACGTGAAATCCGAGCCATAGGTATTCTGCAACACATGACGCAACCTTGAAGGCGACCCGAATCTGAGCTCCATCCATTACTTTACAGATCAGATGTGGCTTAACCTCTACTCGACCAGAGTATGTAGGAGTGAACAAGAATAAAAAAAAAACATAAAAGATTTAAAAGTTGCGAATGTACTAGTAAGAAGTGCACCGGAACACATTTAAATCGAAACTAGCACAGATACCCTCGAATGGAGATATTAATCAACCTAACATGTCAGTCAGTACCTTCTTAAAAATGTTCGTAGATGAAATAATTTATATCCACATGTACGCAACTAGAGAGATTTCTTGTTCACGTTGAATAAAAAAAATAAATTGAGTTAAGTAGAAATCTCGAAATAATTTAGTTTATCCAAAATCTTTTTTCTCTTTAGAAAACGAAATTTGAACTAAATATTTATAATGAAAAAATATGTGGGGTTTCTTTTAAGTATATAATCTTAGTCGACAAAAAGGAAAAAGTTGGACAAAAAAAAAGTAGAGATTCTTTATGAAGCGAAAATAAACGTTTTTTGTCAAATATAATTATTTAGTTGGGTTTTTAATAAAATGCGATATACTAGCGACCTCCCTCGAGGTCATGGTCAACGGAAAATAAAAGCTTTAGCCGAATACCTAGGCTATATTTAAAAAACAACTAATACAAAAGAAAGGCAAAAAACAAACAAATGACGAAAACAACAACTCGAAACATAACAAATTAACCAAAAAAATCAAAAACAAAAGGTATGTTCCGGCCTCAAATTATTTATCTACAATGGCTTCGCCACTCCTCCCCCCCTACAGGGGGAGCTTGCGCTTCGCTACTAAGATTAAAATTTAAAATCTAAAAAAAGCAGCCATGGTTAAATTTTTATCAATTTTCTCAACTTCGCCAATTATAATAATTTTAAAAAGGAACTGAATTTCCCACCTTTCAAAATATCACGTTGCTAAAATATAGTTATAGAATAAGGTATATCAAAATAAATTTTCTGAACTTCACCATTTGGGTTTTCAAAATATTCACAAAATTTCGATACTTATATTTATTTTTCAACTTCACCATTTTGTTTTTCCATAACCCTATATTTTAAGAACCAGATTTTTTGAAGGTTTGAATAAGATTTTTTTATTTAGTTTGGTTGTCACCGAAGTAGATTTAATTTTTTTTATCAAAGTTGCTTCTAATAATTCCTTTATAAGAAGAAGAAGAAGAAGAAGATGATGATGAAGATGATGATGAAGAAGATGATGATGAAGAAGATGATGATGATGAAGAAGAAGATGATGAAGATGAAGAAGAAGATGATAGAGATGAATATGATGAAGATTAGGATAAGAAGAAAATGAAGAAGATGAAGATGAAGAAGAAGATGAAAAAGAAGAAGAAGATGAAGAAGAAGATGAAAATGAATATGAAGATGAAGAAGATGAAGATGAAGAAGAAGAAGATGATGAAGATGATGATGAAGAAGATGATGAAGAAGAAGATGATGATGAAGAAGAAGATGAAGATAAAGATGATGAAGATGAAGAAGAAGATGATGAAGAAGAAGATGATAGAGATGAAGATGATGAATATTAAGATAAGAAGAAGAAGATGAAGATGAAGAAGGTGAAGAAGAAGATGAAGATGAAGATGAAGAAGAAGAAGAAGAAGAAGATGAAGAAGAAGATGAAGAAGAAGATGAAGATGAATATGAAGATGGAGAAGATGAAGATGAAGAAGAAGATGATGAAGAAGAAGAAGAAGATGAAGAAGAAGAAGAAGAAGAAGAAGAAGAAGAAGAAGAAAAGGGTGTTAAGGGTGTTAAAATAATGAGTCTATAAAGGTGATTAAAAAAGGTGGTTAAGATTAGCAAATAAGGCCGTAGGCCACCACCCCCGCAGGGGTGCCTGTGTAACCAAGCTCTTCCTGTTAAGGAAGAGAACAGCGGCTTGTTGATATTATAAAAGAATTATTAGAAATAACTTTGAAAAAAACCCATAAGGTGAAATTATTATTCATACACTAAAAAAAAATCCCCTTTTTAAATTATAGAGTTAGTGATGATGATGATGATGATAACAAGAGGAGAGGCTTCGCTACTCCTTACAGGAGGAGTTTGCGCTTCGCAGGCAGACCTTCGTTCTGTGGCATTCAGTCTATCTGGCTTTAACAACGACCTTTTGGTGTAAAAATTATTATAATGTTTCCAGTGAAAATTTGTTAATAATTTACCCTTGTCTATTTTTTCTCATCGAAGTTTATTTTCTATGCATAAGGGCCAGAAAAAAAGTTATCGGAATTCTTTTTAAATACGGAAAAAAAAAATCCTCACGATTCTTTTTTGTTCTAAATTTGCTCTAATAATTCATTTTACTTTACATCCTTTTTTTAGGGACTAGTAGCTATTCCCTGCTGATAAAGATTAAAATTGAAAATCCACTTCCGAAATAACTTCCATAAAACTTTCGAATATACGGGAAAAAAAGCGACAAGCCTAAATTTTAATAAATTTTCTCAATTTTACTATTTGTAATTCTTTTCGTGTTAAAAAGTCCAAAACATTCGATAATCATAAATACCTTTCATGAGATTCACCATTTTGTTTTATTATTATTCAAAAACCCCCAAAATCCCGTTCTTAAAATATAGTTATGGATATGCACTGGAAACGTTCTAAAAATGTTTATAAAAATAGGCGATTGCCAAAACTGGATTCATAGAACGTTGGTGAGAGATCAAAGGTCTGCCTGAGAAGCGCAAGCTCCCCCTGTAAAAAAGGGTAGCGTAGCCACTCCTCTTGTTAGAATTAATAAAATATGAAAAGATATTTAGTAATGAATAATTGCTAACTAAGCAATTTTGTCTCCTTGTCTTAGTTTTGATAAAGCAATTTTGTCTTCTAATCTTAATTAATGATACATGTCATAAAATTAACAACTTCCAATTAGGGAAATTAGTTTTTATCGTTTCTACCTTTTTTTTTGCTGACTAAGCAACCTTGTCTCAAGATAAAATAAGGAAAATGTGGTTTCGTTTTGGTGGGCCTGTGAAAATAGCAGCTATTTTTTTAAGTCCCATCAAACTCAGGTACAAAATGTGAACCACGGGCTGATGGGGTCCCACCAGCAGATAAGGAATACGGATCTTTTCTCTTATTATGGCGCAATTTCGTCTTCCCAGCCATATGGCTAAACGGCCTGTTACTCGAGGGACTAGCTCTTCATATATTTTTTTATTGAGTGGCAGGTTACTCGAGTGAGTAGCTTGTGACATTTTTAGTTTTACTAGTGAAATTTTTAGTTTTACGATATTCTTTGGTTTGTTTGGAACCATAAGCATTGTTTTCACCCTTAAAAAATGTCAACGTACAAACTTGCTGGAGAGTTGAAAAATGTATTTTCACGAAAGAGGTATTGTACATCAGCAGAGAATTTGAAAAAAATGTACACAACATGAAACTTTCGTTGTCCCATTATCCACGTAAAAGGCACTGTCACCAACAAGGGTGTAAAAGTAAATCCGGATTGAGAAGCGATACCTGGTTAGAAGGGTCAAAAATACCTATGGAAACAATCATCTTTTTCGTTTATGCATGGTGCAACAACTTAACAACTACTTATTTTTGTAAAGGATAACTAAAAATGTCATGCAATGCTATTACAGAACTATCTGCGTGAAGTGTGCGAAAATTCGTTAATCCAAAATCCTATAAAGATCGATGGAAATGGATTGAGAGTAGAAATAGATGAATCCTTGTTCTCACGAAGAAAGAATAATGTCGGGAGGGTTTTGCCAGTGCAGTGGGTTTTCGGAGGGATTTGCAGGGAAACGTGTGAGTGTTTCATGTATGCAGTTCCTGATAGATTGACAGAAACATTATTATCTATAAGTAAAGAATTTGGATTACCTGGCGTGGCTATTATTTCTGATAAGTGGCGTGCATACAATGGAATTAATTCCTTGCCAGAGATGCAGCATAAACATTTGACTGTTAACCACTCGAAGAATTTTAAAGATCCAGAAACAAGTGCCCACACAAACCAAATAGAGTCGCTTTGGGCCAAAGCGAAAATGAGGGATCATATGTGGAACCACTCGTTCTCTGATCGATTCCTATATGTGCTAATTTGTATGGAGACAACGAAATAAAGGAAAATACTTAGTTGCTCAAATTTACAAAGACATTGTAAAGTTTTATAAATTAAATAATGTTTAGCTTTTACTTTTTTTTACTTTCCTTCATTTTTTTTTTTTACTTTCCTCCTATTCGCCCCACCAAACCCGCAAATAAATAGAAACATACAAATAATCCCATCCCTCGATTCTCGTGCATGAGAAAGGCACTTCAGACATCTATCTGAGGAGCTATTCACTCGAGTATGTGGCCGCTTAGCCATCTGGCTGAGGAGACGAAATTGCGCCATAATAAGAGAAAAGATCCAGGAATTCTAACATCAATTCGATTTGAAAGATGGAACTAGGGGAATGAACTGTTGGCTTGGGGGCTATTTCAACCAGAACCTGAGGTATGTAATTAGCATGACTTGTAGGGATAGGTACTTTTCTGTGGCCGGTTCCTTTTGGTTCCTTAGATCAGGAAACAGCAATAATACCCACCAGCGGGAAAAGTTAACTGACCTTTTAAGAAATTAAAAGTTTTCTCAGAGCTTATGGGCGACAGGATTCAAGGCCGCACCCTGGATCACTGTATTACCTTCTAAAAAGAAGAAAGAGGAAGCGCGGGAGAGAAATGGTCCTTCCAATCTGCCCTGTCACTTCTCAAAAACAACAAACTCGAGACAATTTGTTCACAAAAACTGCCTCTTAAAAAGCAAAACATGGGGACCACTTTAACATTCGAAAGGTTTCAGTTAAATACGAAGACCAGCGTATAGTGAGACTACTTGAAAGGTACACAAATAAGGAACCTAAGGTTTAGTAAACATTTGAATATAACCACAGCCTTGCCCTAAAAATGGTACCCATGTAATCCAGTCTATTTAAAGTTTCAAGCTTTTTAGATTTGAATCTAGAAGAAGTTTTTGCGGCAGGGGGGGGGGGGGAATGAGGCCAATTGACGCTCAGTGCATCAGAGACCAAAATCAGCCAGACGGATTAATGTGATGGGATAGGAGATTTGATGAGGAGGGAAAGAAATAGGAGTAACGTCCAATTTGAAGTCGGTTGAGTTTGGAGGGTGCAATGTGGGCTCGTTACAGGTTTAACAGGGCGCAAGAAGTGCTCAAGAAAGGCTCTGATAGTTTTCAGGGAGGTCAGGGGGTGTTTTGGAAGTGAACAATGTGTTATGGAGATCTCAATGGGTTGTCAAAGAGGATTCGCACCACTTGGAGTGCTAACCGCAGCACGTTCTCCGCTTTGATTCGGAGAGGACCCTTTGGCTGTCACATGAGGGATCAATAGGAGGTCAAGAAGGTCGCACATTACATGGATAGCCGACCCCCGCACGTTCTCCGCCCCCGTGCCTTGGTTCAAAAAGGTCTCTATGCATGTTTTGAGAGGGTCCAATGGATATTACGGGAGCGCTCAATGGGTAGTACGAGAGGGCTTAATGGGTGTTACGGGGTGGCTCAATAGATGCTATACATAGAATGGGTCAAATCTTGTTACGCGAGGACTCAATTGGTGCTCAGGGACGGCGAAGTGGGTGTTCAAGGATTGCTTGATGGATGTTCAGGGGAGTATCAATGTGTGCATAAGGGGTCAAGGGTTTAAAAATTATATTTTTTGCCGTGGATTTTTCCCCTTCCCTCTTTCATCTGTTTTACCATGCTTTACCCTGCTTTATTCTACACTTGTTTTGTCTGCCTTCCCTTTTTGTCTGTCTACAAGATTACTCTATCATCGGTGTGTCTAATTTTGCTTCCTCGACGGCGCAACATTTTTTTTATTAAGTTCTTTTAAAACC
This sequence comes from Ceratothoa steindachneri, assembly GCA_963969495.1. Taxonomy (NCBI): domain Eukaryota; kingdom Metazoa; phylum Arthropoda; class Malacostraca; order Isopoda; family Cymothoidae; genus Ceratothoa; species Ceratothoa steindachneri. The sequence continues at coordinate 215,298,336 of OZ018319.1, forward strand.
TTGTTTAACGAGCACACTTAAATGCACCTTTGGAACATCTGTGTTGTGAGGTTGAAGACCTTAGCATGCAATAGTGGTTTATCATGCTCATCTTGTTCATGGGTCTCCAGTGCTGGTCGTCGCGCACCTCTTCCGACCCTCTTTTCTCGGCGCGATCTTAGACCATTACACTGATTGGGTACACATATTAAAACCTAAGACCTGAATATTGCGCCCTTGTGGCGATAGTGGGTGTGTCGACAACTCCCTCCCTTTGGGGCTGGATATTGTTGTGGGTAAGCATGGAGTTTCTCTTTCCCCCTTTTGTGTGTGGGTGCGGAGCCCTTTTCAGATGTTACACATTGTTACTCAGCTAAAAGATTTTATGCTCATTACTCTTACTCGCGCTTTTGGGGTGCACGCGAAGCCTCCTGTATGGGCAGAGGACAGCGTGGTATTTAAAATACCCTTCATCTCCTTCTTTAACTTTCTCGCATCACCTCTCGAAATTGACATTCATATTTATTAAGTAAGTATTGTTACTGTGGTGTATCTGTTAATGGTAAGTCAATTTATACTCGTATTAAGCGAATCAGGTGTGTTTATTTTTGTTTGAGGGGTTGTATTTCCAATATCGTCAAATATTTTGACGTTGCAGAAAACTATTTGGTTACTTTTACAAAGAAATTTCAAATCCTCCAAATTCATTTCAGACTGTAAATATTATTATCGAAGCGGTTGCTTTCAGTCAGAGGTAAGATGCCTTTATTAAACTCTTAGTACCTTTATGTTAAAACACTTCAACTAGTTCAAATTAACTTTTACTCGTCCATTCATTTATTTCAAACGTTCTAAGAATCATATTTCTTCTTCCACTAACTACCTTCTAAGTATTGAGATAATTAGGGACTAAACTCGTCTCAAAGCATTTAAACTTTTGTCAAATGAACCAATCTGTCTATTATCTATTCCAAAGTCCATTTTTAAGCTAATACGACCAACGTCTTACTTCTAGGGGAAAACGTCACTAGTACAAGGGTGCTCATGTAGAACTTAGAGAAAAAAGATAAGGATTTAATGTTCTCTTGGTCATAAGTAAGCCTGCTAACCTTCCTTGCTGTCAAAAAGGTATGAGCTTGTCCCTAGCCAGTCTAAGAAATACCGTGTATGATGAGGGATAGGGGAGGAGTAGAGGAATAAATGGGCGAAAAAGGACATTCGTAATAATGCGTCAACTAAGCATTGAATGGCAAAATTTGAAAGTCCAAGAAAATTTCGAGGAAATGGACGTAAATGATACAGAATTGCCTATAAGTGAGATGTGAAATAAATACATACGTGCTGACTAAAAAGGCACTTGCAATGAGAGTGAAAGAAAGAGCTATCTTTCTTATAGTAGATAAGGCGTTGAATTTACACGCCTTGTATTTACCTGGTTCAATCATAACTAGAGTAAGTTAAAAAAAAGCAAACATCTTAATTAATAAACTAGGCAATGGCTTCGCCACTCCCCCTTCCCCCTACTGGGGGAACTTACGCTCCGCTACTAAGATTAAAATTTAAAATCTTAAAAAAAGCAGCCATGGTTAAATTTTTATAAATTTTCTGAACTTTGCCAATTATAATAATTTTAAAAAGGAACTCTAAACTAAGTTTCCTTCCCTTTCAAAATATCACGTTGCTAAAATATAGAGTTATTGAAGATGAATAAAAATAAATTTTCTGAACTTCACATTTGTAATTCTTTGGGTTTTAAAAAATACACAAAATTTCAAAACTTAGATTTATTTCTGAACTTCACCATTTTGTATTTTGATATTATAAAAGAATGATTAGAAATAACTTTGATAAGGAAACATAAGTCATAACCAAACTAAGATGAAATTATTATTCAAATACTCAAAAAAATACCCTTCTTAAATTATATAGTTAGCGAAGTGATGATGATGATACCTCTCGGACTAGTTTGAGTTTATGCCATAATGTCCTTTGATAGGTTTAATGTCAGTTTTTAACTTTAATTGGGTTAATCCAGGCGTCGGCGAGAATAGCGGATGAAGGAAGGCAGAAAACAATAAATCGAAATGAGCCTAAAAATATCAAAAATGAAAAACGTAGAGGAAGAAAAAGCAAAACTCTTTACTTCTATTTCTTTAGCTATGGAAGGAGGCATTAGAAACCACTAGGAACAAATTTGTACCCAGAGCCATGGTACTCGAAAGTATGTAAATGTTCTTATTTGTGGGGTAGCTTATATATAATTCTGAGGAATTTGAGATGCACTGTGGTTATAACTGTCTCTCATGTTGATTTATTTATAACATGTCATCTTTTTGGGGGGTGCACTTTGTTTCATTATCTTGATATCGATATCTTACTAACACGATAAGCACAAATTGGTATAAATAACACTGGTCTGCGTCAAAAATGTACCTTAGGTTTTCTATAGTGTTTCTTAATAAAATTGACCTCCTAAATCTGAATCTGTCATCCGTTTTTCTCTATCACCTCCAGTTTTTGCGATACAGGGGGTGATATTAATTTTATAGTTTATACATCTCCTATATTACATCAAATTTCAATAGTTTTTGCGCTGCTCTATTCGCAGTAAATTTTGTGTACATTTTAAGTAATTATGCAAATAGGTTTATATTTTGCAGGTTAAAAATTGCTTAGCATTATAATAATAAGAATAATAATAATAGTGGTTGAGTTAAAAATGAACCGAAAATGTAAGAATAGCTCCGACAGATTTTGCTATGTTTGCGGCAAAGTGACTTTTCCCGAGCAGCAAAGTACAATCCCTCCTGTAATTAAATCTTTGTATCATGCATATTTTGGAGTAAGGCTAAGAGATCAAGATTAAAGTTTAGCACCACATATCTGCTGCAGGGGATGCTACATAAGTTTAAGACGCTGGAGTCAGGGCGAACAGAAGTATCTCTCCTTTGGTGTTCCCATGGTGTGGAGAGATGGCAAGGACCACACTACGGACTGCTATTTTTGCATGACAAATCTTAAAGGTGAGCATTGTATCAAGTATTTAAGCTTTCTGTATTATACTGGCTCCTGAAAATGTCATTATTATGCAAAGACTTAACATAAAATTAAAAACTAACATAGTTCACTTCAGCATGAACATATCCTTTACTAAACATTTATGTACTATCTGCAACTCCAAATCAATTCCTTTATGTGATATGCAATTATATTTTCCACAGGTATAAATAAGAAGAATAAACATAGTGTGGCATATCCGGATGTTCCTTCTGCCATCAAACCCCTGCCCCATGGACCAGGAATTCCTATACCTTCTCCCCCTGAAAATATAGAGGTACATAAAGAGATTAATATGGAAGTTGACCAAGATTATGACACATCTGAGTCTTATCAGGTTTCCACACATGATATGGTCGCAAGACCATTCACTCAAGTTCAGTTAAATGACCTGACCAGGGATCTGGGGGTTTCAAAGGCGAATACACAACTTCTTGGCTTTCGACTTCGTGAAAGTAATCTTCTCGCTTAAGAAACAACATTTAGGGGGGTACAGAAATAGAGAACAAGAGTTTCGAAGCTAATTTTTACAGCATTCTTCCAGCTATTTAGTATACTGCGCCAATATTCAAGGACTTGTTGAGGCCCTTGGAATTCCCTACAACCCATTAGAATGGAGACTGTTCATAGATTCCTCCAGTAGAAGTTTAAAAGCTTTGTTACTGAATATTGGTAACAAGATAGCTTCCGTTCCTATAGGCCATTCAATCCAACTTACTGAAAGTTATGAAAATATGAAAAGATTGCTGGATGCAATAAATTACTCTAGCTATAAGGGGAGGATATGTGGGGACTTAAAGGTAAGATCATTTTACACTTGGCATTTCTAAGCTTTTTGATATTGACATTTTCATTTTTAATCTGGAAATCATGAGTCATTTTTTAGTTATATTTTTTGTTGAAGTGTGTCCCTATAGGTTAATGCATCTTATTGGGTTAATGGGGAACTTATCCTAATTGAGAAGGTATACAACAAAACTCAATAAATTCACAAACAGCCTACACGAAGCATCCCTGTTTCCTATGTTGATGGGACAGTCGTGCAGATAGTATGCACTATGAGAAGAAGGTTTGGCCTCCACGAGAAGCATTTAGAATTAGATCAAACAATGTGATAGCTGAACCTTTAGTGCCTCCTCAAAAATACTCCTTCCTCCACTGCATATAAAGCTTGGCATTATGAAAAATTATGTCAAAACCCTTAATAAAGTAGGCCAAGCTTTTAAATTTCTTCTTCAAAAATTTCCACAAATCAGTGACGCTAAGCTCCATGGGAGAATTTTTGATGGACTTCAAATCAGGAACTTGATCAGCAATTTGATGCATCAATGAAGGACATAGAAAAAGATGCCTGGAAAGCTTTCAAAGCTCTAGTTAACAATTTTCTAGGCAATAAAAGAAGCCTAGAAGAATATGTTGCCCTTGTCAATCAGCTCTTAACAAGTCTCAAACATTTGGGAGCTCGAATGTCTATAAAGATACACTTTTTACAGTCCCATCTGGATTATTTTCCCGACAACTGCGGGGATTACAGTAAAGAACAGGGGCAAAGATTCCACCAGGACATAAAAAACAATGGAATCCAGGTACCAGTGTAAATGGAACAGAAACATGCTTGCTGACTACTGTTGGTGTTTGAAGCGTGATGCACCAGATGACAGGCACAAACGAAAATCGTCAAGGGCGTCTGTTCTTCGAAATTATAATTATTTTCTTTATTATGTTGCATTCTTTTATTTTTTGTTTATTAAAAGAATTATAGTTTACATACGTGTATTCCTGTTTATATGATATAACAGTAATAATGCATTATTAGATAGAGAAAGTTGTTTTTTTTTAATTTAGAAAAAATGAGGTAATCTCAATGAAAATGGTGTATGCTGTACTGAGAAAATCTGACCTGATTGAACAAATATACATTCATTTTTGAGCTCAGGAGGTTGGATTCATTAAGAAACCACAAAGAAATCCTGGGGAACATAATTTTTTTTTTCAAACGCAGGCCTGTGTAATGTATATGTCGGTCGATCGGTCTCCGTTTTAATTTTTTGCTTGTTTTTCAATAACATTGTAACTATTTGGCCGATTCTAAAGAAATCTGAAACTCTTATATAGTTTTACATTCTCTTTCGAATTAGATAATTTTAAAAGTCCTCACAAGGTTAGCCCATGAATTATTTCGTTCTAGCAATAACATCCTAACTATTCGGCCGATTCTAACGAATTTTAAACCCTTATATTGTTTTACATTCTCTTTCGAATTATATAATTTTCAAAATTCTCCCAAGGTTAGTCCATGAATTATTTTGTTCTGGTAATAACATCGTAACTATTCGGCCGACTCCAACGAAATTTGAAACCCTTATATTGTTTTACATTCTCTTTCGAATAATATAATTCTAAAGTCCCCCCGAGGTTAGTCCATCAATTATTTCGTTTTGGCAATAACATCATAACTATTTGGCCGATTCTAACGAAATTTGAAACCCTTATATTGTTTTACATTCTCTTTCGAATTATATAATCAAAGTCCTCCCAAGGTTAGCCCATGAATTATTCCGTTTTGGTAATAACATCATAACTATTCGGCCGATTCTAACGAAATTTGAAACCCTTATATTGTTTTACATTCTTTTTCGAATTATATAATTCCAACGTTCTCCCAAGGTTAGCCCATGAAATATTTTGTTTTGGCAATAACCTCATAACTATTTAGCCGATTCTAACGAAATCTGAAACCCTTATATAGTTTTACATTCTCTTATATTATATAATTTCCAAAGTTCTCCTAAGGTTAGCCCATGAATTATTTCGTTTTGGCAATAAAATCATAACTATTCGGCCGATTCTAAAGAAATTTGAAACCCTCATATTGTTTTGCATTCTCTTATATTATATAATTTCCAAAGTTCTCCTAAGGTTAGCCCATGAATTATTTCGTTTTGGCAATAAAATCATAACTATTCGGCCGATTCTAAAGAAATTTGAAACCCTTATATTGTTTTACATTCTCTTTCGAATTACATAATTTCCAAAGCCTTCCCAAGGTTAGCCCATGAAATATTACGTTTTGGCAATAACATCATAACTATTGGGCCGATTCTAACGAAATTTGAAACCATTATGTTGTTTTACATTCTCTTTCAAATCATATAATTGCCAAGGTCCTCTCAAGGTTAGTCTAGGAATTATCGAATGTTTTGACTGTCGTAAGGTCATATATCATAATAAGTGAGAGCACCTGACTTTTTGGTCAGCAGACCTTGTTAAATGATTTATGTACTCTTATTGTTTAGTGAGTTGTCATACCCATGTGTTTAAACATAAAAAGTGACGTTCACAACATTTGGTTGAGGGAGTGTTTAGTCTTAACCGATTGTGACTGAGTAATCGTAGTCATCCATGTTAACTTTGCTGGTATTTAGGGCCTATTTCCTTTTAGTGCCCTAAAAGGGATAACACGTATATTTAGGACAGCTTTCTCTTTTCGCTTGGTCAAACACGCACCAAACTTAAAATAACTTGTTTAATTTTATTAATAAAGACTTTATAATTTGTAGGTATCTCGAAAGTAAAATATATACATATATAAGCGTTCAGAAGCAACGTCATCTCATGGCTGGTAACTATCTATACCTACCTGTACCAGCGCTTTCTTCTCGCATCGTTCCTGCACGCAAATATGGTAGCCAGTCTTGCGTAGGGAGGCTTCTCCCTGTCTTAAATAATAGATTACTTTACCGCGGACGACCCAAAGGTGAAACTCCTACTTTGATGACCTGCGTTTCGTATCGCGCAGAATCTCTCTCGCAGACAAGCCTTAGTTGAACTTTTAGCTATATCACTGTATACTCACCTCTTTTATTCTCGTTTATCAGTCTTTCAGTCAGTAAATTTAATGTATGTACATCCTCGCTCTTTTTGCCACGAGACACACTCCACGACCACGAGACGCCTTGATTAATCTCTCACCCTCTCCAAACAGTGTTGTATTGAATGACACCCAATATACTATCAAACATATTATCACTCTCCACGTACTTCCCGATTTGATATGGGGCTGCAATGTGCCAGTAAATACCCGCCGAGAGCAAAATCTCTAGCACATGGGCAATAGCAAAAGACCTCGTAAAAGGATTTACGCTCTTGAATACCATGGCCTAATACCAGGATACATTATTTGGGGAAAACTAAGGTGACCAATTTTTCATCTTGGCCAAACTAGTTCCTTTTAGTAAGCGTAGCACAGAGAAACCTGTGGCAGGCCAAGCTCCCTATCACTTGGCGCATCCAAATCATTCATCGCCCCCGTGTCTGAACGAAAACTGAAACCACGAATCTTTCAGCGCCCAGATGGTCACTTAGACGAAACAAGGACTTCTAGGCAACGAAAAAGCAACAAGGGCATACCCGGGTTTCATAATATGTCTGCATATTAATGTTTACCCCCCAAAAAAGCATTGCGTACCTATGAAGTATAACCCTAATTTAAGCCTAAATTTAAGTTCCCCCAAAAGGAGGGAACTTAAAAAAACGTATGGGAATGGTTGTTTATATCATTTTACCTCTTCTTTTGAATTTTGAATTTGAAAAGAGATTGAGCAAAGGTGCTAAGAAGTAGTTTTCTTTATCTTACAAAACCGTTTCCACAACGAAAGAAAAATGAGAGCTGTAGCTAAGGAAATTTAAAGAAAGAATTAACAAGATGTTGTAGGGTTAATATTTTTTAGAGCCACATTGTTAATTAGAATCGCATCATATTGTATTATATATCATTTTAAAGGGAATTCTTTTTAACTAATATCTGATATGGACATTTTATATTACTTAATATTAAAGAAACTATGATTGATTTAAATAGCATTCTGGGCGGGGTTTATACGAGTATGTCTGAAGTGAAGAAACACGGTATAAAAACAATGAACATTGTGAATACTATTAACTGATTAATCAGTGCATATAGAATCAAGAAGAGTAAGAGAAAGCACTAAGAAAAAGGATGAAGAATGAGAAGCAACACCTCTCGTAGTTATAATGACACAAAAAAATAAAAAAAATTAAAAGAAATTCAAGCAAGATCTTTAAATAAAAATATAAGAACACATGTGAGATACTTATAAAAGATTTAAAAGTGGTATTAAAGTGATTAAACTATAATACGGGGTATATGAAGAAAACCTTTAAGGGATCAACTTAGGAGAAAAAGTAACAGATGCTCAACTGGTGCTAAACAAACACGACTCAAACATATGTATCTATCGAGTGAGGCAACTACTTTCGGTAGATCTCAACATTTCTTGAAAGCAAACTTTAATCACGTTTGGCCCTAAAATGAACTCTCATTTAACTCAACAAAGAAAGATGGGTCTTTACACACATCTATATGTCCATAACTATACGCCCTTGCATACACAAGACCCTCGCCCTGAACACACACAGCCAAAATATGACACGATTTCAACTGATCTTATGAAGCTCCCTTAAATTGCTTACGTTGCGCAAATTCCATTAGCTGTCGAATGGGAATTCGGGTGAATCAAATATGTTAAAAATGACGACCGTGGAAAGTAGTCGAAAAGATTTATCGAAAGGGTGAATAACACACTTTCAAAAGTGCTAGCAAAAGGCACTTATGTGATCCAGGAGAGAAAGATAACTGAGATGTGAGATGAACACATACCTGCTGTGGGAGGGGAGAAGGGGATAGGAAAAAGGCACTTAAGCGATCCAGAAGAGAAAGATAACTCAAATGAGAGATGAACACATACATGCTGTGAGATGCGACAGGGAAAGAAGCGAAAAGTCACTTATGTGAGCCAGGAGAGAATGATTACTGAGATGTGAAATGAATACATACGTATTGGGGGAGGGAGAAAGGGGGGTTTGTGTGTGAAAAGGCACTTATGTGACACAGAAAAGAATGATTACTGAGAAGTGAGATGAACACATATGCTGTGGGATGGGAGAGGGGGATGGGGAGGCACTTATGTGACCAGGGAGAGAATAATTACTAAATGTGAGATGAAGACACGTGCTGTGGGAGGGAAAATGGGGTAGCGAAACGGCACCTATGTGACCAATGAGATAATGATTAGTGAGATGTGAGATGAAGAAATATGTCTTGTAGGGGAAGGGAGAAGGGAAGAGCGTAAAGGCACTTATGTGACCCAAAAGAGAAAGATGACTGTGTGAGATATATACATACATGCTCATCAAGGGGTAACCAGAAATAGAAACATGATTGGTACATTGTATTTTAACACATACTTAATCGTAAACATGTTTTAAGCATACGCAGATCTGTCCGTGTGTGTGAATGTGTGCATCTAAGTGTGTATGTGTAACCGCAATTTCCTGTTTTTACCACCGATTTCCACCGTCTGATATTAATCTCAGGGTGATCCAAACCCTGTATTTCCACCGGGGATTGAATCAATGTCGCTCAAAATTTGCTCCCCATTCAGCAAATAACCATTACCTATGTGGTTTAATTCAACTCAACGTGTAAGGTGGGAGGAACCTAACTTAACCAAACGGATTTTAAGTTTTCCTTCGAAACTTCTTTGCCCCTCCACCCTTATACTACCCCCTTTTACCTATTCGGTCTATATACTTTTATATATTCTCACGTTCCCTAACTTAACCATTTTAAAAGTAACCCATTTATTAAGTCCTGGATAATATTAGCTATCTCAGTGTCGTTAATTTACATCCACAAAATTGAAGTTAAATTTAGACTCGGAATTTCAAGTTATTTTTCACATAAGCTACTTCTGCGCTAATTATCAGATAGCAGATATTCCACATGACAGCGGGAGAAGCATTCGTGATCACATAATATAGATTTAGCCAGCCAAAGGGAGAAGCATTTGTGATCACATAATATTTATTGTAAGGAAACCTTCTAGAATATTCTAGATTTAATGAGATATATCTAGAACTTAGTCGAATTTTATGAGATTTAAAGTGTTCCAGAACTTGCCTGAACATACCCCTGGAAAATTGTATAACCTTCTTTAGTATTCTGGAATATTACTTCACAAACATGTATACAGACATTCACAGATGTGTTATCATTTCGGCTCTAGCTAACATAGTGATTACCTCAGAAGAAAATGGTATCAAAAGATTGCAAGTATTTCCAAGATGCATTCTGTTATATCTGCTGACAGTTCATCAAAACAAGAGAAAAAAATCGGTGGGTCAGCATCTGTAAGATTGTTTGAAGCTTACAAAGCATATTCTGGCATGTCAGTTGGGGACGAAGATAAACCCTTGGCACCTCATTTTGTGTGTGAACACTGCAAGAAAACATTGGAAGGTAACAAAATTTCTTGTTGTAAAGAGTACTAATATATTGAATGTTACAAGTAATTAAGCTATTATGTTTGTTTGTAAGAAAAAAAGTAATATAGTATATAATTTTACTTTTACAGGATAGAATAGAGGGAGAAAAAGAGCTATTAAGTTTGTCATTCCTAGGATTTGGCGTGAAACAACTGACCACTCAAGCAACTTCTACTTCCGCAGGACCCTTGCAAACGTCCAAGTGGCAAAAATGCACCTGCTGTTTCCTATCCCGATCTTTCATCATCTATTGCACGAGTACCACCACAGTAAGGAATATGCCACCTTCAGAAAAAAGCAACTACTCTGAAGCTGAAACGATCAGTAAAGATGTAGACTACAGTGTCAAAAATATGGCTGTTGAGAGGAATGCAGACTATCTAAACCAAAGAGATCCCAATGACATTGTCAAAGATCTTGGCTCGTCAGAGTAAAATGGAGAGCTTTTGATTTCTCGGCTCAAAGAGTGGGATTTGCTCGATAAAAATGTGCAAACTACAAGGCATAGGAAACGTCCTAAACATTTCTTAAGATTCTTTAATTATCAAATTAGGCAATGATATATCCAGTCTGTTTGATGCAATTGAAATTGCATGTAATCCAGCTGAGTGGAGGCTCTTCATTGGCAGCTCCTCAAGAAACATTAAAGCTGTACTACTCTTTAATTGGAATAACCATCCATTCCTTCCATTGACCTAATTAGTATATGTCAAGGAGGAGTACAATAGTGCCAGGCTCTTGTTACAAGCTTAGAATTATAAAGAGTATGGCTGGGGATTGATTGGAGACTTCAAAATGGTAGTATTTTGGAAAGAATCTTTAGGGAGGTTTTACCAAGTTTCCATCTCATCTCTGTCTTTAGGAGAGTAAGAAAACCACAGCACATTATCACAAGAAACTGGTCACAATGACTAAGTTTTCTGTTGGAGAGCATAATGTCAAGTATGAACAATTAATAGACGCTCAAAAGGTGTTCTTTTCTTTATTGCATTTGAAATTAGAGGTGTCATGAGGCACTTTGTTATAGCCCTTAATAAAGAGTCTGCAACCTTCAAGTACCTTCGAAATTTCTTTCCCAAACTCTTAGAGGCAAAGGTAAAAGCTAATATCTTTGTTAGACCACAAATCAGGAAAATCAGAGTGTTCAGAATTCCCTCAAAAGCTTACAAAAAAAAAGAAGCCTGGGTGAGTTTTTGTTTCGGTGTTTCACGGCTTTATGGCCAACCGGAAGGTTGACAATTTTGTGGAACTGGTGAAAATCTACGGTCAAATTGGTTACAGAATGTCCCTGAAGCTGCACATGGATGAAAAAAAAAATCATATTTACTTATTTTAAGTAATATTTCATCATAAAATCCAAAGAAGCAAAGTTTAAAGCAAATAATGGCTATTTTCTATTGTTTTGTAATAAAAAAAGAAGTTGGAAAATAACACTGGGCAAGAAGAAAAATTCTGCTACCTAATGTAATGAATGCTTCTCTCCCTGACTGTTTAAATTTATGCTATGTGATCATGAATGCCTATCCCGATGCAATGTGATTACGAATGCTTATCTGAGTTACCCAGGGAATATGTGTTATGTGATCACGAATGTTTCACCTGCTTTGATCAAGAATTCGTATTGTGATCACGAATGTTTGACCGCTTTCTATATTTCCCATCCTTCTTTACTTTGGGCTTTCCTGCAAACTATATAGGAAAGGAAAAATTGCTACTACTAATTGGGTAATAGACATGACAATCAGCCTAAAAGAAATTGGTTAAAACAGTGTCGTAAAATAATTATTTAACAAGAGGGGTATGAAAATGATATCAGTTTTCTACGAAATTAGATTTTTTCCTCAGAAAGTTTTTTGGCCAGAATAAAAATTAATAAATGGAAGATTCCAAAGTTCTAATTTAGACCACTGCATAAAATTACGCCCATTAAGTTGGGAATGACACATTAATCACTGAGAAACAAGTGATGAGATTGTGTTAAAAAGTAAAAAAACAAACAAAAAAACTGTGCATAAAAATAGCGAAATTATGTTACCAGGATAAATTGTTTCTTTGTGTTGGTTCTCTGTGAACAAACAAGTTGAAAAAATGGACTTGAATACTCTAATTTAGACCACTGACAATCTTTGGAAAGCAAATGGAATAATTGTGGTAAAAAAATAACGACAGAAAAGTGCATGAAAATGGTGCTATTCTCTTTACCATGGAAAACTGGTTCTTTAATGTATTTATATTTAAACAAGCGCGCAATTTAAGGAAGATATCATAGTCCCAGTTCACTTTGAGGCTCTGAGGGCTGAGTAATACTCATCTCCCCTCGCTGGATTCCCATATTTACAGGTTTTTTAATCTTGCCTAATTAAAAACTCCCCTCTTTTGGCTAAAAGTCACGTTCTTTCTTTATTTTTTTATATTTCGGGATAGTAGCACCGTGACACTTAGACGACTCTTAGAAAACTTGGTTACAAAAATTTTTGTAAGTCGTCTAAGTCGTTGGACAATTTTGCACCGCTGAATACGAAAATGACATCTGTTTTCTCCGATTAGGTCAGCTTTTTGTGCTTATTTGATTTTTTTAAAATTCGATCTTATAACTAAATCGATTACATTTTTGTGACATTTTCCGTTGATTTTTGTTAATATTTCTTATCCGAAATAGGCTTTTTAAGATAAAAATAGTTTTCTAACACAATTTATTAATTAAATGTTAACAAATTGATTGGCATACATTGAATAGTAGACATTGATAAAGGTAAGTGCATATAAATTGTATATTGGGTTATCATTGTTCATTATTCAGGTCATGAACTTCCGTTTCTTCAAATTCCTAGAATGAACAGCGGTAGGGATGTCTCTCTTCACAGTTCAACATTAATCAGCCATCATGACTGCATCTTAGCGTCACTCATACCTGGTCTCCATCTGTTTCATGTCCTAAAGGAATCTTTCTCCCCGCTCGTTGCTCATTGATCCCAGATTCTCAGGAATCCGATCGATATGTGAGAATAAGTAGTGAATTTTGATTTTAATTTTGCATCCTGGATTTCTAAAAACAAAAAGTTCTTCGTGACCAGAACAAAAGCCTCCCACACTTTCAGTTCCATTTAGTTCATTGAGTTTTCAAACTCTGGATCTCTGCAACCATCCTTGTTCAGAGCTTTGGTGAACTGTTTAATCAAGCCGAGTTTGATGTGCAGCGATGGGAAGAGTATATTCTGACTGGCCACTAGAGGATTAATTATGACGTTCCTTGATCTGCACCGTAGCAATTCTTCCCGTACAGGCAATGTCCTTATTCGGCTAATGGTGAACTCGGTCACTAAATCACGGGTACTTGGTGAACTCGGACTGATGTCTTAACAAAAAGTTCATCATCACAAAGTTCATCAACACAAATCAACTAGTCCTGTTAATCATAATGTATTTTCTCCAGCACGGACTTCAACGCTTCATACTTCTCCTTCAGTGTAGTCGAGTGAGCGAGGGGTACAGAGGCAAACTAGTTGATGTCGTGCTGCAGAACAGATTTTAGCTGCTGTCAATAAAAAGTCTCCAATATTCGGGTTGGTAATGTGACACTCCAAGCTTGTATACAAGCTACGAAATATTTGTCCAGTACATCAAGTCTCTCTTCAAAGAAAAATGGAGGTACTCTTGATGTATGTCGAGGTAGAAAGTGATGCGAGCACTGTCAGAGAGGAGGTTGATCCCTTCAATCTGGTTGCTAACAGTTCGGCAGAGGACTTAGATATGTTGAGATCGTGAACTAAATCATTTAGTTTCTTTTTGGAAAAAGGATGCAGGGCATCATGGCCAAAACCCACTTCTTCATTTTCTTCAACACTGGAGGAATTTTCGTCACTAATGTCAGAAAGTTCTCCAAAGACAGGTACTGGAGTTTATTACAATGAGCTACAGAACGACGGGATGATTGTAAATCAGGATAATTGAGGCTATTCCGGTTCTTTCTGTTGATTCCAGTCAAATCAATAGCGCAGAACTAGCAGTCGAGGCCATGGTTTGTCGGCTTCCAAACCAAACCATTCGAAATTCATAGCTTCAGAAAACTCTTCTTTCCTTTGGTAAAACGATGCAGATATTCGATGTTTGTATTGCATAACATGTGTGGCGCCAAAGCTTTATCCTAGTCACCAGGTTTCATGCCAAAATAAGCATGGCAAGCACTCTTTATGAAACTTGTGACTAGATTCTTGGTAGGAACAACAGGGTATTCGCTCCTGATGTAGCAGAATACATCGGGTTTATTTTTGCAGCATCTTCTGGACCAAAGCATTTCCTTCATCATCAAAAGAAAAATACGAGTTAGTCAAAAATTGCCACATATAAACACTGCATAATTCGATTATTTAAGGAAATAAGATAGATATTTCGCATCATTTCAATAGAAAATAGCTGTACATATAAAAAAAAACATGTAAGTATCAATCAAAAAGTTGAGTAAAACAAAGGTGATATTTAGATTTAGCACATTAAAATGGTCTCAAATCAGCTAACAACCTTAGCGAATAAAGTTGGTGTTCGCCTGTGTAATTATTGGCTCAAAGTTCTCTAGCTTTTGTGAATGGACTATTTTGGCAAAGTCGTTATCAGTTTGAGAAGTCGTCTGACTTCTCCGTTCCCTCCATAGAAGATTCCCCTCCACCTATATAGAGAAGCTGTCTAATGCCCCCAATCCGCCTCCAGGAGAAGCTGTCTAACCCGTCTGAGTTCGGTGAGGCTAGCACTCCCTCAAAACATAATTTTTTTAACGTAACCTCCTTTCAGAGAAGCTATGGAACATATCTCCCATCCCCACACTTCCCTTAAGAGAATCTTTCTT
Organism: Ceratothoa steindachneri; assembly: GCA_963969495.1. NCBI lineage: Eukaryota > Metazoa > Arthropoda > Malacostraca > Isopoda > Cymothoidae > Ceratothoa > Ceratothoa steindachneri. The sequence continues at coordinate 215,313,559 of OZ018319.1, forward strand.
GTGTCCCCACCCTTCTCTAGAAAAGGAGCCTTTTGTGGCAAGAGAGATTGATTATCTGTTTCTAAACTTAATGGATTTCAATGGTAAAAAATAACACATTCTTTGTATGTTTCAGGTATTTTACATTTGAGGCAAAGTGAAAAAAAATAGAGAAGAATATAAGTAGAGAATTCTATTTTTGGTGTGTGTGTGTGTATTATTGTGTGTCAGCAATACATTTTGGGAATCTTCGAGAGCAAATATTGTCATTTTCTTTAGTTTGTTGATGTTGGTCGAGAAGTAGTAAACAAACATTGAAATGACGATGCTGACAGTAATAAAGGGTTAACTAAGACTTTAGTATTTGCTCTATTTGAGTGTAAGAGATGAAAATGATAAGAATAGTATAACTATTGCGACTTGACTATTTTGTGATTTAATGGTAAGGAGCTCATGCGTGGTAAGCACTCGTGCGAACTACTGGAGAAAAAGATAAAACTATAAAGAGAGTGAGAAAGAGAAAGAAAGAGCCTATAACGCTGATGTTTGGCTGAGATTGAATTGAGTCTTAGCTTTCATAACGGGAGCTGGAGCGTCGGCAGGAAATTAAGGTGCCATCAACTTAAAACTCCACTGAGACCTGCAACCGGACATTGTCTAATACTGATAAAAAGAATATGCACAGTCCTTTTGAGGAGTAAAATTTATGTATGTCAAATGCAGATATGTTAAAAAATTCTTTTAGTCCCCCTGGGGTCAGTTCCGAAATCACCTTTCATTCCTCGAAGGAGAAAGTGTTGACTTAATGAGACCAAATTTTTCTTAGCAAATCCTTATAAAAAGAGATTTGTTGCTAATAGCTCTCAGAAAAAAATATGTCATGAGAGAAATATTTTTAAAATATCACTTTGCGACACCTTACCAAAAATGTTTGATAGAAAAAAGGTCGAATTTCAACTGCGCGAATAAAAAACGGAAACTGAAGCAATTAAACGTCAAGATAGCCAGTATTCTTTTCCCAAAATGGACGATACAACAGATTTTCCTTCCGATGAGTACAAAATAGTACAAAATTTAGAAAAATGAATGAAAACCAGAAATAAATGTCAACAAATCGAAAAAACACAGATAAATAATGAAAAAACAATTGAAAATATTCACCAAATAGAATAAAAATTAGACAAAGAAGTTTAGCAAACGACACAATATTACAATATAGTAACAGAAAACGGGACTCGAGGACCAGGTGGGTGTACCAAGGTACTTTGAAGAACGAATAGAAAATTCTAAATTTAATTCTTGTAATTGGCAACATCATAATTTGCTAAAATTGTTAATTGGTAACATTTATTTGGGGCAATGACACCTAATTGGTATTTTTTAATTTATAATCAGTTTTTAAAGTATCCTTCAGTAGTTTTAGCATATTTCTTTTGTATATTTATCATATCTAACTTTAAATCCACTTTTGAGTATATTTATATTAGTTTCTCCTTTAATGCAAGGGAAGGAGGAGTAGCCGGAGGAGATCCTACTAATATTGAATCTTGGAGAAGCGACACGTCCTTCCGGAAGGCCACCTGAGGCAGCATTTGTGCGTCTTCAAGCCACAATCCCTGTAGGAGCCTGCAGCTCTAAATCTCACACTTTTTATCATTTTCCTTCATTATTTTCTTTAAAAATCTCTCCTTACTAAATTTCTACGTGATACAGCCTTGTTGCTCTTATGCTTTAAAATTCGATAAAAATTTCCTTTAGAAATCATTCATTATGTGAAAGCCACATCAAAATAATATTACTATTCGCAGAATACCTTTAAAAATATGAGATATTTTCTTTAAAGGCAATGGGTCTTCTTTAATTTTTGCGTGGTAGTTAAATATTTTATCTTATTGTCCAAACCAATTTCTGAAAGCAAGTTTCTTCAATTCCAGAGTTGGCACTGGAATTCTTGTGGTGAGTTTTGTTTTGGCATAAGTCTTCATCGCCATTTTTTGACATACATATAAAAAATAACTCCTATACAAACAGCAAGAGGATTCTTTAAAGTCCATAAACCTTATGAAAAAAGTATCGAGAAGAAACTATGGCTCTTAAAAAGATGAGGAGTCCTAAGTTTTTTAGACCCTAATATACCTAACTACCTAACTAAAATAACCTAGCCTATTATTGATTAAATAAATAGGGTTGAGTTAGGTTAAGGTTGAAAAAAATGAAACGTCTGATTTTTTACAAAACCAAAAACTAGATATTCTATATAAATCTACGAATCTTTTCTGTTTGGCAGCAGGCCGATGGTTTGTGCCAAATTTTCACCAATTTAATGCAGTTTTGAGTGCTGAATACGAATATAACATTTATTTTTTGGAGAAATGAAAGGAGGTATTAAAAAAAACAAAATTTAATGCGCACAGGTTTAGAACATTATTCTATAAACAATTATGATTATATACTGGGGGGCTGTGCCCCCCAGACCCCCCCAAAAAAAATTGATTGAAACTCAGGATCATCGTAGGGGGGCCCCCGGAGTGCTAAACTCCCAAAAGGTGAAACATATCGGAACACGGCCGTACCCACCGTGAGATGCTCGATTCCTACTTATGTGAATTTATGTGGCGAAAAAGCAAAAGAAATGAAAATTTGTTTAAAAAAATTATTATGGGATACTTATATCTAAATACAAATGAATGTTTGAAGAAATAACAAAGGGAGTGAACAATAATATTGGGAAATCATATGGCAGTTTAAGTACATTTTATTTCCTTTTCGTCTTTTTCAAAATATATTGGACAAACGAGAATTTATAATTTGCAATTTCTTTTTTTTAGATACTTCCTTTCATTTCTCCAAAAAGAAATGTTATATTCGTATTCGACGCTCAAAACTGCATTATTGGAGAAAATTTGGTACAAAAGATCCGCCTGGCGCCAAACAGAAAAGAACCAAATTTACTAATAGAATATCGCACTTGAGGTTGGACTTAATAATAGTATCATTTTTCTATGAAATGCAAGAAAGAAAGTGGAACCATTCAGCTGCATGCAATTTTGGTAATATATTTCGGTATACAGATAAGCCTTGTACATGGTAGTATATATATATATATATATATATATATATATATATATATATATATATATATATATATATATATATATATATATATATATATATATATATGTATATATATATATACTCTCCATCCTTTCTCTCATATAATGTTCCCAAAATTGAATTTTTTTTCGTAGTACCAGAAATGTGACCTTACAATAAATTATTCACTAGAAAATGCAACAAATTACTCAAAAAATATTTCTTTCATACCAACTTCAAAATCACTTTTGTTAACCCACTTTCCATAGGAAGTTTCTTCTCGTCAAAAGACAAACTTCCTCTTTTGAGGTTGGACTTAATAATAGTATCATTTTTCTATGAAATGCAAGAAAGAAAGTGGAACCATTCAGCTGCATGCAATTTTGGTAATATATTTCGGTATACAGATAAGCCTTGTACATGGTAGTATATATATATATATATATATATATATATATATATATATATATATATATATATATATATATATATATATGTATATATATATATACTCTCCATCCTTTCTCTCATATAATGTTCCCAAAATTGAATTTTTTTTCGTAGTACCAGAAATGTGACCTTACAATAAATTATTCACTAGAAAATGCAACAAATTACTCAAAAAATATTTCTTTCATACCAACTTCAAAATCACTTTTGTTAACTCACTTTCCATAGGAAGTTTCTTCTTGTCAAAAGACAAACTTCCTCTAGAAATGAGCAGACGTGTTGTTTATGCTTTTACTTGTCCTTGCTGTTTGCAAGGAACCTATATTGGTAGTACGGTTCGCTCATTGAAAGAGAGGTTTTATTATCACATGGGAATAAGCCATCGCACTGGAAAAATATTGTCTAAGAAGGAAGCTTCTGTAATAAGAAATCATAGTATACAATGTAAGACAGAATGTTCCATAGATAAGTTAAAATAATTGGTCATAATAACAATGAATATAGTCTAAGAATTTTGGAATCCCTACTAATACGTACAAAATCTCCTACACCCAACATAGATAATACCGCTGTTCCCCTTCTTATTTCTTAATTTTAATTACCTCATTCAACAACCAACCAACCTTCTCTTATTTAACAACCAACCAATCAAATTCCTATCCTTCTTTAAGCCACATCCTTTATAATTTCTTCACTTTGTGATTTCTCCTGAACTTCATCGGTAAGCAATATTATACTGTAATTTTTTACTTTTGTGTTTTTGCTTCTTTTCTTTCGTGTCAATAGTGATTACATTAGATTAATAATTTGATTCTCTTGCCTTTTGAATTCCTGAGTTATCGGTAAGCAATATTATATTGTAATTATTTACTTTTGTTTTTTTTTGTTTTTTTCGTTTTAATAGTGTTATATTAGATTGATAATTTGATTCTCTTGACTTTTAAATTCCTGAGTTATTTTCTAATTTTTGATTTACCTACATGGTCTTAACCTAATTATTTTTAATATTTTTAATATTCTTTAACTGTATTAGATTAATTTATGTTTTAGAACCTGAAGATGGGTGATACGCCCGAAACGTTGTTCCATAAATAAATCACATGTACCTCAGCCTCCTATGTGTCCTCACATTCACCGTGAAATTGAAGATTAGACTGGTCAGCAGCAACTCATATGACTATATATATATATATATATATATATATATATATATATATATATATATATGAAATTAAAAACTCACAAAGTATCACGTGAGGGTAGCAAATGAATGCAATGACCTGCAGGAAAAAATGAAAAGGTGTTTCCAAGTACTTTCGAACTTTATTAAGTTCCTTCCTTATCAAGGATAACTACAAGAAATAATATTATATTAGGGGTATATATATACGAAAGAAAAGTATGAAAGACCGCCTCAAAAACAAGAAATCACCAATGAGGAAGACGGAAGGGGGAAGATAAAGATTCACATTAAGAATTACAAGAAGCAGGTAGTAAGGTTAAACCAAGTCGAAGGAAAGGGTAACAGATTCCAAGAAATTGAGATAGCCTAACGAGGGAGATTATAAGACACGATGAGCAAAAGGGGGAAAAAATACAATGTACAAAACAGAGCAGTGACAGTTAAAAAAAAATAAAATAAAAAATAATGAGAAAAAATTAAAATAAAATGGGGGCCACAAAACTAAAGAATGTATATAAAAAACTAGGAACAAAAGACAAAACTAATTTCTTTGAGTATTAATCTTTTAATTATAGCATCTATTTTATATAAGCCAGGGAAAAGGTTAAAATTATCACATTGGCTTATAAAAGCACATTCAATGATATTCCTTTTTTATAGGGTCTATATACATATATATTAGGCAAAAAAAAGTTGAACATCTCACAAAATTAAGATTTTTTACAAGTGATATTTTGTCCACATTAAGTCACTTTTATCTTATATAATTACTACGAATTTCATTGCTGTTAATTATGTAGTTTCTTCAGCGAAAGTTTAATATGTGGCCAAAATTTCTTTGCCGCTCGTGCGCTTGGCTCAAGAATAACGCGTACGATAAGATTAAAGACTAATTAGGCTAAAGCATTATTTAGTTTTGTGTCCAAATCACTACTTAATTGTGCCGAATAAAAGCGGAAAAATTATTTGATAAGTAGGCTTCAAGGAGAAAGGTTGGAATGGAAATAGGATTGTTCGTAAATTTCCTACTAAGAATTGGAGTGGCAAGTGTTTTAAAGTTAATTAAAAAGAGCGCAGGTTGTGTAGCGAGTGTAGAGAAAGTTTACAAGTAAGAGAAGACAATTCTGAAGAGATAAGTCTTTAGGAGACGTTGAAAAGTAGCAAGGGATCACAAACTGAGAAGGAACGGTCACCAATCGAGCATAAGACAGAAGGAGGTGTGTTCAGGAGGAGAACGAGGTTAGACCGGAGTGCCCGAGGAGTTTGACGGCGGGAGAGGGCAGATGAGAGATAAGGTGGAGCCTCGAGGTTTAGGGCCTTGTAGGTGATGAGAAGAATTTTATAGTGGGTACGGAAGCGAATAGGTAACCAGTGTAGGTCCTGTAACAATGGCCTCGACGGAGAGAACGGGGGGCGGCGAAGGAGGAGCCGGTAAGCATAGTTTTGAACTAGTTGTAGGGGGCGAAGCGACGAGGAAGGGAGATTCACTAGAAGAGAATTGCAGTACTCTAAGCGTGATGTAACGAAGGCATGAATAGCGGTCTCGAGGCTTCGTCGATCAAAATGGGATCGAACACGTGAGAAGTTGCGGAAGAAACCAAGGGAAGACTTACAGATACGATGGATGTGCAGTTTAAACAAGAGTTGTTCGTCGAAAAAAACAGCAAGATTACTGACGGTATAAGAGAAGGCGACATTGGTTTCCCCAAGGTTAAGGGAGGGAGAGAGAGCTTTAGATTTCTCCACCATCGAAGCAGTACCAACAAGGAGAACTTCAGTTTTATCGTGGTTAATTTTAAAAGAAGTTTGCAGACAGCCAATCGTTTATGGAGGTGTAGGCTGAAAGGAGCTTGGTAATTGATTGAGAGAAGGACACAGGGAATGAGGAAAGGTATATATGAGTGTCATCAGCATAGAGGTGGAAGGACAGGCCCAAATCGCGAAGAAGGGAGCCAAGAGGAAGTAAGTAGATGCGAAAGAGGAAGGGGACCAAGGACTGAACCCTGAGGCACCCCAAAATGAATGGGCGCGGGCTCGGAGGAGAGGTTATCGAGCGCGACCGACTGAGTGCTGGGGAAGAGATATGAGCGGAACCAATCAAGTGCAGTGCCCCAGAGACCAAGGAAAGTGTGAAGACGATCAAGGAGGACAGTGTGGTGGAGGGTGTCGAAAGCAGAGGAGAGGTCTAGGAGGAATAATATGGATGTACAACCCCTATTGGCTGCTCTACGTAAACTGCCTAAAAGCGGAATAAAAAAATATACTATTTACCTCTCGAAACAATGAAGAATCACTTATACGAAGTATAAAGGAAATATTTGTTGTACAATTCTTTTCGTATTTTTCTAAAACATTTTATTTAGTTATTTAATATTAAATTGGGCTATCTATCCCATTTTATTCGCTGAGGAGGTTTTTCACAACTGGATAATGAAATTCCCATAAAGATTAGAATGCGAAACGATGCGTGGAAACCAGTTTGGAAGAGAGGTGGTGTGTGTGAGAAAGAAAGGGGGATAGAAGAGCTCGCGGTGATAGGACTATGTATGCGCATGAATCTGACTCAAAGCTTATAACATTCTAATATTCCATCCATGTTCCTGGTTCTATTGGGTTCATTTCAGGTGACTGACTTGGCCAAGGAAGTAGTTTGATGCCGCTATATTCCTTCCATTTTGTGTCTTTTTTTGCAGTATGTCAACAATCAACGACTTTCTTTGTCAATCTGATTATTTGAAAATATTGTTTGTGCTCCCTTCTTGCCTTGTAACTAGGGCTATGGCACCAATGACCTTTAGTCGGTAGAGGGGGCACGCAGTCGTCAGCGCAACGGAATCCTTCTTGGTGAGAAAGGAATGCCGGATAGTTTGGTATATGGAGCAATCTGAAATTTAATGACGATTATTGCATGGGGTTCGATCGTAGTAGGAGGGCGTGTGACCTTAAGTGGTCCCAACAACTCGACGTAATGCTTCATGTGGCCCTGAGTGGCGACAGCACCTGGAGTGTCTGATTGCCCATCTTTGACGAAGAGCCGGCACGGTGCAGTGGAGGAGAGCAAAAGGAGCTGTATGAATTTTAGCTTTATTCGAAATACAAGATTTGCTCATATCGTCTCTCTGATCCAAGTTTATAAGGATTTTATACAAGATTTATATGAGAGGAGGTAGGGCTCATCTCCAAAGGGGCTTATCAAGAGGATACTACTTAGGAGGAGCTATTGACTAATTTAATGAAAGTCTTCCAATCGAATATTACGTGAGAGGAGTTTTCACAGTTTTTCTTGTGGGCTTACGAATACTAACCTAAGAAGGGCAGGTCACTTTGCAACACTGACTGTTTATTTTCTACATTTACGACCAGTGGGCGGGCATACACTTTTTCCTAACCTATCTTAGAATTGAGGGGCACCAGTAAATAGAAAAGGATTTTTTTTATCGTATAACAGATTTCTAAGCAATTTTTTCAGCAGTTTTTTGTTTTGCTGCTTACATGGCATATTTTTGCAGTAATATCATTGAGGTTGGAAAAATCAATTACAGAATTTGATAAACATATGAGAGAATTGGATATAAAGAATAGCTGAGACTTTTTAGCAGTGTTTTGGTTTTAGATGCTTAGATGCACACTTTCTGCTGTTGTATCATTTATAGTCGAAAAATCAATTACAGAACTTTGGCAACATATGAGAGAGTGGGGTACAAAGAACATCTGAGCTTTGAAAACAAAATGTAAACTTTATGAACTGCTAAGTGTTTAATTCGTATCTTTCTATCTATTATCTACCCCTCTATTTATTATCTATCTAATTATATGCAAATGTGAGGATTTTTTCCTACGTAGGTAAGTGAGAGGTGGGCTTTCCGTTGCATCTAACTATACTATAGTTACCTTCTTTGTTAAGGCACTTAACAATATTCCTTTTTAAAGGAAGTTTGGAAAGTCGGGTTTTTTACTCCGTGTCGCACTTCCATATTATTGATTTAATAATAGAAATTTCTGTATTCTATGATTTACAAAATATGTTACAAGCAGCTAGTCAATAACAAACTCAACGTACCAATTTTCGTACAAATTAATTGAACAAAATGATAATTTGGGAGTAAAATAATTAACAAATAATTGTTTAAATGATATTCTAATACTAGACTTTGCTTTCGATTGATAAGCTTAAGTTTCACTAATAAAATCGCCATTGTGAGTGGTATTTGTGGTCGATTTAGATTTGGCGAGGGTAAAACATTTAAAATCAAGAATAAAATAATGATAGTTATCTTAATAGGGTTTATGCCTTCGGAAAACATATTTTTGAGGAATTTTACCAGTCTTAGCGTGTGATGATGGTTTGATTGTGGGGTTAGCTTTTCGGTCGTCAATCGGGGATAGAGGTGATAAGGGAAACAGGTCTTGGACCTCGGGAGGTTCCGGCGTTTGGAAGCTATTTCAGTTGGCGGTAGACCTACTGCTCCGAAAAGTTCTTCTGTAAAGTTGAAGGTGGTTTTACTATTTCCGGAGTGAGTGACTGAACTGGCGGTATATATTTTTCAAGTGATTTGAGGTACCAAGATTTTGACGTGCCGGTTGGGTGAGTTCATTTCTGATGTGGCGGGTTCCCTCGCAGGCTGTTTTACTGGAGGTGATTCTCGTTGAGGATATGCGGATCAAGCATTATGGCATCCCCTTTTGAAAATGGTCGCTTCTGGGGCTATTTTTAGATGATCTCTATATAGTAGCTTTGTGAGTTTTAGGTCCCCGTTATCGAGGATTTCGAACCTGTATCTACCGGTCTTCCATTATTCTATAGGGTCCATCTTACTTGGGGTATAGTTTCGCATAACTGTTGGTGGTTACGATGCTTTTAATATAGCATCGCATCCTGACGAAGACGGCACGTGTGGGTGAAGTCTTTCGGTGTTGTTGCTGCTTCATTTGGGTATTTTGGTGGTTAGTTCACTTCGAACAAGATAAAATAATTTCAATGGACGTTCTGTTAATTCATTTGCGACGTCTGCCTTGTAAGATCGTGCACCGTAGTCAGGGTTCAAAGCGACCTCCGAGTCAATTATATCGTTGAGGAAACGTTTGTCATAGTGAAATAATGCAAACTGGAGTGTATCTCCAATTATTACATGTTAAGGGCTAGACATTCACCCCAATGGAGCGAGATTTCTACGATTGATCGGAAAGATTCAAAGTTTTCTGATTTTTGCCGTTTCACTAACCCATTTGAGGCGGGGGAGGAGGGGGAGATTATGAGCACCTTGGTTATTTTCCACAACCTACAGATTTCTTTCATTAAATTTGAAGTAAAGTTGGTAGCGTTGTCGAAGATCAGTGCTTCAGGTGCGGTGTGAGTTTTAATGATGCGATCTACGAAAGCTTTGGCAACTGTTTGACCAGGAATCGCTATCAATTCATTATAGCGAGTAAAGTGATCGGTAAATACTAATCTATATTTATTGTTACTTGGTGTCTTCTTGAGAGATCCTGAATATCCATGATGGTCCCTTTCCAGGGCTGTTGTGAAAGTAGGTATCTGTGCATATACGTTGTTTTGGGACGCCTCCCTTTATTTTTAAGACATACAGGGCATTCTTGGATGTATTATTGAGTTCCGGTAACCAAATTTGGGAAATGTTACCTTTTCTGCAGGTGGCTTACTGTTCTTTCCGCGGCCATGTGGCTAAAAAGGGTTTTATCATGGCCTAAAGCAATGCACACGTTAACTAAATCGTGTGGAATTTCGCTTAGCAGTCGCACAGCCGCATCTTTATAGCAAACTAGTTTGTCGTGGATTTGGTATTCCTTAGCTAGTGGTGAATTGGGCGTTGACATTAATTAAGCGAAGATGCCTCCAACTTGTTTGTCTTTTCGTTGGGCATCCAGAAACAACTGACACTCAAATGGTTCTGGCGCATGTATTTTTAGTTCAATTATTTCGATAAGAGTTATCGTAAATGTTCTAACAAAAATTTAATGCTCAGTGCCCAAATAATTTGCACTAAAACTGTTCAAATGAAGCCTAAAGTTCCCGTTTTCAATATCGTACCTGAACCATAAAGTTTTAATTTTAATTACAGACTAAACCAAAAAAAAATTCGTATAAATTGACTAAGAATTGAAAAATAAATGAAAAAACTTTTGTCAATATGAAATATTAAGGTGCCACCACAAAATAAAGCTAACAGCACAAATGCTCTCTACGCCCAAAGGACGTACCTGCAGGTTGCGTTGTTTTCTCGACGTATCCAATCATTGTGGTTACGTAAAAATTTGATTTTGTTAAAGTTCAGGCCTCGGAGATTCTTTTAAGGGTGTCTCACAGTCCGCACTCCTGTCGTGATCTTATAGAAGGCCACTATGTCCCACGATGGCTTCAGAGATGTAGCCCTTCAAAGTGTTCTGAGCTAGCACCTCACTGTTATGATACTGGCAAGGTCGCCAGTGTTGTTTGTGACCCATTCTTGCCTTGTAACTATGGATATGGTGCCAATGACTCTCAATCTGTAGACGGGGCACAAAGTCACTGTGATCACGCAGTTGGCGCCACGAAATCCTTCTTGGTGAGAAAGGACTGCCTGGTAGTTTGATATACGGTGCATTCTGACACTGATGGTTGATTCTTGCAGGGGTTCCAATGGTAGTAATAGGGCGCGTGACCTTAAGTGGTCACCTTAACTCGAATGTTTTGCTTGCCCATCTTAAAACCCGGTACGACGCAGTGGCAGAGAGCAAAAAAGCTGCATGACTTTGAGCTTTATTCAAAATACAAGATTTGCTCAGAATGTCTCCTGATCTAGAGGTTACAAGTGTTTTATATAAGGCTTATATGGGAGGAGGTAGGGTTCATCTCCAAAGGGTTTTACCAATAGGATACTACTTAAGAGGGGCTAATGACTAATTTGATAGAATTCTTCCAATCTTATATTACATGGGAGGAGTATCAGGTTTTTTCTTAAGTGGGCTACCAATACTAGCCTAACAAGGGCAGGTCACTTTCCAAGACTAAGTGTTTATTTGCTACTTTTACGACCAGTCGGTGGGCATACACTTTTTCCTCACCTATCTTAGAAGTGGGTGGCACCAGTAAGCAGAAAAGGATTTTTTATCGTATAACAGATTTCTAAGCAATCTTAGTTCTTCATCAGTTTTGGTTTTGCTGCTTACATGGCATATTTTTGCAGCGATATCATTGAGGGTGGAAAAAATCAATTACAGAATTTGATAAACATATGAGGGAATTGAATATAAAGAACAGCTGACTCTTTTCAGTAGTGTTTTGTATTTGGATGCTTAGATGCACTCTCTCCACTGTTGTATCATTTAAAGTCGAAAAATCAATTATAGAATTTGGATAACACATGAGCTGAGCTTTGAAAACAAAATATAAACTTTGTGAACTGCTTTTAACTCGTATATGTGTATCTATTATCTATCGATATATCTGTCTATCTAATTATATGTAAATGTATACTTTTCTCCTTAAATTTGAAAGTGAGAAGCAGGATTCCCGTTTCATCTAACTATGCTATAGTAGTTTATTTGTTAAAGCACTTAGCAAAAACCTATGGGGGGAGAGCTCTTGAAGGAGGTCCCTAATTATGGGGAACCTTAGAGGTATCGTGAGGACAACCCAAGATCATTGGAAGGGGGACGCTGGTCGTCAGTAATGGTGATAGATTACCGAGTTATCGTGTAATCTTTTGGCAAGGACTCCGGTTGATACAGATGACCAGTTGGTTTGCGTTTTCCTTCCTTACTTCCCACGAAAGTGATTTGTCGATTGCTATGCTGTGCCCTAAGCCAAGGGGCGGTCTTATTCAAGCGACGGGGTCAAATAGCCCGGAGGATGTGGATATATCACATCATGGTAGAACACCAGTATTTCGGGAGTTATGTAATCGCGAGGAATTGCAATTAACGAGGAGAATGCGCAACGGTTGTTTTCCCGATTAATAAGGCCTTGAAGCAGGGAGATTGAGGAAAGTCAGAATATTGAAGTCACCAACGCAAAAATAGAATTATTATTGAACTAGATCTTATTGCATTTCACATAAAGTTGTTTAATTAAGTTTTAAGTTCTAAGTTATGACATAAATTAAGTTCGAGGTCAAGTGCGAGCAAAGTCTAAAGGAGGCGGAACGAATAGAGCCTTTAAGAGTTACACCTTAATGTCTGCATTATGTACACGACTATATACAAGGATGAATTACGTAAATCCAAGAGATCGGACTAAATGGCATAAAATTTTTATTTGTAATAATACTGTAATCATTTTTCTACATAAGCTCCATTAACATCTATACACTTTCTTAATCTATGAATCCAACGGTAAAGACCATCTTTGTAGAATTCATGGGGTTGTCTCTGGCACCAAGTAATGACCTGCTTTTTTGCTTCATCTAATGATTGAAACCGGGTTCCTTTTAGGTGTCCCTTTAAATTTGGTTAGGTTAGGTAACCTAACTTAACCTAACCTAACCTAACCTAACCTAACCTAACCTAACCTAACCTAACCTAACCTAACCTAACCAAATTTAAAGGGACACCTAAAAGGAACCCGGTTTCAATCATTAGATGAAGCAAAAAAGCAGGTCATTACTTGGTGCCAGAGACAACCCCATGAATTCTACAAAGATGGTCTTTACCGTTGGATTCATAGATTAAGAAAGTGTATAGATGTTAATGGAGCTTATGTAGAAAAATGATTACAGTATTATTACAAATAAAAATTTTATGCCATTTGTCTGAGAACTTTTTGACTCACCTACGTATAACGCGATATATTGCTGTATAAAAAAAATAGTACTCTTCTTTGTTCTGGCTTCACACAGTTATATATTCAATTTAAGCCACGCCCTACAGGTTTCCCGTCCAACTAAGACACACCTCCCTCTTATGTGCTGACCTGTTGATTGGTCGGTATTAACATAAATCGACTCTTGATTGGCTACTGCCGAACATATTGATAAGGAAAGAACTCCGACTATTGGGTCAAATTTTCTGTGGCTGGTGGCATGTTGCCATGGAAACAGCTTCCTAATCTCCATTCTATTTATTTAACCCTGATAACTATTCGGTTTATTCTGGATTCTGCTTTGATTAAAATATTTGCCTAAGATTGCCTCGACCAACTCTAACAGAGATAACTGTGCTCAGTTTACTACCGTGTGACATTCTCGTAAACAGCGCTAACTTTCCTTTTCTCTCTCTCTCTGTACTGTATGTGTGCAGCAACTCTTGCGTGTGACCTATTTTGGATGTACACGCCGGTCGCTACAAACTAGTAGAAGTTTATCTTAGAGAATGATAATGTATTTTTATGTGATATTACCAATACAGTCAACCAAATCTGGCCTTCAATCATTACAAATTGCCCCACTTCCCCACAAACAGACACAACAGAAGACCTACCATATTTCACCGTTATTTTGTTGTTGTTCTTTATAACGTGTGCTTAGACTTTGGCTTTTTTTTGGTTATTTGTTATTTACATATTGTTATTTGTTTTTTAAACTAGCTTAGTAGTATGCTGTTATGCGAGTAGGCGACTTTTGGCCTATTATGCAAGAGCCAGATGAGCTCACAGTAGTTAAAAACCCCCTCAAAAAAACACCGTTGCTTGTAAACTCTTTAGGTCCAAAACACTGCGCTAATCACCTAAATCCATACCAGGGCATTAATGAAATTTAATCAATCCTTTATTCTTCAAATAAACTGTGCTGTAACAATCCTAAATAGGATTATCGCCATTACTTCATGCTACCCATTGATCCCCCGCCCCGCCCCTCACGGCTTGCATATTCATAATATCCAATAGAGTTCAGGTAATATACTGCTGTTCTTGAGCTGATTTGGGTTCTTTCCGTTAATTTAGAACAGCACGGAGAAATCTTCCTGAAGACCCAGGAGGATAAGGTCGTGAATTCGGTATTTTTTTTTTTCAGTTACTTCGAAGGTTCGACAATGTTGACTACCGGGATATTTTCACACTGAGTGAGAACAGAACGCGCAATCACGGCTTCAAACTTGAACTGAAGCGTTACAACCGCAATCTGTGTCGACATTTTTTCACTTACAGTATCTGCGGTAAGTGGAACGCACTTCCAGTGGAAGTTGTCAACAGTGAATCTGTTGACCAGTTCAAGTCGAGACTAGACAAAGTCTTGAAAAGTGGCCGTTTAGGGACGCAAAACAATTGAGCAGCCATGTGCCCGCTCGATTGCTAGTCCAAAGGTACCCTCTTTGAATGGACCGTAAGGTCTCCTAGGGAACTTTCTTTCCTTGTAACTCCTTGTAAGATTCCTAGGAATTTTTCTATGGGACAGACCAGCCTCAGAATGATCAACAATCCACCCTATTTGAAAATTTGCAATTTCCTTGGAATTTCCGTTCTAGCCATGCTTAATAATTACACCATTAAACAGTGAAAAGATATAAATAAATACTAGTCATAAGATGCTAAACAAATCAGATGAAAGAACGTAGAGAGCGAAAAGGAATAATGAATGGGAGTAGTACAACAGAATGTCAGGTGGATACACATTAGAGCTCGAAGGACCAAGCACAAAAATATTAAACGGTCATCTTTGTGGCTGTAAGATAAAAAAGAAAACGGAATCAAATTCTTTTTAGATGTTAAAGGAAACAATTGTATAGCGTTCAAAAAATATAAATATTTGGTAATATGATATTGGTATGTTCACTAGGTGCTAATGAGAGAGAGAGAACGAGAGAGAGAGAGAGAGAGAGAGAGAGAGAGAGAGAGAGAGAGAGAGAGAGAGAGAGAATGTACGAAGATGAGTGAGTAAAAGAGAGATTGAGATAGGGATAGACTATGAAAGAGAAGAGATGGAGAGAATAAGAGAGAGAATGAGAGGAAGAGAGGGTGGGGGAAGAGAAGGTAGAAGCAAGAAAAATTGAGAGAAATATAAAGAGAGATTGAGAAAGATAATTCAAATATATATATATATATATATATATATATATATATATATATATATATATATATATATATATATATATATATATATATATATATATATATATATATATATATATATATAAAACACGTGATAAGAGGCCATGTGTTTATGCATGATTTGTTAAAGTGTACAGCGATGGCTGCTTGATTAATTTTACGTTCCTGCTTTTTAACCTTTTCAATGCTCATCTTTTCAAGGAGCGAAAGATGGGAATAAATGGCATTTTTTAACTTTTTCATCTCTTAATTTTGATTAGTGTCTCTTCCTTGATCGGAAAAAGGGATTGTAGAAAATCATCGTAATTTATTATTTGCCCGATGTACCTTTCGACCTAATGGTCATCTTCTGGAGCTATACTGATAAATATTGGGATTGGGATAATATAAGTGGTGAATATAATGATGATGAGAGAAAAGAGGGGATAGTTAGGAAATATTGTGTATGGTGTGGGTGTGGGTGTTGATGGAATGGTTATGAGTAGAGAGTGATATATATGGAGATGATACAGTGAGGATGATGATGAATTATGCCAGGTTGCATGGCAAACGCTTTCGGGATTTTTTTTTTTTTAATTTAAATTTAACGATGCATCTGCAAAGCGGAGGACCTAAAAATCATAAGGAGAGCGCGCACATAACATCAACCTAACGAGAGATATTCTAGTTGACACACCTTAATTGAAAAAAAAGAGGCAAATAAAGCTAAGCTGAACATCTTAGAAGCCATTTTAATAAACGAAGAAAAGCCGGCCATCAATAGTAAAGCGTTAAGCTGGAATCAAACATTAAAGTTTTTTTTAAATTCCACTCGCCGGATTGGCTCGTTTCCCTTAACGTTATGATCAACCAGGCGGAATAAATACCATCTAAAAAATCGTTTTCTTTCCCTTATCTTTTGGTGCTTCCTCTTCATTTTCTGTAATTTTTTTAGCAATATTTTATTATGGGTCATGGGTGAATTGTATTTTTAATATTTCTTTAGAGGCGGGGCTCGGTGGAAACAATAGTTTCTTTCTCACCCCGTTCATCTGCCGAAGATGCTTCTACTCCCCCGCAAACGTTCCGGGGTAATCCAGGTTTGCTAGATGTGCAAACATCATCATTTTCATTATTTAAGTCCCTTCCTTTGGCATTTGTAGAGTCGTAGCTTGAGTTTCAATTTTTCTCGGAGTCGTCGCTGCCTCGAGGTATGTCCTTGACTTTGCCTCCTTTTCTTTTTTCAGCTTAACCTTTTGCTCCTGAATTGCTTTCTTCCTGACGGGGGATCTCATGGCCAAAGCTTTATGCTCTCCATTGCAGTTTATGCATTGCAGTTTTTTAGCTCTGCATTCCTTCCACTTGTGCCCGAGTCTAGAGCAGTTGGAGCAGGCGATACTAGTCAGGGGGCAGTCTCTCGTGTTATGTTTTTCGATTGCGTAATACTTGAAGCAGCAGGTGATCTGGATAAATTCTTCTCCCTCAATTTGATCAGGTGAAACCCTGAAGTAGAACCCTCTCAGTCCTTCGCTCATAGCTCTACGTGTCATTTCAATGTTGGCGAACACTACTTTAACTATGTTCTGGGCATTGCCGAATTTCTCCACTCTTGTTATTTTTGCCCATTTATGATTGGCAATTAATTCCTCTTATTTCTTCAGTGGAATTGTCAGTAAAGAATGGATCTAGTCTTAGCATGATTATAGTTCGTTGAACCAATTTCTCGTATGGTATTGTGGCTTCCAGACCGATCCTGTTTTGGCTTTTCTATGTTTCTTCATAGACCAACTTTTCTACGTCCACCATGGTATCGCAGATGGCTGCGTACCCAGAGGGCGTTCCAATTAACCGTAGTAGCAAAATATTTAGGACTCCAAAAATCCACTGCATTTTGCCCCCTTTCCCCTTAGCACTCGAAGGGTGGCCCTTTTGTTTTCCTTTGGGCGGACCCTATGGGCCTCCTTTGGGTATGAAGCTCCCCAACTTGCTGGATTCGCTTATTCTTCTTAGGTAACAAAACCTCGCCTTGCAATCGGCTAAAAAGCACTAGAGTAGGCGACGAGTATGAGCGTGCGTGCGACTTAACTTCCGCTTAACCTTTCCTCCTTTGCCACGACCAGACATGATGAATTATAACTATCAAGAGCTACTCTACTCGTACTAACTTTCCCTTCTCTACTGTTATTTTGTGTTTGTGTTCTTTGCCACTATTAACCTAATTATTTTTTACTCATATGTTTGTAAATTACTCATTGTAACTCTTTCTTAATAAATCTTATCTTATCTTTCTTTCATTCACTCTGATTCCGACTCCACATTTCATTAATAAAGATGGAAAGAATATATCAAGACGCTCCGAAGATGATATAATAAGATCGAAAGCTCAGCAATTTAGTTTGGTTTTTACCGAACCCATTCATTTAAAAAAAAGAAATGAATACTGGACAAGTAATCAACCATCTACAAGATGGAATAAAAAAGATAGTTAGAAGAATAGAAAGTTGCCAAAGCAAACTTTGCAACAAAATTTGCATTCAAGAAAGGCTGCTACCCAACTACACACACACACATACATACACACACACACACACATATATATATATATATATATATATATATATATATATATATATATATATGTATGTATATATATGTATGTATATATACATATGTTTTTAGCCTCCTTTCTTCCTCGGGTTCTCATTTTTTGACTTTTTGTTTATGTTCTCTTTAGTTAGTTAAATTTATTTTTTCATTTTCGGTTGTCCTCATCTTTTTCAGTTGTCAATATCGGTAGTCCTATTCTCTTTTTGTGATTTCTCTATTTGTATATTGGATTTATATTTTCGTTGAAACTCGAACATTTTGGATTTAATTTTTACTCTGCTTTCCTTCTTTTATTTTGCCTGCTCTGTTTGGGAACGGGCGACGCTGGTATATTTTTTCTGAACTGATCTTCTGATATGTTGTAGCATATGGAAAAGGAAAAGCAAAGGCCAAATATAAACACACAAAAAGTGATCTCTACTTGGTTTCCGGAAAGTGAGCACATTAGCGATTCACCAGGAGTCTGGGAAGATACCCTGTACCCTGATCCTGCTGAACACATCTAACAGAAATACCATACCTCGCTCACCCAGGTGTCGAAGCATGAGGTGCAGGACATCGTCTGAGCCAGTGGTGGTATCCACGCATAAGCAAGAGCGGAACACAACTCTCTCAATGTAAACCTGTCGTTGAAGGGTTCTCCTCCTCTGGAGGTAAAGTCCAGTCTGCGGCCTTCCGCGAAATTACGACGTGCATTGAATGCTGGTGGAGCAGCATCCCGGCTAGAGAATGCGAAGAAATCGGTCGCGAAGGACTCCGCCACGCACGCGGGGTCCGAGATTGCGGTCCCATACACCTGGAAAACGGGAGGCGGGTCCTGTGAGAACTTTCCCCAAATCCTTTTGAATCGCTTCTACACCTCTGCTAGAGTGGTCTTCCCATTAAATGAAGACACGTATGCCCGCCAAGAAGAGTGACAGGCGTGCTTCCAAACATACTGGAACCTTCCCTTAGCTCGACGAAATTCACTGACAGTAAAATCGTTCGGGCGGCGCTTATAACGTATGTATGCAGGTATAACGCTTCTTTTCAGGGCCACCTCACACTAGGTTAACCAGCCAGGAAGCGGTTGGCGTGCAAAACGGCATGAGATTCTAGTAATAGGTAGTTAGTCCCACGGCGATGAGGTTGCCGGAGAAGAACTCAACGGCCTCATCTACCGATCTAATCTCCTCTACTGAGACAGATAACTCAGTCATTTCCTGGAATGAGGACCACCGCACCCGCGCCAAGCACCACCGGGGCGGACTCTCAGGGGGCAAGGGACCAGAAAATGATACTTCATTGGGGAAGGAATCACTTCCATGGAGGTTATTGACTACTCCTACCCAAAATCAGGCTGTGCTTCCGGAGAGCACAAAGATAGATCGAGTATTCTTCCCAGATGGGCTGTCTACCGTTCAGTTCCCCGTGAAGAGAAAAGGCCTTGGCTTCCGTGCCACGACGCGGCGGAAGTCCCTCGCGTCGCAGTGGGCTGATGGTGGAATGTACGCAGAAATAAAAATATACCTCCTATCCAGGTGCAGCTGCACATCTACTGCCTGAAATTAATTATCTAAAGCAAAGAGAAGAACGGAGACATCATGCCGGGTGTAAATCGCTCATCCTTCTGCAAGGCTCCCATCTCGTGGTTGTTGGGTCACAAATTCCTTATACCCCAGGAGGTTGGGCAGGGGCCACGCGCCCAACATGGTCTCCTGCAAAAAGATACCTAAGGGAAAACGAGACGAGATGAGCCTCTGCAGCTCTTACCAGTTAGCCCGGAGTCCAGGGCAATTCATTGACGAAATATGCCCTCCATGCCTAGCTCGGAGGAGATGTGGGGGCCCTTTTCGAAGAGAAGACCATCACGGAAATATCCTTACGCTTCCCGGAGAAAGAACTCCGGGCACTGTTGGCCGGACCATGTGCTGAAGGCGCTGTCGCCTTTGAGGACTCAGCAGGGGAGATTAGGCTCGCCATGCGAGTCTTTTCCTCTTTCCGCCTCGAAATCTTACGCAGACGGGGTGGCTTCGGCGGCGGGGTGGCCCTCTTTTGGAGTATCCACCGTCTTAGAGCCACCCAGCCTACCACTGGGTGTGGGCGTAGGAGCAGAAGCTGCTTTAGTGCTGTTCTCTTTTGGGGGGCAGCTTTCGGGACCCCAGAAGATAGCCTCACGATCAACTTCAGGGGAGTTGCCTCTTATAAGTCTAAAGACTCACTGGAGGCGCGCAGCCGTTTCACTTTACGGAAAACGGTCATGCTAGGGGAAACGGGGGGGGAGCCCTGTTTTTAGCCGGGGCTGAGAGCGAACCCTTTGTACCACTAGCTCTACCCGGAGAGCGCCAGGGGTGGGTATAACTCTTAGAAGGGTTCTGAATGGTCGTGGAAACGACCGTGCATTCAACGCGGTGCCATCAAGTGTCCGTAGAACACTAATCTTCTCCGCCTCGGAGGGATCCAATGCCAGAATGCTCCTGTCCAAAAAATGGGCCACCTTCGGTTCTTTACCAATCAAGCTAGCTATTGCTCTCATTTGATGGAAAATGTTGCCCTTGGCCAACATACTGCAATTAGTAGAGCGGATAACTAGAAAGCGTTTGAAGCCAGCAGGTTCGAAAACGTCAGGTAACCTCTGAATGAGGGTCCCCGACGTAATCGAAGCTCTGCTCTGCGCACTTGCAATTTTGGTCTTAGTCAGGGATTCCCCACTCGGGGGAGCAACGGGGGCTGACGTACCGATTTTGGCTTATTCGCTTGCCAAAACGGCATCAGACCCGTCCGTCCCCATTGCTCCCGTGGTGGGCAAGGATCTTATGGTCATTTTTGTTTTATAATTTCTTTTATTTTAACAAGAGGAGGGTGGGAAATGAACCCGCTTTCTCCTGCACCAGAAGGAGCCCTAGTAGGCCAGATGGAATGGCCTCAGCAAAATCCTTTTCTGAAATAGAGAAGGCCCTGGCAGTCACAGAGGCACCAGTTGAAGGATGAGATGCCTCTTCTCCTTGTGGATCTTCGGGGAAACGAGCCGTCTAAGGAGAAGCTTGCACAGGGGGGGGGGGGTAACGAGTTCTGGGCTTGGCACCGATACCGGGTTTGACCCCATGGAATATCCTACCGACTGGAGCTTGGTCACCTTACGGACCATGTCCATCTCAGGGGGGCCTCCATGTGGTCATCCCACCTAAGACATCACGAACACATTCGAGGAACCTTTTGTTTCGTCTTGGGCAGGTGAAATGATATATGTCGGGGAAGAGAGAGGGGGGATGTACAGTGACCCCCTGTAAACTGAGACCGCACGACTTAGAGGAGCACGGACTCACGGACCCTGCCATACCTTGCCCCACCGAAGGGGTTGACCCTATTGAGCCGCTCCCGCTGGGACCGGTCGATATTGGGATGCTCGCGTGCTTTATTAGCAGTGCAGTGTGAAAGCAAAGGAGGAGCTGCCACTGGAAAGAGAGGGTCGCTCAAACGCGATTCCAGAGAATGGGGTGAGGGTAAGTCCCTTGCACAAGTAGGCATAAGAGAAGAGTAAGCCTCCTCTCCGGTCAGAGGGGTATGCAGGGTGCCCTTAGAAAGCACAGAGGGCAGAACTCCTTTTCTTTAATGGAGCCTCCCAAGAGCGGCTCTGATGCTGGTGAAGGGGGAGTAAGGGGGAGATTTTTTTAGATTCATTCATTGGCATGGTGACCCGGATATTTGAACGGGAAGCAAATCACCCCCACGCAGTAGCGAGGAGTGAACACCGTGCGCGCAAAGCTAGATACAGACATTTGAGACCACTCCTCCAGCCCAGTGCCCAGGCAGGCCATCGGAATGGTGGCTCGACCTTGGGCTCGGCGTGGAATTGCTAGACCGTGAAAGGAGACAGAATGGGTATGTGAGGAAGGTGAGGTGAGCGAGGTTGTATGGAAAGTGAGGAAGCAAGGTAAGAAAACAGGGTGTCAGAAAGAAGGAGAAGAAGCCATGGAAAAGAGGGCGGAGCGCTGAGTCCTGTAAGCACGCGGCCAGCAAAGCAAATCCACGTGCCACTTACGGGGTTTTCACGAAGAAGGTTCGAAAAACAATTGCAGAAATCAACGAGAAACAGAGATTCACGCTCTTTCAACTTGTGCACTCCGCATACCTTTCATGGAAAGAACTTCAACATTTTCCACAAAATGACGTGCGTTGCACTCTTTGCTAAATGGACCTGCTGGGATAACAGTCTTACAGACTTCTTTGAGCTCTTCAGAATCATTTCGAGAATTTCACCAACTTTGTCTTCTGAGGTTGAAGGCCTTGCAGTTCGGGTGACGTCTGCAACACTGCCCGTTTGGCACTGCACAGTAAGTTTTGCCACTCTTTCTCTCTTTCTCTCTCTCTCTCTCTCTCTCTCTCTCTCTATATATATATATATATAATATATATATATATATATATATATATATATATATATATATATATATATATATATATATGTTAAGAAAAAATATTGCAGTAACGCAATTAATTATGCGGTTAAAAGGCTATTTTTGGCAAACCAGTCTTCCTCAAAGCCTTCGGAAGGAGCTCTTCTCACATACACGAAAAGGTAGCACTTAAAATAGGCGTTCTCTCAGAAGGTGCTACCTTTTTGTGTATGTGAGAAGAGCTCCTTCCGAAGGCTTTGAGGAAGACTGGTTTGCCAAAAATAGCCTTTTAACCGCATATATATATATATATATATATATATATATATATATATATATATATTGGGAGGGAACAAGCACGTATTGGGCGAAATAACGTCGCTTTTAAGCATTGCCTCCACGTGATGGGCCTCGTGTAGTTACAAACAATTTTCGAAGCTCAAAATCGTGAGAAAGTATAGGAGCGGGTTCATGAAATGTAGCCCTTATCAAGGCGAGTATTAAAACAAGATGAGAAGTCTCCCCGCGCCCTTCCAGCCAACCTGGGAGCAGTTGAGACAATTGCCACCCGGGCCGCGTTCGCCATGACTCAAACGATGGACGATAGTCCCCCCTCCCCTCTTCTATGGGGTAAGCTCCCTCACTTCTGGTGTCCATATCTATCCGCGATAGGAGGAATGATCAGATTGGTGCGAGAGAAGCTCAGGAGTGCAGACGATCTTACTCCTCCTCGATTCGGGTTGTCATACGTCGAAGGCAAGGAAACGTTGTGGAACAAAACCAAGCATCCTTTCTTGGATAAAATAAATATCTACCCTCTAGAGTTAATTAAGAACCCTTCTCCCCGTAAGAATACCCGTTCTGCTCCGCTTATCGACGCAATCTCCAAACAAGAACCAAGTCTTATCCCAAAAGGCTTCAGTGAAGATTCATCTTAGCGTAATATCCCCTTGATTATGCATATCCGACCAAACAAACCGTTGACATCTTGGAGAAACTCACCCTCTGTTTTCTTCAACGGATTTACACCGGAAGAATTCCCAACCTCCCTTCTCGAAGACTCTGCACCCCCACCCCCCACCCCCGTCATCTCAAAAGAATATTTCACTACAAGCAAGTTGACCTTGAACCCCGTCGAAATGACCCAACCATCATCTCACCACTTCGCCGGAAACGACCATCGTCTTCACCAACCCCTCCATTTGGGGACTGTCGTAGAATGACTCCCGACGATACTATATATAACACTATTCGTTGAGGGAACTTCCTTAATTATCTTTAGAGTGCGTTTTACTGTCTGGCGGCCGATATTATGTATCTTCAAAATGCTTAAGAAGTGGAACTGAGCTCAAGGATAATAATATTGCTATCATTAATAAAATAGAGTTTTATTAATAATAACTATAAACAAAACACAAAAGCGGAAAATATTGACATAAACAGAATGGAAAGGGTCGTGGAGACTCGGGCTAATCCAAGGATTTAAGGGATTAAAAAAAGGTAAAACAAATATAGAGTTAAAGAGATGGGATGGTTCGATAAACAATTTAAAGCACAGGATAGAATTGACAAAAAGGGATCAATACTCAAAAGGTGACGTTTGGCTTACGTAACTTTTCATTAGGGTGCAGTGGAAGGTACTTGAAGGAATATTCGGTCCGCTGGCGAGTTCCAGCCGAAGGGGGGGATAAAAGGATCCTGACGAGGCGTCTTGGAAAGGAGAACCGTTACTCGACGAATGGCTTGAAGAACAATGGCTGTTCTACTTTGTTCTCTTCTGAACAAAGGGGGGAATGAGAACCGTCTCTTGTCTACGGGCTCAAGAACAATGGCTGTTCTAATGTTGTTCTCCTTTGAACAACAGGGGGGGGATGAGAACCGTTTCTTGGCGAAGGGCTCAAAACGAACAATGGCTGTTCTAGGTTGTTCTCCTTGAACAACAGGGGGGGATGAGAACCGTTTCTTGGCGAAGGGCTCAAAACGAACAATGGCTGTTCTAGGTTGTTCTCCTTGAACAACAGGGGGGGGGGATGAGAACCGTTTCTTGGCGAAGGGCTCAAAACGAACAATGGCTGTTCTAATGCTGTTCTCCTTGAACAACAGGGGGGGATGAGAACCGTTTCTTGGCGAAGGGCTCAAAACGAACAATGGCTGTTCTAATGCTGTTCTCCTTGAACAACAGGGGGGGATGAGAACCGTTTCTTGGCGAAGGGCTCAAAACGAACAATGGTTGTTCTAATGCTGTTCTCCTTTGAACAACAGGGGGGGAAGCCTTGGGGACTTGACGTCGGAAAGGCTCGAACCTTTGGCACTCAAGGAATATTGTCCTCCTTCTGGACAAGTGATGGTGAATCTCGAGGTCGAGGTCCCTTGGCGCACAAAGGGAGAGAGGGTCGTGGTGATGTTTCGCGACGAAAATCTGGATCTCCAATCTCATCTTAGTGGTAAAGTTTCCATATAAATAGCCAGGACATCTCCTTGGCGTGGGGGGAAAATGGAGTGAAAGCTTGGAGGGAACGCACAGCCGGGCCGGAGAAAAATGCCTTATCTGTTCATAAGCCTAACTCGATCTGACGAGGTCGGCGTATGGGGGCGAACGGGGGGACGATTACCTCCTTGTTTAAACATTGGCATCCGGTAGCTGAGATAAGGCTCCAAGCCTCAATTCGAAGATGAACGTGGGCAGCATCGTGGTTTTAAATAATACGGGGTAGGAGTGGAAATTAAACGCAGCTTCAACACGTTCCATCACACCCCTCCATTCCAGGGGAAGTTGTCACTTCGAAAAAAAGAGAGAGAAGGGACAACGATAGAGCTCCGTTGTGGGGAACTCGTTTTCTTGTACCAACCGTACCTTCCTGCACCTAACTAGTATTACCTCAATACATATGATTATTTTGATCTTTAGATTACAGGGGAAAATAACCTTTAATACAACTTAATCAAAGAAAAAAAAAAAGGCATGGAACAATGAAATGATATAAACTTAGTACATACGGGACAAAATAATTTATACGTAAATTAATAAGAACAAATATATAGACATACAAAAAAATTAGACATTGAGCGTTACAAAATTCAGACATATACATTAATTAATTATATTACAAAAGAATCTTAAATTAAGTCGTACAAGACGGTATATACCTACATGGAGATACTAATCCTATGAATACAATTATTCTACGCTATTCGGTAACGCATTCCTACTGAGTGCGTCAGCGACCTGGTTATCGGAACCTTTTATATAATTTATTTTAAATTGATACTCTTGCAAGAGTAAACTCCAGCGCATGATGCGGCCGTTTGAGTGTCTCAAATTCCTAATATAGGCTAACGGACGGTGGTCGGTTCCTATTCGAAATTCTTTACATATCAAGTACAGCTTGAATTTGTCTATGACCCAGATAATTGATAGAGCTATCTTTTCTCTAGTGGCATATCTCTTTCCGCGTGGTAATAATTGACGACTAGCATATGCAACTGGATGACTCATTCTGTCATCCACGTATTGAAGGAGTACACCTCCAATGCCCTCGTTGATCACGTCGGTCTTAACCCCAAAGGATTTTTTCGGGTTGGGCAACTTAAAAATGGGGGCAGAAATGAACTTACTTTTGAGCTGATTAAAATGGGAAACAGCGACATCATTCCCACGTAAACGATCGGAGAAATTCTTTTCCTGAAGGGGGCATAGGGGGGCCGAAATTGCAGCGAAATTCGGAACAAATCGCTGATAGGGAGAAGCTGATCCTAGGATCGATCTTAATGGCTTCTTTGTAATCGGCAGGGGCATGTCGGCGATTGCCTTAATCTTGTTCTCGTGGGGACCTGACTTGCTTTGTCCTATTTTGAAACCCAAATATTTGATGGTTTCGTGGGCAAACTGGCATTTGCTGGGGCCAATGGTGAGGCCATTTTCACGCAGTTGCTCGAAAAGAGCTAATAGGGTGGATAAATGGTGATTCCATTTAATTAGTTCTTGGAGCTGACTCTTCTGACGTGGTGTCAGCTGCGCGTCACTATCCAGGTCAGAGGGTTCCAAAGACTCGCGTGGTAGAAAAGGAGGAGGGTACTCGGCATCAGGTTGGATGCACACTGTCTGGATTACCTTAAGGGACTCCGCGGGGCAGTCCTCTTCAAGCGCCGATGCTTCGTCCAGTTCTACGAAGGTATCTCCATGGGCGCGTTGGGGGTTCTTTATTTCTTGGGGTCCAGGGACAGTCTCCGTGTCCTTGTCTGGGGCCTTATCACCTAAGGGTGTTAGTGATTCACATTCCTCTTTTGCCGTCCTAAAGTCCTGGTTAGGGGTCTCCGAGAAATCGGACGGTATCGGGGTTCTGATGGGGACGGGCTCCTGGGCTTCTTTCTTATCTCGGCCTTGAGGAAGGGCGGCCTGAAACACAGGGTCGAAACTTAATTGGGGGCTCTGTCCTATAAGTACGGAACAGAATTTTATGGGTGCTACAATGACTTCAGCCCAGCCATTATAATATTGACACTGCAGGTAACATCTAGCGACGGGGAATCGGTTCGCCCGCCCAAGTTGGTCATGTACCACCGCAAATTTTTCGTGGTTAGAGGCCACTGGGAGGAGTTCGTCGGACACGATGAAGCACGTACATCCTGTGTCCCTGACGAGAGTCAATACTCGACAGCTGTCCACGCTGCCCTCCTCATATTTCAAAGTTCCCGATGAACTTTTACCAAAAACAAAATTTACCTGGTGGCCTGACGGAGGGGGAGAAGTTTCTGCTTGGGTCTGCACCACCGGGGGAGCCGGGGTTGCATTAATCTGGTGAACTTGGTGGGCTGGTCCGCTTTTAAGCCTAGAATTTTGGGGGCAATTCCAGCTCATGTGGTTTTCTACACCACAGGTGAAGCATATGGTTGGTCGCTTCGGGAAGAGAGATGGAGGAGAAGTCTTAACGGGAGGTTTGGAGTCCCGTTGTTGGTTTTGGGGAAAGAAGTTTGGGGGTTTTACGGGGCTCGGAAACTTTGTCAGCTTTCCTGGGAAGGAGCGCGAGTCCGTCCTTCTTTCTTCTCGTTGGATTTCTTTTTCTCGTTCTTCTCGTTGTATTACTCTTTCCCGTTCCTCTTGTCGGATTACTCTTTCCCTTTCTCTTTCTACCTTTTTTCTTTGAACTTCTGCTTTAATCCGAGCTAATTCAATCTGAAGCTCAGCTTGTCTTATCCGTTCCTCTCTTTCTCTTTCTTCTCGTTGTATTTCTCTTTCTTCTCGTTGTATTTCTCTTTCTTCCTTTTTTCTTTGTATTTCTCTTTCTTCCTCTTTTCTTTGCTCCTCTAGAATGTACTCAGTTAGTTCTTTTCCGGAAACTCCACAGGACTCTCCTTGCGCTTTAAAGATTTCGAACGGAGTCATCTTTGCACTTGGGGGCGCACTAGTCAACCAACTAAAATTCCTTGCAACAAGAATTATGCCTCTATAGAATTAGCCTACCTAAATATGGGCACTGACCTATTCGTACTTGGTTTCTCAATCTAAATAACCACTGACTAAAATCACAAAAAAAACACAACAAATTATTATAACCATTCCTTGAGCTACTCCAGCTTCTTAAGTTTCAAAAAAAAAAGGGGATAGCAATCGTTAAAACAAAAGGGAACTACTATATTCTATTATTATAACGAATAACACTATGCTTTACTCGACTGAGACCAGTGTTTGCAAAGATATAGCGTTAAACCCCACACACCTGATACCAAATTTAAATTGTATATATATATATATATATATATATGTCGTAGAATGACTCCCGACGATACTATATATAACACTATTCGTTGAGGGAACTTCCTTAATTATCTTTAGAGTGCGTTTTACTGTCTGGCGGCCGATATTATGTATCTTCAAAATGCTTAAGAAGTGGAACTGAGCTCAAGGATAATAATATTGCTATCATTAATAAAATAGAGTTTTATTAATAATAACTATAAACAAAACACAAAAGCGGAAAATATTGACATAAACAGAATGGAAAGGGTCGTGGAGACTCGGGCTAATCCAAGGATTTAAGGGATTAAAAAAAGGTAAAACAAATATAGAGTTAAAGAGATGGGATGGTTCGATAAACAATTTAAAGCACAGGATAGAATTGACAAAAAGGGATCAATACTCAAAAGGTGACGTTTGGCTTACGTAACTTTTCATTAGGGTGCAGTGGAAGGTACTTGAAGGAATATTCGGTCCGCTGGCGAGTTCCAGCCGAAGGGGGGGGATAAAAGGATCCTGACGAGGCGTCTTGGAAAGGAGAACCGTTACTCGACGAACGGCTTGAAGAACAATGGCTGTTCTACTTTGTTCTCTTCTGAACAAAGGGGGGAATGAGAACCGTCTCTTGTCTACGGGCTCAAGAACAATGGCTGTTCTAATGTTGTTCTCCTTTGAACAACAGGGGGGGGGGATGAGAACCGTTTCTTGGCGAAGGGCTCAAAACGAACAATGGCTGTTCTAGGTTGTTCTCTTCTGAACAAGGGGGGGATGAGAACCGTCTCTTGTCTACGGGCTCAAGAACAATGGCTGTTCTAATGTTGTTCTCCTTGAACAACAGGGGGGGTGAGAACCGTTTCTTGGCGAAGGACTCAAAACGAACAATGGCTGTTCTAGGTTGTTCTCTTCTGAACAAGGGGGGGATGAGAACCGTCTCTTGTCTACGTGCTCAAGAACAATGGCTGTTCTAATGTTGTTCTCCTTGAACAACAGGGGGGGATGAGAACCGTTTCTTGGCGAAGGACTCAAAACGATGGCTGTTCTAATGTTGTTCTCCTTTGAACAACAGGGGGGGGGGATGAGAACCGTTTCTTGGCGAAGGGCTCAAAACGAACAATGGCTGTTCTAGGTTGTTCTCCTTGAACAACAGGGGGGGATGAGAACCGTTTCTTGGCGAAGGGCTCAAAACGAACAATGGCTGTTCTAGGTTGTTCTCCTTGAACAACAGGGGGGGGGGATGAGAACCGTTTCTTGGCGAAGGGCTCAAAACGAACAATGGCTGTTCTAATGCTGTTCTCCTTGAACAACAGGGGGGGATGAGAACCGTTTCTTGGCGAAGGGCTCAAAACGAACAATGGCTGTTCTAATGCTGTTCTCCTTGAACAACAGGGGGGGATGAGAACCGTTTCTTGGCGAAGGGCTCAAAACGAACAATGGTTGTTCTAATGCTGTTCTCCTTTGAACAACAGGGGGGGAAGCCTTGGGGACTTGACGTCGGAAAGGCTCGGACCTTTGGCACTCAAGGAATATTGTCCTCCTTCTGGACAAGTGATGGTGAATCTCGAGGTCGAGGTCCCTTGGCGCACAAAGGGAGAGAGGGTCGTGGTGATGTTTCGCGACGAAAATCTGGATCTCCAATCTCATCTTAGTGGTAAAGTTTCCATATAAATAGCCAGGACATCTCCTTGGCGTGGGGGGAAAATGGAGTGAAAGCTTGGAGGGAACGCACAGCCGGGCCGGAGAAAAATGCCTTATCTGTTCATAAGCCTAACTCGATCTGACGAGGTCGGCGTATGGGGGCGAACGGGGGGACGATAACCTCCTTGTTTAAACATTGGCATCCGGTAGCTGAGATAAGGCTCCAAGCCTCGAATCGAAGATGCACGTGGGCAGCATCGTGGTTTTAAATAATACGGGGTAGGAGTGGAAATTAAACGCAGCTTCAACACGTTCTATCACAGGGACAATGTATCGTAACGAATATTTTAGCTTCACCAAATTTATAATTGCCGTCTACCGTTCCCCATTATCATTTGCGTAACTATTTGTCTTATATGTCTGTGTATTATTGTATCATATTAGCTTTAATTATTAACATTTATTAAAGTCTATTTTTGCCGACTCCTTTACTTTCCCACCCTCGAGCTCATCATAGCCGTATAACAACAGCCTGTAACTAAGTAAGATTTGGAACTCTCTGCCAATACCAGGT
This sequence comes from Ceratothoa steindachneri, assembly GCA_963969495.1. NCBI lineage: Eukaryota > Metazoa > Arthropoda > Malacostraca > Isopoda > Cymothoidae > Ceratothoa > Ceratothoa steindachneri. The sequence goes on from OZ018319.1 coordinate 215,344,150, forward strand.
TTTAAAGTAGCATCTATTGGACTAGCCCTCCCTTACGAGGATCCGACCTTGTAACCGGACCTCGGCCTACCCAAACCTATTAAAAGGAAACCCCCGCGCACTCTAAAATCAAAAATAATAGATGTATGTATGATATATAGAGCTATACGACGACATATATATAAACGGAAAGTGATTGAGAGAGATTGTTTTGAGAGAGAATGAGCGCATTATATTTTTGCTACTTTCTTATGTAGAGCTAAAGCTTGCTATGGCAGACATAATTTGCGACCAACGAGTCCTTTTCACAAGTTTAAAATAAGAGAGGAAAGGTTCTCCTTTATCAAAGTACTCTAACATTAAATGGTGGTCTCTTCAGAGAAATATTCCATCAAATCTGTTACAAAGGAATAAGTTATTCAATGCTACGTCCTTCAAATCCTCTTACCGTCCAAAAGTTCAATGTAATAATGTAACTATAACCTTATATGCCCTTAATTTCAAACAGAAGGAAGTTATAAAATTCTGTGGTTTCATTTGAACATACGACTGATTTAGCATGGAAGAATGTCAAACAAAGCTAAAATGTTTGCACATTATAAATAAACACTTAGATAAGATCACAAACGCTAATTAGGTATACAATTAAATTTACGAAATCGAGATCACCTGAACGATACCAGAAGAATAAAAGGCGACAAAATCCAAGCTTTGACACTTCTATGTAGAGGGAAACCCAGATGTAGTGAGAGGAGCGAAGAAGAAATTCGATAAGTGGTTGGAGTAACATTTGAAAACTCTACAATAGATCATAAGAGACCCTCTTTTGAGATTACATTTGCGCGGGAATGAGAGGACGAGTGGTACTTTTTTGATGGTTATAATTAATAAGAAAAAAATACACGGCTAGAATTGTAATAAAGGTTTTCCGATGCTGAATAGTCAAAAACCAATTATTTGCCTGTCGATTTTGCCTTAGGTGTATCAAGTGTCGGGAGGATCGACTATGTATTTTAGCTGTGTTTGATTCTGTATGAAAGTGGGTGAAGTTGTCGATGTCGGACAAAGCGGTGCGATGTTTGTAAGGGTTGATTTTGTGGTGACTACATTGGAGCCTTGCCAAGGTGACCCGTGGGTGGCGTGGAAGGGGCGTTTCTTGTAGGTTAACGTCCAGGGGGGTGGGATTTAACAAGAAAGATAACATTAAAGTGCAAAGGGAAGAAAGTGGAATAACTGAGGCAAAAATGAACCACATGCTTGGAGAGGGATGCAAGGGTAACTCGTGGTCTAATGCAGATAACAAGCTGTCTAATTCTATAGGAAGCAGCTCTTGTTCTTACGACCACCAACTTCAGTCCCGCATCACAACATCCTCATTCATAAATCTATCCAGTCTATTCTTAAATCTTTCGAGGGAGGACGCTTTTATCACATGACGACTGAGCCTATTCTATTCATATATCACTCGATCTAGGCTGGTATTGACCAAATGTTTATAATGAATAAATTGATTAATTAATGATTAAGTGAATGAACGAATTAATTGACTTTTCACTTATTAGAATGCTGAGATTTAAAAATGGAAACTAATCCCGGTTTTTAAATTGTATAATCCTCAAAAGTTTCCAGAAAAAAGGAAAATTTGTTTCCCTTTGGCAGAGTTCTACATTTTTCCAAACAAAGTTCTATATTTTTCCTATAATGTTGTAAATTTCTCCTTAGAAAGTTGTGCAATTTTTCTTAGGAAGTTGTTAATTTCCCCCAGGCAGTTGTTAGTTTTTCCTAGGAAGTTGTACAATTTTCCAAGGAAGTTGTACATTTTTCCTAGGAAGTTGTGCATTTTTTCTAGGAAGTTGTACATCTTTCCAAGGAAATTGTACATTTTACCTAGGAAGTTGTACATTTTTCCTAGGAAGTTGTTAATCTTTCCTAGGAAGATGTTAATTTTCCCTACGAAGGTGTACATTTTTCCTAGGAAGTTGTACATTTTTCCTAGGAAGTTGTACACTTTTTATAGGAAGTTGTAAATTTTTCCTAGGAAGTTGTATATTTTTCCTAGGAAGTTGTACATTTTTCCTAGTAAGTTGTACATTTTTCCTAGGAAGTTGTAAATTTTTCCTATCAAGTTTTAATTTTTTCCTAGGAAGTTGTTAATTTTCCCGAGGAAGTTGTTAATATTTCCTAGGAAGTTGTATATTTTTCCTAGGCAGTTGAACATTTTTCCTAGGAAATTGTGCATTTTACCTAGGAAGTTGTACATTCTTCTGTATAAAGCTATATACTTTTTCTCTATAATGTTTGGAATTTTTATCTATAAAGTACATTTGTTGCCTTTAAAATTGATACTTTTTTCAAATGTACATTTTGTTTCATAACATGTCCGAAGAGGTTGTTAATAACTAGTATAGAATTGGGTTCTAGAACTGCCTGGAAAGCTTCATCGAGTGTTGAAATATCACTTAACCAGAGCTAGCTTTGACTGCCTATACTTGTTCGTTTCGGCCAACATTTTTAGTTGGGTGCAAACGACTCTTATAAGTTACTATCTCGGACCATCGGTCAGTCGGATGGTAACCAATTTACTTTTCAATGAGTTTTTGAAAGTTTTGAAGGTCGTAAGGTCATTTGATATGTTTTTTAATTGATAATACGTTTTTGTTTTTCAAAATTATTGAAATAATTTAGAGCACGCGACCTAAGTCTATTGAATTGTTATAATCTGACAACACAACAATTGCTACCATTGCTACCATAACTTCTAGGTTGGTGTGATTCCAAAAGAGTAGAAGTAGATGAGATTTCGAAGAACAGCCCCCCCCCCCACACGCACTTTTATAGAACCATATTCTCCTATAGAAGTAGGAGAATAATTTTTTAAAAAAGGAAAGTTATGGTAAATCTTTGCTCCAAAATCACTTCAAGTTTTGCCGTTTTCCCACAAGATGGAGCCGTGCTTCAACGCCGCATAGAGTACACTCCTTCCTTTATGGACTAATCTCGCAAGGTTAGTGTCTGGTCTAACAAGGGCAACCATGCTGCAGTTGGCATCTGGAGCATTCCGTTCATTCCTGGCCTCAACGCTAGCAGTTGGTTCTTTGGCTATAATACTCGTATATAACTTCAAAATATTTTAAATTCCTCCATCTCCCCCATTTTCTGTACAGAACTCTCCGTACAATCTTTCTGGGAAAGATACCCTCGTTTGTCATGACTTCTTAGTTTTAAGTACGTAACAATAATATCTATCATGAGCTATTAATTATAAAGGTCATGCGGTGATGCGAGAATTTTTCGCTCGGGAAACATTAGTCTCAAAGATAAAACCAATTCTAGACGAGTGAAAATGGATCAAAATCTTTGATAAAAAACAAGTAAAGAAAATCCGATTGTAACTTGAAAAGTGTTTAAAAAAACTACAGTCAACACATCCCACTCTACATCGTCATTTGAGAGAAGTAGGAAAGGTTTCACAAGTGGGCTATACCTCATGAACTATGCTAGGTACACTCTCTCCTTTCTCGCCTAAATTTGAAGCATTTTTAATTAAGATTGTTATAGGGGACGAACATTGAGTTATGCACAATAATATTAAGAGTTCTAGATAATGGATTAGTCCACAGAGAAAACCAATAGCCCAGCCGAAACAAGCGCTCTATCCAAGGAAGATTTTCCTGTGCGTTTGACGGAATATGAATAATAATGAATAATAGGAATATGTATAATCTATATTGAACTTCTTAACCCAAATCAGTCTATCAATACAGAAATTTATCGTACTCAGTTGGATGGTTTACATGCAGCAGTTGAAGAAAAAAGGCCAGCATTATTCAATAGAAGAAAAGTGGTCTGTTGCCAAGTAAACGTACAACCTAATGACTACTCTTCCATAGTCTACCAACTTAGCCTAATCATATTGTTATCATTTTAGGAGTTAAGCAAATCACCTGAAGAACATGAAGATGTCAGCAACATAAGAGGTCAAAATAATTTAAGGAACTTTTTAAATCAAAGTCAAAAGATTTTTGCAAACAAGGTATAGAAAACTAATAGAAAAGTAGAGACTATTGGTAGAAACTGGTGGAAATTATATAATTTATTAAATTAATAAATAAATATTTATCTATATATAAATAACTTCGAAGAGTTTGAGTTCTATCTATGAAGTATTTATAAAGAGGAAAAAATATCTAATAACAAGCAACTAATCCTTTTTCCCTGTCATTGGCCCCTCCCCGCTTCGGACGCAATTTGCTCTCTCAAATCTTCATGTCGGTGTTGTCCTCGATTTTAATCATATTTACTACCACTCCACTTTTCTCCCTCTCATATACACCCTCCTCCCCATTCCATGAGCTAATTGATTCACACGCTTACTTGAATTAACCTGGCTAACAAGACAGGGGAGTGATACCCTAACTTTTAATGAAATGCATTGGCGTGGTCGCTGGGTAAGGAACAAGTTTTGGAGGTTCGTTACTCAGACCATTGCCTTCGATACGGTTTTGGTTACTTTTTACAACAGGCCCCGTAAAAAGTTAGGGGTTATTTAAAAAAAATGTTTATACAAAAATTATTTATTTTTACGCTTATTTCAACGGACGTGAATGATATGTTATTTCATCGAAAAGTCTGATTTATTTTCGTATTGTTAAATTTCAGGCTTAAGATGGGAGGGAAAAGAATGACAGCTTTTCTATTTTTCGATGCCTATGAATCAGAAAAATAAAATACTTGAGCGAGTGAGGGACATAAATTTAGACTTTTTTATAGTAGAATTGGTTTAGGGTGGTTATTCGACTATTTGTGGCATCCATGTATCGAAATATAAGTGTGCATCGTTAAATGTAACTATAAAAAGTAAATCTCGCCTGGTCTCTGACGATTAGCGAGGAAATCTGAAAAGGTGGTTATGAGCATATTTCACGTTTATAGCACCATTGTTCCTTTTCTTATGTGTGTATGTGAGTTTATGAGAGCGAGATGGGCGTCAATAATGAAGAAGATTAAAAGGATTCGCTCTCATCTGCCGTTTCTCCAGATAAATTCCTCGTTTACACTACGACAAACAGCGCTCCGTCGTTCATGGGAAAAGGAGAACAAATCCACCAAGCGAAGAATCGATTCGAACATTCGTAGTAAAAACACCGACCAGGAGCCTTTGTAACATAATAAAACTGTCGCTCAGCGAGTAAAACAGCCTGAGACAGATAGAAGATTACGACAATGAAAGAAAGCATGCACACGCAAAAGAAACGATGGGTTGCTCTTTAACTCTATTGGAACAATCAAATCCTGTCTTCGATAGGGCGCTCAGAGGCAGCATCTCTGAGCACTGGTACGCGCCGGCGCTACCTAAGGTTGGGCGCTTTTCGCTTTCTTGTTTTAGGTCTAACTATACCAAATCTAAAATAACGTCAGATATGCTTGAACCTGAAAGCCATCTAACTCCTAAATTAGAGAGCTGCCTCAAGACGCTTGATCAGCCGCAGATAAATCATTAATTAAGAAAATTGAGAGAAAATATTTATGAAATACCTATATTAATGGTAGCTTTCAAGGCCAAGATTTTAACAACTACCTGTCTTCCATGAATTGGAGTCGGGCGCTTCAAAACCACTAGAACTACCCGACAAAATGATGATTTTGTGCACGTTGAAGGCCCTTCATACTGGGCAGAAGGCCCTTCATAGTGAGCAGAAGGCCCCATGCACTTATATCATACACAATATCAATCACTTCCTCCTAGGTCAGCACTCTCTCTCAAACAATCATTCTCATAATTCTTTTGTACGATTTTTCAACATTCTCACAACTTGACACTCTAGTATATTATCTTTACAAGTCTATTTCCATCTACACACTTAACATGTCCATACCTCCTCAGAACACTTACAGTTACAACCACATTTGCACCATTAACAAATCATACTCGTTTCTTACATTATCCACATTGCGCATACCAATCATCCCTATCAAGTTGTATATGTACATCACTCTCACTCGAGACTTCCCTTTCCTTCCATACTACTCTCACCCCATACACCAAAGTTGTTACCAGTATACTCTCATGCAGTTTCCTGGCACATTTCACTCTCAAACCCTTAGCATTCATTTACGCTGTGATTGCAACTGAAACTTTCCTACCATTCAAAACCTTATCTCAATATGCATCATTCATACCGATATCATTTACACTGCATCATAGATACTAAAATCTCCCCACATGTTAATGAGTGACCCACAGAACAATAGATCACATCTCAACCCCATTCTAACTCTCAAATATCATTACTTTACTCTTTTATACATTCACTTTAACCCCCTTCTCTCACACACTGTATTAAAAGCTTCGATCAACATTCTCAAATCTCTCCTTCACAACTACCCACACTAGGTCATCAGTATGCATTTGACCGCTATGGATCTTACGACATTTATCTACAGAGTGGACATGCTTAAATTCTAGAATACAACGTCTAGATATAGTGTATAATTTTTCTATCTAGAAGTGTTTGTTCTTATTTAAAGACGTTGTATTACCATGGAAGATAAAGACTTTGAGGAGTAACATATTTGCATTGCTCATTGTATGGAGACTTGAGGATTATTACTACACCACAGGCATTGAGAAGGATTGCAGGAGTGTATTCTCATGCAAAGAATGCTCATCTAAACCACCTTTGGGTTAAATAAACACATCTTAAACAGTAATTGTGACTTATCCAGTAGGGGTTCGTTATGGAAGATAAACCATATTGGATGTGGATCTTTTGAAAGAAATTGTTGAATCAGATCCTCTTCAGAGCAACGCAGATTTGACGCCAAAACTGAATGTGTTATATTCAAGTGTCCACGAATATTATTGCAGAACTTTATTGCCAGCAACTTGATATTGTAAACAGAGCATTTAACAAACAGGGGTCTGTTTTAGTAGACACAATAGTTGTTCTCCAGTAAGACAATACAAAGGCTCACTGCAAGACACATCCAGGAAAAGGTTGTTAGGATGAGGAATAGTCTTTCATACAGTCAGTGGATTTAGCACTGATGGAGTATCCTTTATTTCGATTACTGGAACATTTATTAAGTGAAATAACTTTGAGAAATGAACATATTGAAAATCGTCTTTCAAACGCCATCTCGCGAAAAAAAAATCTTTTAAACCCAAAATAGAACATTTGCCTTCCCATTTCGCTGCAATTATTGATAAACAAGTTAATTAAAATTAAACTTCACTAGCATTTGTTTTTGTCTCCATTTTTCAAGGAAGTACTTATTTTCTGGTCAGTTTAATACCAATATAGATAAAACACCACCCTTTCACCACTCCTCTTCAATCTCACAGCCCTGTCCCTCATTCCCATACATCTTTCAAGATTCCCATCCATAAATATACGAAACATCCATGTTGAAATAACAAACTTCTTCCCCCTTCCCATTCTTCCAAATATATCATACCACACACTCCGGTTATTTTTCACTCTAACAAACGTCTTACCTTCCAACATAATTATTCTTTACACCAACCAATAATTTACCAGATCCTTGAATCTAGCATACATTTATATTTATTATCGGTTCTATATTTTTTTAACTATCTGTATCAGCTGAAATACTTGATCTACACATACAAACGATCGTCCTAAATCTCCCTCCCCCCCTTGGTCATACCAGATCAATCTACAGTTATTATTCTTATACGTCTAATCATATATTTTATAACCCAACCTAACCTAACTTATACTTTACTTAGTAATGGGAAGAGCTTTATTTCTTCTAGCCAAGTGATACGGAATTGGATTTCTGACCTCGGAGGATTTGTGGTTCGTTCTCGAACGCGGACAAAGCAATTTTCAGCCATACTCCAGCTGCCTTCCAATTTTTCAGACCTCTTACAGCACTAACAACCATATTTATATCGTCTTTCATGTCCACATATACACTTCATTAAAGTATTCTCATCTTCTTTTTTACAATTCTTCCTCTCCTGGTTTTTCACCGTTTTCACTTCTAGAATTACTTCCTGTTCCCATCGAGATTCATTCATCCTTCGTCCAAACGCTTCATTTGGTGCTTTCTATGGTAGCTTTCATTAGCAAAAATTGGCCACGTTAATTTTTTCTATTGAAACAAGGTCAGCAGACTTAAGTCACGTGCTTTAAATTATTCTGACTTATGACCTTAAAAACTTTTAAAAACTCATTAAAAAGTAAAGTAGTTTACCATCCGACCGACGACATACCGATCGGTCTCATGTACGCGACTAAAATAAAACTAACTAAAATGAGCATCTGTTTACGTTTTGTAATATAATTTATATTTTATGTAAAGTATTAATTTCTATGAAATTCACTGTAGATATGATAACCTATAACAACGTATACGATGTCATTCTTTGGGAAAATTTGAAATTTCCACCCTTGCAAGTACGGCATTTATAAAGATATCGTTCTAAATTTATATTTTTAACACTCCGCAAATATAATTTCCCCCAATTTGCTACCCTACAGAAAGGAAATAAAACTCCTTTATCTGAATTAATATCTTTTTTGCAATAAAATACACTATGTGAGAATAATTCTTTTTTATTCATACTCCATCTATTATGATAAAAATTAGAGCGGGAATTTGACAGGAAACTGGTGTACGATAATTTAATCGTACGTCTGGCACGAATCACATGGGGGAATACAAATCCTTTTCAGCTTCCATTATTCTTTTAAATCTTATGGAATTTAATAAACAAATGGTGCATCTCCCCAATAAAGTTTTAAAAAATAGGTCCATAAAATACGCGGTAAAGTTAACGTGTGTATGGAAAGTCCATACATATCCAGATTAATCAAGGAAGATTGAGGAGTGGAACACAGAGTCAAATGTGTACATAAGGAAATTAATAATGCGGTGAGGACGTCTTTTATAAACATAGACGAACAAGTTCCTTGAAAAACTACTGCAACTCGGAAATACGAACTTGACCTCTAAGGGAAACACTTAAAGGGCCAAAAATAACAAACAAGGTTACGCTAAATAGATGGGCAAAGCGTGGGCTGTGGCGAAAAGGGAATAACAAGGGAAAATAGAGAAAGGGTGAGTGATTAAGAACTTCCTGAGCAGAGGCAAAAGCTTTATTAAAGTCCACACAAACGAACAAACTTACACATGAGAACCTTGAAAGAGTACTAAGTGATCCTCAATTAACTTAACAGGAGTTTTGTTATTTTTATTTTTGCCCTTTCGCGCGGTATACTATTTTTTAACATCTCGCTTGGATTATCTCCAGTTGATTATCATCCTCTGTACCACCATCCTCCACCGAGTACTAACAGTTTTAGTTTTAATTGCAATTTTAGTGTCAATTGACCCTCCCTCTCAGCCCAAATTATCAGTTTTACTTTCACTTTCTTGCTCGGAGTAATTGCATCTTTACTCTCCATCTCGGCCGGATATTCAGTTTTACTTCTTGCTCAGAGTACCAACGTTTTACCCTTCATCTCGGCCGGAATAGTCATTTTTAGTTCTACCTTCTTCCTTGGCATAGTCAGTGTTACCATCCTCACTCGGATTTCTGTTTTACTTCTCCTCTCTTCCTCAGTACTACAGATAAGATTGGGCCTCCCTCATGCTCGGACTATTACCAATTTTATTTTATGCTCCTGCTTGGAGTACTGTCATTTTCATGTTTAGCCTCTCGCTTAGAATACGGTCATTTTGATCCTATCGGAGTACTAATTGACCAAGGAAGATTCTTCGATCACTATGATCCGCCATTTGACACCGTGCTCTCATCTTCATTCGTTTGCGGGTTCACCACTTCTATTGACATCTACTTTATTTTCTTTCGTGTTTTTTTTTGCATATCTTCTTTTTCTTGTGTTTGTTCCGTTTTTTCCTTCCAGGTTACTAATTTCATTTTTCAGCCTGAACAGTTACATTTCACTTCATCACCATTATTAAAAGGGGTGGAGAGAAATATGCTCATTTATTTATTAATAAAAAATAGGTGTTGAGGTGTAGGAGTTGTAGGTGTGGAAGTGTGACAAATTATTCATATATTTTTGAAAATTTGTAAACGAAAACCAACCGCTGCATTAAACCGAGAATATTTTGAAAAATGTTGGTTATGTGGTGAAGTTAGGGTAAAATGCGTGAAAGGTAATAGGATGGAGGAGGAAAGCATGTTTTTTTTGCCAAATTGTCCTTTGGCTTTTTTCTACACATCTTTCTTCCATTAATTTAATTTCTTTAATTGCTTTGATTCCTTTCTTCCTTTAATTTCTCACATTTTTCTTTTTTTAATTCCTCACTTTTATTACTCTTTTCAAGGCATTTGTGTGTCTGATGCTCGCGATGGTTTTCACCTTTTTTTTAATATCACCAAAGGCCATGATCCCGATGCCTTCTATTCTGATCTCTTTTAACATTCTGATCATACACTGCATTCCAACAATTCTACCAATAAGCATACACCACGTAACACCTATACACATAACTATACCTAAAACATAGCTAAATATATTCATACATACAATTTTATTAAAAAACTTAGGCCATATAGACATACATAATTATACGAAGAAGCTTACGCCGCATATACACTCATACGCATAAATTTATACAATGAAGTATACTCTTTATCCTCATTCAAACAGAGAAGAATTAAACGAAGAAATATAAGTGATATGCGCATACACACTATTACGAGGAAGCATTTAACAAATACACACTCATATAATTATACTAAGAAGCATATACCGCATGCACTCTGCAGGAAAAATGGACCATGCATTGCCGGGCTCTCCCACACGCACACATGTGCTAAACTTGTTGCCCCCAAACTCCCTAGGACGCGGGAGAATGGAGTTTCCTTTTCCGCTTTCAAGATTGTCCCAAAGACATAAATTGTCCTTGATCTCGATGCGCCAACATCTTGCCCCAAAATTCCCGACACGATCCGTTTCCTCCCCTTCAAAGTACGGTCCAATGGTTTCGATGGTAAGATCTCAAATCCGAAGCTACTCAAGGTAAGTACACAATTTTTCATTCCCGGGAGAACGGACCTTGTCCTTCAAGTTTTCCCTCTTTTCATTTCTTCCCCGTTTCATGTACCTTTCCAAATTGTGAACTAAAGAGGAATCTCTGAGCTGACATCGCTTATAGAATCTCATCTGAAAAGACCGCCTGTATCTTTTCAAAAACCTTACTCTTATTGGTCAGTTTCTTTTTTATTGGCCTTCAGCCACCTCCCTTTTGTTAACAAACCTAATACGTTGGTTTCCGCGCCTTTAAAGCTTAGACATTGGGACTAATCAGGTTGAAAAGATACAGCCTTCTTAATTTATTCCGGGTTTTAGTTCACTGCTCACCTAATCATCCGATAATTTGAGTCTGGTTCGTGAGAAGATCACCCATTGGTTTGCTACTTTCTCAACTTTTAACTTCAAATTTTTCGCTTCCCTCACCACCTTTTAATCCTTTTTGTTCACGTTATCTTCAAACTCCGGTTAGAATGGCCTGTGAGAACATATATTCCCTATCAGATTTTGAGTTAAATTAAACTAGTTAGTTAAAAGCCGCGCTATCTTCAAAAGGAAAATAAATTTTAGCCCGAAAAAAAATATGTACCGAACTGAGTTACACGTGAAAATTAGATTGAGCCCCGTAAACCAGTTAGACGAGAAAATCCTCTAAACATTCTAAAGTCATGACCGTGATAGCGATTCCTCCCTCGAAACAGAGTTGAATTCCCAAGTTGATTTTGAGTCGGAAGTGACCTCCGAAATTAACGCCCTATCGCAGAAAGGAAAAGCTCCCTCCCCCAATGACTCCAACAACCTCCCCACTCAACAACCTCAATTCTGACCTAAAGGCGATGCTGACCTGCCTAGGGAAGGCTAACTCTGGGCCTCCTCCCTTGTGAACATTTTTCCGGCACCTATAACAAGTTAAAGTTCCACACTTTCATTTCCTAATTTCACTACTTGGTGGGATCTAGAATAAATATTTTGGATTCGGCAAAATTGGCGTACCTTAAGGGTTATTTAAGGGAGTATGCGTTTTCCCTCATCAAACATCTTTGTACCACGGATGAAAATAATCAGGTCGCTCTTTAACATTTGGATGACGAATTCATGGACAAAGATGCCATTGTCGACCAGTCTTTCGGTAAAATTATTTCTGCCCCTTCTTTTCAAGACTCAAACTTATCTAAATTATCCCGTTTGTTAGACGAAACCCGCTCGCTCTCTCTTGATCGAACTCAAAATTTTTAATGTAATTTCTTTGAAAAGTTAGCGCAGGTAATAAACTTCTATCGCATATTCTAAAGGAATCGATACTCCCCCCCCCTCTCACAAGTAAGCCGCTGCTCGCTAACCACAATATCCTAAAAGTGTAGACACCGTAGCCTAAACTCTTAATCACCACGCTCTCGCCCCTCGTCCCGATGAAAAGCTGAACTGTTAATACAGTAAGATTTCCCTTAAGAGCGGGTATTCAATTTCACCTCAACTGCGAAATTGGAGGAGCTTTTTCCTAAAGCCAGAAAGTCCCCCAGGACCGGAGGTACGACGCTCTGAGAAAAACCGTTGGAGGAGGAACCTTCATGCGGCCTGTCCACAAATCCTCCTACCCCTACCCCATTGGGATTGGGACGTATAAAAACAAATATCTTTGGAAAACTGTGGTAGATTACGTGAGTCATCAAGGCTACGAAGTCCCCGGCAGGAGGCCGGGCTACGAACAGAAAGGATTAAGAAGAAGCTCATCCGGAGCTAGTTCCTGGTGATCACACTGAACTTTATGTTAACTTGTTCAAATTCAACTTACTCTCGTCAGAGAACCCTCTCCCATCCTGGTGTATCCCAAAGCACCGAGATAGTCCTGCTCCTTGCGGAATAGCGGAACTAAGAAGAAGCTCATCCTCGAGCTAGTTTCCGGTCGCCACACTCACCGAACTTTAAGTTAACTTGATTTAAGAAGCAAGTTCAACTTACTCTCGTTAGAGAAACCCTTCTATCCAGGTGTATCCCAAAGCACAGAGATAGTCCTCGCCCTTGAGGAAGACCACGAGTGAACTCCCTCCATCACTCTCCTGAGTCAAAGGATTCCCGCATTGGCTCATCGCTAGCCAGTGCGAATTATTCCCCAGAGTAAGTCGAAGAGAATAAAGAAACATTCTGGCACTGCTTCGTGGTGAGATCATTTACTATTGAAGACTTGAGTCTCTCCAGCTGCCACACGCGCCAAAGGCTTCCATGGCTTCAAAGATATTTCGCCCGGACGTAACATCTGGAAAAGCAGCACGCGTCATCTAAGCAACAACATTCTTGAGGGAGTTCAAGGTCGGACTCAAACACGAGTCTAGTCGGAAGTATAAAGGTATTTAAACCCTGGTATCCGCTTCTGTAAAGTCCGTTTGCATTTTTTATATTAAAGTGAGCTGTGGGTCAACCATCACTATAATTTCAAGTATTTCATTTTAGAAAGCCTCACTTATATTTATTGAAGTCATTTATGTGCATTTAAGGTGTCAAACTTCGTTACTTCATGTTTTTTTTTTTTTAATTAAAGTTTTAGTCTTTTTTAACAAACTTTATTCAATCCTCGAAACGCTAAGCAAGGCACTAGGAACTTTCAAAGTTTAAAGAAGTAATAATCAAAATAATAATAAATAATTAATCATAATCAAATATATAGCACTCTTAGAGATTAAACGTAATCACGGAGGTTTTTTTGAACTACGTAAACAACCCATACGTACGAACTCCAACCATCATTCGGTCCTTCCTATACCCCGACATAAATATTACTCTTGCTTATCACGGCTAACTCTCGTGGTGCGATAAAATTTTGCCGGAGGTTCTCTCAAATTATAAAGTAGCTTTGGGTATTTTAAACAAAGTCATAGCTTCCTTGGCTCAAAAGGAGCTAACTGAAGCCTATAATGAAATTTTAGAAGATCAGTTGGAGGAAGGTATAATTCAGCCCATAAATGTGTCCCTAGATAATTAAGACTGTAATATTTGGATCCCCATAGACCCGTCATAAAATCAGCTGTTCAAACTACCACTAAAATAAGGGTCGTCCTCAATTGCAGCTTACATACGTTTGGATCTTCATCTCTCAATGACGCATCCTATTCTGGGATAGACCTCCTCACGCCCCTTTTAACCATCATGTGCCGATTTAGTTTGAACCAACTTGTCATTCTGTCAGAAATCGAAAAGGCATTCCGACAAATCAAATTAAAATTAATAGAAGACAGAAATTGTTTCTGTATTTTCTGGATGAAGAATGGTGGAATTATTACCTATCGCTATTGTTCTCTCGTTTTCGGTCTTAATTCATCCCCCTTTAAACTTAATTACATTCTTAATTACGACCTCAGCTCCTATACCTCAAATCCTTGTAGCAAAACGTTGAGTAATTCTTTTTAAGTTGGTAATTTAGTAGTCACAAACTCCGAGCCTACCTTACTCAAAGAAATATATTTAGAATCAAACAAAATTATGCAACAAGGAGGCTTCAAGTTGAGATCATGGAACACGAACACCAGGGTCTCATTCAATTCTCAAAGACGATACTAGATCGGAAATTCATGGCACTGGGACCAAGCTTGTACTTGGGTTCCATTGCGAATTAGAAAATGACCTTCTGTCAGTCATCTCTCCCTCTTTTGACCTCACCATAAAAACTAAAAAAAGCATACTCTCTTAAATTTCCAAAGTATTTGATCCGTTGGAACTCTATTTGCCTGTGACACTTAAGGGCCAACTACTGATGAAGAATTTATGGTCTAAAAATGTTGATTGGGATTCTGAAGTAGGCGAAACCGAGGCGAAGGCATGGGAGTCCCTTCGTTCCGAACTGGTGAAGTTGACGGAGATGTGGAACTTTGAAGTTCGCTAGAAGATGACGGTAAAACCGAAATGAAGGTATTTTGTGATGCTAGTAAGGCTTGCTATTGGTTTGCCATCTATGCTCTGCATTCTAACGAATCCCACCTCATATTTTAAATATCCAAAGTTTCTCCTATTTCTGCGAGAACGATCCCTTCCTTGGAATTAATTGGCGTCGTTCTTGCCTTCGAATCCCTCCTTCTCTTCCTTGAGTCTTTTAGATGTATTGAGATCTTGGTTGAAGATCAGATTGTATTGTTTTGATTCTCGATGACATAAGTAAATTAAAGCAAATGTCAGTGTTTGTCAAAATTGATTACGAGATATCAAATTGTCCAAGGAAAAAATTTCCTCTAAATACCAAATCGACGTTTCTTTCAATTACGTTCCCACTCTTGACAACCTCGCAAACTTAATTACCCGTGGCTTCTCCCTTAATAAATTTAATTCCAAATGAAATTTTTGGCTTCATGGTCCGTCCTGGTTGATATTGGAACGAGAAATGTGGCCCAAAGCGAAATTGAAAAGCCTTAAGGCGTCTTCCAGAAATTAATTTGATATCTTCCCATTTAACAATTCAAACCGATTTCATGTCCCTCTTACCCCATCAAAATTTCTCGGATTTAAATAAACTTTTCCAAATTACTAGCCTTGTGCTAAAATTTATTTTCAAATTAAGGAAAAAATCCGAAGTTGATATTCATTTTGCCACTTGCTTGTATTGAATTTATATCAAGCAAATTCAATCCTTCCCTAATAAAAACCAGTTGCCGAAATCACTACCCCTCCCCGGCCTCAAAGGCAAGCTACCTTGCGAGCAAAGCGTAAAACTAAGGAAATTCAAGACTAAGAAAATCAACTTGAAATCAGACACCGCCCTTTCAAACGCGTGCCCACTTTCAAACACGCGCCCCCCTTTCAAATGCTCGCTCCCTTTCAAATGATTGCTCCCCTTTCAAATGCTTGCTCCCCTTCCAAATGTTTGCTCCCATTTCAAACGCGTGTTCCCCTTTCAAATATTTCAAAGCAATTACTCTCCAATGCTCTTCTAAATTTTAAAAACTTTGACAGTTTCAAAGTTTTCTTCTGTGTGTGCGGAGACTGTAAGAAAAATGGACCATGCATTGCATCACCCTCCCACACGTACACGTGTGTTGAGCTTGTTGCCCCCACCTTCCTATTTTGGTTATCTGAGCGCCACCAAACTCCCTAGGACAGAGGGGGGGGGGAGGAAGTTTCCTTTCCTGCTTTCGAGATTGTCCCAAAGACACAATTTTCCTTGATATCGATGCGTCAACATCTCTCCACCAAACTCCCGACACGATCCGTTTCCTCCCCTTCAAAGTACGGTCTCGTGGTTTCGATGGTAAGATCTCAATTCCAAGGCTACTCAAGGTAATTATACAATTTCTCTTTCTCGGGAAAACTGACCCTGTCCTTACAAACCTTACTCTTATTTATCGGTTTCTCTTTTCCCTGGCCTTCAGCCACACCCCCTTTTGTTAACAAACCTAATACTTTGGTTTCCGTGCGTTTCAAGCTAAGGCATTGGGACTAACAACTCATACATAGAAAAATATATCAGGGATCATACGCCCATAAACCTTGTATACATACACAGCCATACTAAGAAGCATAGGCCCCATACAAACATATATATCATTATAATAACATCCGTACACTGCATTTACTCAGATATAGACAATTATATCAAAACTCATCTGCCACATACGTGCTTATACATACATAGACGATTCTATACAGATAAATTAGCCGCATACATATCCATACACACAAAATTAATTATACGCAGACAGTGCAGAAGAACATAAATGACCTATTTTGCAAATTGGAAGAAGGAAATTTTCAAGAGATGGGAGCATTTCTATAAAGGAAGACTCATTCTATTTAGCATTTATTAGCAAGTTTCTAGCGTTCTCTCACTCTTTCTCTTCTTTCATTACTTTATCTCTCTTACAAACATGTTCTGGGAGGTTTATTATAATTATCCGTCTCTCCTTCCAGTTACCGATCTGTAAGGCAGATCAAATTGGCTAGTGTAATTTTTATCGATCTTCCCAATTCCTGTTCTATATATTAACTATATATTAATATTTTTCTATATCTCTATATTCCTTCTCAATTTTTATTATTTCACTAAATAAAAATATCCTTTTTAGATCAATTTATCTTATTTTATTGAGAAAACTGCACTTTACCCTCATTTTTATAATCGTTCTCGCAATATATCCTTAAAGGTTTTATCTCGTCAAAGATATCCATGTTTTAGGAGCGGCGGCCAAAAGGATGGCAAGATTTCCATCGTTCAGAGAAAGAAACGGAGAGAAATATTGAACAGAGTGTTGTTGATCAATAAAATAATGCTAAAAATTGCCTCATTTAATTGGAAAGCTGCCATTCGAGTGGTCTCTCCCTGCCCTCTTTGCATGCAGCACGTCTGAACGCGGTTCATGCAAGCAAAGGTTATTCAAACACACGAAGAGACGAAGGATTTGTTAATTAACTCAACATCCAAACTTGAAAACAAGCATTTAATTAAGTTTAATTTTAGTACAACTTACGGGCTGTCATTCTTCACCATGCTTCTTCTATCACAGCTCAAACTGCACTACCGTTGCTAAAGGTATACCTTCTGCTTGAGTCGTTTCCACCCGAATGCTATATGTTATATTAGTATCGGGAAACGCATCGTTGTCACAACGAAGTGCACTGTGTTGGTTGGGATATGTGCGTCGGGTGATAATTTGTAAGCATGTCTGGCCGTGTGTGTGTGTAAGGGCAATCCATAATGGATCGATTGAACCTTAAATTTGCAATTAATTAATGTTTCTTCATTGTTGAATAAATTCAAAATGTAATGAATGTATCGAAGTGTTTAACCCAATTTTGACGCAAATTAGCATTGGAGAGTGAAGAATTTGCAATGTGTGAGCACTTTGCGCCCTTTTGTGTTTGTGTGCATACTATGTGTAGCGTTAAAATTGGCATGCCAAGACAGTTACAAAAAATAAAAAAAGACTACAATTTACAAATTTAGGACAAGTCGTGGATAAAAGCAACAAGATTCCAAGCAATTGTGTCCTTCATTTATCGTGATTATGGTGCGATTATCCCCTCCCTTTTGTATTTTTTTCATCCACCTTTCTCTTAGCATATCGTGTCAGGCAAACACGCACCCTTGCGTGCGTTGATGCACCAACCGCCCTTACACTGCGACATTTCGGCTCGTTCGAGCACAAGTTTCTGCTGTAGGTGTTGGAGTGTGATGTCGGATGTCATGTGCAATGGTTTATGTAATATGTTATGTGTGTGTGTTTTTTTATATTAGTCTGTTGTAACATATATGCATTACAACGACGCACTTCATGTTCTTGGTATTTTACAACTTTCCATAATCATCTCTTACATTTATACATCTAATTCAACTTTTCAACTTTTATTTCTTTCTTCCAGCACTTCTCTATCATACTCGTGTCACTGCTAAAACATTAGAATGGATCATCTCTTCCTGGCCTTTATCCCGTCTCTCTATCGTTATCTTTCATCTATCTATGGACATAATCTTTTGGATTTAGGTTTAGGTAGACCGAGGGAATGGGTCAGAGATAGATATCTCTGACCCATTTTATTGGCACACTTCTACAACCACCATCTCTCGTTTCTATCAACCTGAACCACACCATAACCATGTCTTCAGTGACGACAGGATTGCTCTTGCTTCCCTATACCATGGCGCTGATTTTGAATTTTTTGCTTCTCTCACGCCCGCAACTTTTCCTCCAGGTTCGATAACCACAACATTTAATGCCATCTTTTCTCCAGGCTTGTGCCTTCATTGGTGTCGTCCTAGATTTTTCAGGTTTTCATCTATCTACATCCATTCCCTTGGGCGACCTCTGCATCCACCATATCTCGTTTCGATCAACCTGAAACAAACCAATGCCATGTCTCTGGTGACGACAGGGTTGGTCTTGACTCCCTCTACTACGTTTCTGATTTTGAATTTTCGCTTCTCTCATTCCCGCAACCTTTCCTCCAGGTTCGATAACCATAACATTTAATACCATCTTTTCTCGATACCTGTGCCTTCATTGGTTTCCTCCAGATTTGATTTGCTAAACACATATTTAAAAGTAAATATATAGCAAGAGTTCATTTGGTTGAATGGATGAACAGACATATAGGTATCTATGAGGCTTTAAGTATATAGCGAGCGTTTGTCTGGTTTAAAATATGTGTGAGTGTGTACATAGATGGGCAATTATATGGTGTGTTTTTAGAGCTATTTGGGTGAATGTATTAGGGGTATAGTCCAATTATGGTTCTACGAAAGAGTCTATCACGCCAGCCCTGCGAGTTATTTCTCACATTTATGTTTCCATGTATATCTGAGTTGTCTTCAGCGTATGCATGATTATTTTTGTCTCTTCAGTGTTTAATTTTTCTTCAATTAATTCAAACTTGTAAGGTGCATTGGGTTTCTGCTAGCAACTCAGTGATGGTGAGACCTGGCAACTCACGCCATCAAGCCCATTTAGTAGCAATGAGAAGAGATGCGACTCAGGTTGCGTTGTCATCCCCTCGTCATTTGCTCAATTCTCTTACTCTACGCGAAGTGTCATCCTCAAAAGGCCAACCTACAAGCTCTCAATTTATGTGAGCTGCAGACATTTAAGGCGAAGAATCAAGAAGAATTCCGCCGTGTATAAATAAATATAATACATAATTGGAGTGTGTATGTATAATCATCTGCCCCAGAAGCAAGTCGCTTTCGGAGATATACATAGGTATTCTTTCCTCTCAGCTTTCAGCCTAATTTGGTTCTGGGTTACAATTTGTCTCAAGTAAACGTATTCTTCTATTTGCAATCTGATATTCATAGAAGCAAATATTGTCTTTAGAAAGTAGACAAATGAAGACCACAAAGAAGAGAGAAAATGAGATAATGAAGAAAATTAGGAGCTAAACTTTGTCTTGGAATATTGGAAAGAGAACGTGTGTATGGTGGTAATAACAAATTAGGCCAAAGTAAAGAATAAAGAATTCTAAATAAACTAAATCCCTCAAAAGTAAAAAGAAATGGAAATCTATATAAAATATGTTACAAAATAAAGAATAATGGTGAATAACATATGAAAATAACAAAGAAAAACGGAGAGATAGAATGAAATTTTTGTTTCTCCTTAATAACCCATTAAAAGGAAAATGGCTGGAGAAACGATGGATAAAATGACGTACAGCGAATACAAACAACTTTCGAAGGAGACAAAGAAAATGTGAAGAATGTAAGGGAAAATGAAAATTCTCAAATTAATGAAGCCATTAAATAATAAAAAAACAACAACAACGATTAAGCCTACTGAATAGTTAAAACTTCTCAAAAAGTAACTTGTCTTTTTTTCCCCATAACCAAAGTTTAAATGAAGCTCGAGAACGAAAAAAGAAGATTGAATTGCGTCAAACGGTGATGTGAAAGTGGGTTCTGCATAGCGCTATAAGAAATAGGGGACAAATATATTGGCAAAAGAGGAGGATTTTATCCTCGAATAAATTGAGGTTTTATAAAATCATCCTCGAAAATTTTCAGTCGAGCAAAGATGGAATATTAAGATCACAAGGTCTCGCAAATTATTTCCCAGGGTTCAATATAAATTCGGGAATTAATTTATAAATCCTCTAATTATTGATATATAAGGGAAAAGGAAGAGGAACAAAATAATAAGAAAAGAAACGGAAAGAAGCACAAAGATTTGGGGAATTTTTATTCACCTCCACACTTAACTATTTGCCATTCATCCATCCAACCTCAAGGTATTCACCATTTACCTATATAGCCTTCTCATAGGTAAATACTCGCAATATAATTTACCACATACACACCCACACATACACACCAGACAAACGCTCGCCATATACTTAAGTAACTTGTTATATATGTAGTTCTTCACATACACCTTTCACAATCATTAAACCAGAAAAACATTCGTTAGGCACTTTCTTACACAAATCCCCACACACCCATCCAATCGATCAAACCTGCGTTATATACGAGTACTTCATCGCATACAAATCATCCAA
Organism: Ceratothoa steindachneri; assembly: GCA_963969495.1. Taxonomy (NCBI): domain Eukaryota; kingdom Metazoa; phylum Arthropoda; class Malacostraca; order Isopoda; family Cymothoidae; genus Ceratothoa; species Ceratothoa steindachneri. Next base: position 215,365,128 of record OZ018319.1, read on the forward strand.
ACATTCGACAAATAATTTTAGCCTAACTTACACTCATATTCATCTATACAACCTGATATACATTCACCTTATAGTTCTTTACATACACTCCCATACATACAACCATAAGCCCACCTTAACATTCGCTATTAAATCTTGCAATATATACACACTCACGACGACGGAAACAAACATGCTTTGAGCAACTAATGAGCATCGCATTGAAGTAACTTTCATTTGTGTGAGAAAGGCGAGGATGGAATTGAGAGTCTCAGACGAGCCTCTGAACGCTACAATTCCCATCCCACGAAGTAATTCCCGCGCGCATTTGGAGCACTAAACAGTGATTCGCGCCAAAATTCAAGCTGTTCTCGTCATTTCGGATGTTGCTGTTTCGGCCTTATTGGTTTTGTTGTTTGTTCTCCCAAGGGTTTCATGTTCCTGAAATATCGCTCAGTGAAAGATTATCGGAGTGAAAGATGAAATTCGTGTGACAAGAAGCCTTGGCAGCACGAGCTAGCAAACAAGAGCGGGCCAAACAAGGAGATGAATGAATAAATTGATTATAAATATGAAAACCAGCAAATAATAAAGAAATAAGGTATAGAGCAGTGGTTCTCACTTTGTTTTCTCTTGCACTCACTCCTTTCACCATATTTCAGATTGTCATTCCCTCATTTCCAAGATTGTCTGCCTCAAAAGGTGCATTCTAAATAATATGCGTATAATACTGAAAATCCTTTATTTTTTTCCATATTAGTACATATAAATTTACATGGATAATTTTTATAGTGGAATTTTACAAATTTACTAGCAATTAAAAATGTTGATGGATTTTAAAACTTGGATAAACGTAAAGTAATTTTTTTATTATTCATAATTAATTACTTAACAGACCAAACTCCTGGCAGACACGTCAGTGTCTCCCTATTCATACGAGAGTGACAAAGCCTACCCTAATAATTATTTAATATTTTCATCAAATATAGGCACATATTAAATATTTTGCAATTCATTGTCACTTTTAATTAAATTTATCATATAATATATGTTTTAATTTGGAATATATCGTCGATTAGATAGTCTTTAGTACCCGAAACAATGATGGCTTGAGTAGGCTCGAGGATCACACTTTCTGATGGATTTGTCCACAGTTCAGTTTTCCCAAACAGGAAACTGGCTGTAACTGGCTTTTTTTTCAGTCTCTTTTGCTCAAATTAACACCATCCCCAATCGCCTTTGCGCGAGTCCCATTGGTGAAAAACGCCCCTTTATACACAACAAACCTAGAGAAGCAAAGTCACCAATGTGAGTTCGAAACCAACAAAATATTAAAGTCGCAAAATAGACAGGAGCTAGCGGAGAAAAAACCTAGCGTGACTCAGTAGCGCGGACCATTGAAGACTCCTCAGAACTGCAAGCATGAGTCATGCATCATCTGCGGGAGTGGGGGTCCAGCAGGGGTTCAGAGGCGTTGCTTTACCGATGGGGTAAGGGGGGGAGACTCGTGCTTGCAGCAGGTAACCGATGCCTACTGGGTTTTGTGCCGCCCTGGGGAGCTCGAAGGCAATACAAATATCACTATTCCAACAGTTAGAGTTTGCCAATCTGTGGTCCCAATTTACCCCCTGAAACCCTGAAATTCCCCCGGGGAGGAATTTCCCCCAGGTTAAGAACTCCTGGTATAGAATAAGGGAGTGTGTGTTTAAAGTGGGGGTTGATGAGCACATACCACACTTGGTACGAAAATAGGTTTAAGGGAACTGAGCAAATGCAATTGAACCAACGGGTGATGAAGGCTATGCGTTGATAAACGTCAAGATCCTAGAATAAATAAGAAGACTTGGAATTGAACCCCCCAAATGTAGGATGCTTTAAAGTAGGTCGACACCGGCGATTCCCCCGAACCAATTGATACCCATCGGATTGCAAGAGAGATTCACAGCTATAGAATGAAAAAAAGGAAAATACGAGAGAAAATAAAAAGAGAGTAAAGGATAGGCTGGCCTAAGACAGGTCGATACCAAGTGGTTATTATTGATACCCAGGCAAAGAAGCGAAAACCAACGGGGGCACCTCCACCAGAAAGTCTGTAAGGGGAGATTTGTACAGATATACAACTGCAGATCCTTCTGCGGGCTCTGGGGTAGAAGGGCACGTAATCTTCCAGATGGCAAGTCCAGATTGTTTGTCCATTCTACACTTGCCACTTCTTTTGGGGCGCTGCCCAAGTGAAACAACAATTTCACATTTAGCTAAGTTAAGCCACATCGACCATGATTAGTTGTCGGATGGTAATTTAATTTTTGGTCGAAATCACGATAGCTGCCATACAGTGTAGGGGTCCATGGTTCGAATCCCAAGTCAAAGTTTATGTTCCAGTGAGAAATAAAAGGCCTCAAAATAGTGCCAATCGGTGGTAAAAATAATCCTACCACAACAGGTATGTACACTTGCCCAAATTAGTCGTGTCATATTTTTCAAAATGTTTCGGACGTTGATAAGTTAATTAATATAATTACTTGTTTTTTTAAATCCTTGAATAGTTTGCATGACTGTCACTAACTTTGCTGCGCTGCGATGACAAGTAATAATATTTTTCATAACACAGGTTGAAAATTAATAATAGAGATAAAAAAATAGGGCAAAGTTAATGCAAATATTTTTGTTATATCGATGATTCAAAATGAAATTAATATATAAAGTTAACCAGGCAATGGCTTTCCCACACACTCCTACGGGGAGGGCTAGCGTTTCACTACTAAAATTAAAATAAATAAAAAAGAAGCCATAGTTAAATTTTTATAAATTTTCCGAACTTCGCCCTTTTAATAATTTTAAAAAGGAACTCTAAACTAAATTTCCCTCCTTTAAAAATATCACGTTGCTAAAATATAGTTATAGAAGAAGATATATAAAAATAAGTTTTCTGAACTTCACCATTCGTAATTTTGGGGGTTTTAAAAATTCACAAAATTTTGATACTTATATTTATTTCTGAACTTCATCATTTTGTTTTTTAATATTATTAAAAAAATATTAGAAATAACTAATAAAAAACATAAGTCATAACCAAACTAAGAAGAAATTATTATTCAAATACTCAAAAAAATCCCCGTCTTAAATTATGGAGTTAGTGATGATGATGATTAAGCAGGAAAAAGGAACAACCGGTGAAATTTAGCAACCCTGCTTTGAAAGAAAAAAATGTTTCGATAATCCTGCTAGAAATACGCAATAGCGTAAAATAAATCACTAAATTTAATTTATTTTATTGGTAAATGCCCTATCTAGTTTATTTGTGACTCAATATACTTCAAACACTCCATTCATGAAATAATATATTAAATTGTCACTAAAAAAATTCATTGTAAAATGTGACAAGACTAATTGTGCCGAGTTTCCATATTTTTGTGATATTAATAAAACCTCAGCAGATAACCAATTTATTAGCAAAATTGAAGTGTAAAATGATTTGAACGACAACATAAATAAATTTCTCTTGAAATATATCGATTAAATTATATTATCAATGGAAAATATTTGTACAATTTATAAGTAATTAACTGTTTTGGAGTTCCTCGGTATATATATATATATATATATATATATATATATATATATATATATATATATATATCAATGTCTTTCAAATCTTTTCAGTGGGAAACACGTCCAGCCTCTGTGCCTGCCACTTCCTAACATTGATTTGCTGTGTCGTGCAGGAAGGTCTTCACTAACTTGGCACGGCGCGTTATCTTACAGGAAATTTGCAAATTGGGCTTTGGAGGCTTGCAGATGGGTCAAATATGTTATCACGGCAATTCCTTGTACACTTGTGCATTTACTGTGCTCATAAGCGTACATGAACTCCAGTACCTCCTACCGAAATCATACCTAGGACAATATCACTTACTCCTTCAAACTTCACACTCTTTTTGAGCAAATGACAGACATTATTTTGCTTTCTCTGCAATGAACGAACCTCTTGACACTGTATTTGAAGCAATTGAGCTGATATTTGTTAGTGAAGTAAACTTTGCTCCAGTGGTTATCCGTCCATGCAATGTGTTCACGTGTTCAATTTCAAATATTCAGTGTATTTATATAACATCTTCCATAATATTTGCTAGTGGGAAATACAAGACGAGCCTTTTTGTTCTTAGGGCTGTTCAATGGCTTGACTGAAGGTGTGCGAGCATGCAGATTGTCTTCATCCAGCCGACGTGAGTGTCTGCCTATAGACATTGATCGTCAAAATATCATTAATCTCTCGAGAAACTGCGGCAGACGTCATGAAAGCTCAATTCATAACTTGGGTAATGACTCGATTTTATTTTTTTGAGGTTTTCTTTGGCAAACCGGTTGATTTAACAACGTTAAATAAACTTGTGTTGTTTTAGGTTGATAAAATATTATGGACTATACACATTTGGAGCGCTTGACAGTCTGTAATGGCTTCGGTTGAAAGATCATTTGGTGGCCAACTTTACGATCAGCTTTCGGAAGGAAAGATACGTGGTAAATTTTTTAGGCATGTTACTAAGACGATGGCTAGCAAGAGAATGACCTAATGTACACGAGATTAAATTAAAGTTAGTTGCCTTGCAAACAATGCTGGTTCTTTCCACAAGAACCAATCATTCCGATCACTTTGAACACTTCAATTTTCCGGCAAATTGCTTATCGATAACGTTTGTTTTTTTGTTCCAAATTTCCACAATTATTATTCATACTTATTTTTTTCCTGTAAATTATCGTATACTAATTTTGGAGACCTTGGATTTTCTCGGCCATAAGTTAGGGAAGATGTTGTGATAGAGATACAGACATTCTGATCCTTTTGGACAGTACTGTATTTTAGGTCATCGGGAATGTTCGTGCCACTTCGGAATAATTATAAAAAAAATTAAATAAATTTAATCAATTATACTTATATTTTCATTTTATTGATTTAAAAAAAAATCCTTTGAAAAAATTTGATTTGCTATGAAAACAATTTTGAGTACACAATGCCTCCCTAAAATGAGTTACAAATGAGGATTAGGCTAGCTTTGTTAGGCTCTTACAATTCTGTTTAACAACTTGCTAAGTGTTTGTTCCTGTCAAATATCGATTATTTATTTCCAGTAATAGTCTACCTACTTCTAGTTTTGTTTATACCTAATTAAATTTACTTAGTTACAAAAGATTCTTAGGTGACATGAAATTTCTGTATAACCTAATATTTTCTTTTTATTGTAACCTTGACATAGATGAGAGTAGTTTTAGTCGCGTCGTTTTATATCTTTACTTGGGGGGGTGGGGGTAATAACATTGTAACTATTTTAGCCAATTCTAACAAAATTTGAAAGTCTAATCTTGTTTTACATTTTCTTTCTTTTGATACAATTGCCAAGGTCCTTCAAGGTTAGCCAAGGAATGAATTTATTTGGGCAATAATATCATAACTATTTGGCCCATACTAACGTAATTTAAAACCAATATGTTGTTTTACATTCTATTTCGAATGATATAATTGGCAAAGTCCTTCCCATGTTAGCCGGGGAATTATTTGGCAATAATATCCTAACTATTCGGCCGATTCTAACGAAATTTGAAACCCTTATATTGTTTTACATTCTCTTTCCAATGATATAATTGCTAATTTCTTCCCAAGGTTAGTCCGGGAATTATTGAAAGTTTTGACCTTGTTTATTCCCTTAAGCTAAAATGGCACACGTATAGGATTGTGATAAGGTTTCTATTTTGTTTCTTTAGGATTTGAACATAACCCTAAATGGGTAAAATATATTTATAGACCTGATAGTCATGGTATTGCAACCATAGATTTTGATACTCTTTCTGGATAGGAATAAACTTTTAAAGAGGGTACTCGCAAAAGTGACACTCGTCTTCACCTTTTTACATTGATTATAGCAAGCAATGTGTCTCCGGCAGATTTTTTTGGATTATAGTTTAATCGAAACTATTTTTTATGTTTATTTGTCTCGCAAAATCTTCCTTAGGTCTCGCTCTGATTGAGATGATATCGTTAATGATTTTTTGTAGTCCGAATTGACGTAAGATTTATGATATTGGTAATGTTGTACCCAAGAGTCATTTAACCATTGTAGCGAAGGAGAATGCCCTGTAAGATAGAAAATTAGCGTAGGAAATATGACCTAAGACGCACCCTTTGCTATAGTTCAAATTGGGAAGACTTTAATAAGGAATTGAACGTATAAAACAAATTTAAGTTAATAATGGATTCTCCAATAGAATTATTGATCAAAAAACTAAGTTTCTGTTGTATAAATAGTTTAGTGTTCCATAAAAATATGAACCACCACCATCTTATTACAAAAATATTTTACAAAGATCAATTTAGTTCGGCCTTTAAAACTGACCTATAGAATTATTAAAAAAATTGTACAACGAAATATTAGCTGTAATAACATAAACTACAAAAATAATCTAATATTATACTACAAACCCAAGAAAGTCAGCAATCTAATTATGAAAAATAATATTTGTACCCAACAGAGCAAAATCAAATTAATCAATATTATTTATGAATTCTTGTGCTCACACAAAGACTGTCAGCTTCGTTCAAAATCACAATATGTATATGTTGGAATGAGCACCGTAACCGTCTCTCGTTTTCTAACTGTGCATTTTATAAATGAAGCTTCAAAAACACCCATGGACACAACACCATATGAAAATCACGAGACATACTTGTTACTAATACTATTATAAAAATTGATACGGATGAATTACGTCGTACGATATTAGAAGCTTCAAACAGTCGAGAGAAACTCGAATTAAAGAAATATATGTGTGCCTTTGGCTCTTTGCTGATTGACCAAGCACGCAAATATAATATCCTCTTGCATCCTATAAAAGAACCACGCAATCAATCTGCCAGTTGAATTGACCAATATCAACAGCTGCATATCCAAAGCAGACGCTAATCCAATCCCCAAAATCTCACACCAAAGGATACTGCTTACCATCCCTGCACCAGAGAGAGTGGTGCTCCAAGAGCGCTTTTATATTATATCTATTCTTGCCTCTTCGACATGAGCTACACCAAGCCCATGGGCTTCCAGATAGTTCAGCAACTCAGGAGGGGCAGCTTAACACCGCGCTGCCTAACGAGCTGAGGTAGAAATGGAGCTATCTTTTCGAAAGAATAGACTTTGACATGAATCCGAAGACTTTTTGGTCATCCATCAGCAGGCTTAAAGGGACTATCGGAACACACGGCTCCACCACAGATTCACACAACGGAATCACGGTGACTAATCCCTGTGAAAAGTAAAAACTTGTTCGCAATGTCTGGAGGGATGTCTTAAAAAGGTCTGATGAAGAAGAGTTGACTTCGCCCTAGCCTTCGAGGATCTGGTCCTTGAATACATGAAGAAGAGGTAGGACAGGTTCATTCCTCACGGAACTGTGAACCTCGTCTTCTTGATAACTCACATGAAGGAAATATCATCACCAGTGCGGAATTGTAGAAGGCTATCTCATCGTTCCGACTTAAAGCTCCCGGCTTCAGCCAAGTTAGCATCAGACACCTAAAAAAGGCCCCTGAAAGACTCCAGACTAGACTGCTGAACCTGTTAAACGCGTGTCTGGCAATGGGCTAATTCCCAGATAGCCGTAAAACGTCAAATATGATATTCATCCTGAAACCTGGGAAACCTGCGAACCAGGTCATGAAATTTAGCACTATCTCATTGCTGGAGACCATTGGGAAGATGTTCGAGGAGATCCTTAACAGTAGGCTAACTACATACCTATCTGATTATTCTCTGCTGAACGAAGAACAACATGGATTTAGAAAACACCGTGGTACGACGGAGAAAGCCATAGCCCACATGCTTCAACATGCAGCAACAGGGCGAGCTAATGGGGGCTGGATTAACGTCGTCTATAGAGATGTAAGGAAAGCCTTTGATAAAGTCTGGATCTATGGCCTATAATGCAAAATCGAGAGACTGATAGTCACGCCCCATTTCTAAAAAATCCTTCGCAGCTACCTATGTGGCAGGCAAGCTGTCATTGCCTTTGAGGAGCACACATGAGAGGCTTTCGAGCTCCTGTCCTGTGTACTGCAAGGAGGATACCTCAGCCCCACTCTCTTCATCTTCATGAGACATATCCCTGAAACTATAGACGAAAGAACGCACAACATCCAATACGCAAACGATGTCCCCAAATCGTGGTTCGTTAGACAAAATCCGCAAGGATGATGGTCAGAGCCACGGTTGCGGGAGCCGAAAAGAGCTCCAGCTTTGAAAATCACTGGAAAATCTAGACCAACATCGCAAAGTTCAAAGCGACCACGATCGGGACACATCAGACCGTCAATCTCAATATAGACGAGACCGACATTGAATACTCACCAAGTGTGTCCGTACTCGGCTTCAAGCTTGCGAATAGGGTCATGAACGGTCACATCGGTACAAGGATTGGAATGACGAACACGGAACCAAACAACATTTAAAGATTTAGAAACCTTAATCAAGCAAATAAGAACAAATTTTACACCAGTTTAGTTAGATGTAAACTGGTGTATCCTGCTATACCACTCAACGCAGCCTCATCCAGCAACAACTCAAAACCTCAGCGATTGAAAAATCGAGGAATCCTGTTCATCACCAACGAAGGTGTCAAGAGTTCCTGACCTCGAAGAGCCTCCATGAAGAGGTCGGCATTGATCCGATCAATTTCTTCCTTCACAAACGAGGACGAGACATATGGGCAAGACTCGAAACAATTTTCCTAGGGAGAGCCTGGTCGCCCTTGACCCCAAAGCAGAAGGAGGTAGATTTAAAAACTACCTTCCCAACACCCAAACAATCTTACCTATAGCTAAATACAAATGACTCGAAAAAAATAAGTAAACAACAAACAAGACAAAATATCCCATAGTGAGGCAAACAAAATTAAAAAAAATAAAAAGATCCCGCAGTGGGACACCAATACCAAAAAAAGGAGAGGCCCTATTACCGGGCACCATTAATTTATCTCTACTACTTCCTTCCTCTTCTATCTATTTTGCCCTCCCTTGTCTTCATTACATCTTACACCTCTTATTCTATCTTTTTAAATTAAATGAAATGAAATCAAAAGCCTGTCGAATTTAAAGCTTCCCGTTAATTGCCAGCTAGAATCCGTGGACATCACAGTTAGCGACCACGTAGCATCCTTGCTAAAAATAACCTCTCCATATAGAAGCCAGCAAGGGAATGGAAGGCAGACTGGACTGAATATAAAGAGATCCTTAGACAATATGAACCGAAGACACTCAACGAAGACACATTAAAAGAGATTGACCAAGAGCTCCAGACAATTGAAGAAGCATTATTGAGCTCAGATAATAAGGCAATCCTTAAAAGAACTCATAGAACCATCTACAACTTCAGATGGTCATCTTAGATGAGTGATAAAAACGGAGAAATAAGAACTATTTCAGAACAGATACGTTGATATTGCCCAACTAGGGAACTATACATCGATCTACCTAAGAGGGAAAAGAGAACTCATGATAATAATAATTGAAAAGTAAGACGAACAGTGGGACGGACTAATCCACAAGACAAAGAAAGAAAGATTGTCAAAAGAATTCTGAAAATGGGTGAACAGAATAAAAGAAAGCCGGCCAAGGAAAATATAAGAATCGAGGAGGAAAGAAGACACTAGCGTAACGAAGCCGACGTTGAAAAAGTATTCAGAGAACACTGGAAAAACGTTTTTACCTGCAGCGAAGAGCCAAGTGAAAGCGTTGCTTTTTTTTACAAAAGAAGTAAAGTTCAATTGTACCCATGCAGAGCCATTAAAATGACCCATATGACCATGGGACATATGGTTATTCACCCTGTTTTTTTTCAAATCTGCCATCGGATTTATCACTGGGTGGCGCCATCTAGTAGCAGGAGCCTTATTTAGCCATTCAAAAGCACTTGTAATTGATTTGAACCATGAGAAACCATCAATGCAATAATCATTTATCGTCTTATCACACCACGCTGTAGGTCATTGGAAGAAGAAAACGAAAACATAGACATCGATTTTGAAAATTTGAAGAAAATTTCAAAATTAGAAGAGTTTAATCATATAATTGAAAGAACACGTCCTCACCATCACTAACACTTTTTTGTAATAAACAAGAACAACAACGAAGGAATTCACGTCATCATCACGATCGAAGAGTTTAATGGAACAATAAGCAGCTTTAAGCAGGAAGCACAAGGGACACAAGGACGCGAGGAAAATGACTTAAAAGCACCAAACATCTTGGAATGGCTAAAATGATTTTCATACCAAAAGCTGGAAAATCACCTTTTAGTATAGAAAATTACTGACCTAATTCCCTACTAGATTTCATCAAGAAGGTATATGAAAAGATCATAAAACACAGACCCAATCAACAACTCAAAGAAAACAATCTTTATAATTAGCAATTCGGATGACGAAAAAAAACTGGAGTACGGATTTTGGCAATCGGTCTAATAATGTAAAACTAGCAATCTCATAACAAGCACGAGAAAGATAGAAAGAAAAAAGGAAAGACCTGCAAAGAGAAACCAGAATTAAATCTTTAAACTAGATAATTTAGAAAAGAGCAAAATCGGTTATAGAATAAACAAGAGATGAGATGGCAAGGGACTAACCAATCAAATAGTACAAAGGGCGGGGTAGGGACTCCATCGACTGTTTCCAATTAGAATGGCGGGAATTGAGAGAAAAGAAGAAGAGAAAGAGATATTTACATAAAACCAATTAAGAAACACACCGGATACGACAAATATTAAATCCCAATTATGACAAAACTCTACAATTAAGATAACCGATTAAGATAAAAGACTTCGATAACCTAATCTATAGATACCGAACTAAGATATTCCGATTATTACCAAATTGAAGAAAATAACTTCAAAAGAAAATGAACAAACTACCAAAAGTATCTAATGAAAGAACAACACAACCAAATTAGAAAAGTTAGAAGCTAGGTTACAACAAATACATACAAATTAAAACATAAACAAAATAACTTACCAACAACAGTTTGAACGCCTAACAATAAACTAACACAATAAAACAATACTATAACAAATAACATGAACGAGAAACTCGGTTAATTACTCTCTCACTAAAATTTCAACTTACAACTATCATACTATTGACATATATACATACATACATTAACTTGACTTGCAACTAAACTTACAATTCTCAAACTTTCTTCTTTTTCTCATTAATACTTTACTATGTACTATCGCTTCCAAACGGACTCTAGATACAAATGTGGGATAGGTCATACACACCGTGGTATTAACACTGTGGTTAGAATTAGGACCAAGACCACCTAGGTCAACATCTAATCTACTCTTATTTTCTCACTATACTATCTCTCCTTCCTTCTCTTCGTCTTCCTGTTCTCCTTCTCTCCAATTGTGCCGTTGGGTAGAATGCCACAGGTGATAAAGAAGTGGGGGAGATTGGGCTTCCTCACCCGCCTTCTCCCTTTCCTCAGGAGAGGCAGTGTGGGGGAGGGCTCAGACTCACTAGTCTTTTACTCTCTCTCATCGTTTCATCTACTCTATTCCAATCATTCAGTCCGTCCTCGAGATAGCGAGAAGAACCGCTCCGAAGATGGTCAATATGACCGAAAGCTTGACCAAGAATTTTATTCTGTTCCAACTTAGAAGATTAGTTCGTTCCTAAACGTCTTTTCATGTTGGCTCCACTCCTTGTTAACTGTCTTGAAGTAGTGAATAAAACGATAAGAAAGATAAAGTTTTAAAATGAAATTTATAAAAGCAAAGTATACTAGGGTCTTTAATAAAACCTGTTTAACAGAAAAACTTCTACCCAACTAAATATATATCTATATTTATAAATCTTTCATGAACGCGAAAGAATGATGAAATGAATCCATCAAACTGCAAGAAACAGAAGACAGGATAATTTTTCTTTGGAAATGTTATTTCCTAATTCGAAAAATTCCGTACAGGGGTGGGATTCGAACCGTGCACACTGAGGCAGCGAGCAGCCACTTTGATCTCAATTAAACCGTCCCTTAGACCACAGGGCTACGCAGAGGAAAAATATCTTCCAGAATAAGATCGAATGGCGACGACGTGTCCTTCTGTACCCATGTGGTTCTGAAATGCCCGCATGAAGCTTTTAAAGCACGGCTGAACCAAAGTGAGGGTGCAGCCTACGCCGTTATCACAGCCCAGCTGTATTTGCTTAGGGACTGATTTCATCGTCGTCCATGGCCACATTTCAGCCAACATTTCTGCTTTCCGTCATAAGATCGAAGTCTGTTGAATATTCCACGCCAACGTTATCACAATCCCCCACCCCCTTCCTTAAGGAGTCGCCGACTTTTCCCCCAAATCGCACGTGTGTGTGGAGGCGGCCACCAAAGCGACCAAAAGCCACCTCACTAGGCGTCTATATAATCCTTCAACTCAGTTTAATAAGCATTAATAGACTTTCACCTACTACGGCGAACGAGCTGAAGGACTCCCGCCTTCCCCCATTGGCGATATCGATTCGAGGACGAAGGCTAAATCGACATCCGTGAACTCTGCCATAGTCAATCTGCGAGTATCTGATGAGGATTCCCTTCTCCGAAGGCCATCTACGAGTGCATCATCATCTGAAGCGAGAGGTAACCCGAATTCTCCCGTCGCATTTATCGTATCCCAACTGGCCCCTTTTCTGAAACGAACACGTAAGAAATTGTAACCATTTCCGCCTGCAGATTGATCGAGAACTCTTTGTGTATGCGCCTCGGTTTAAAATCCCCCTTTAAATCACGAACCTGAATCTGACCTCCTTAATCCCCTAATTAACCCACCTGTAACTCGCGTAGACATTTAACTCCGTCTGTGCGACCATTCGCTTTAAACCCAATATTTGTGTATATTTAAATATTATTTTGTTGTTAGTAAAGATATATTTCCGTCATTGTCTTTCTTTTGCAATCCCAACGCGTACCAGCTAGCTACCTGTAAATCTCTGGCCAACTTGCACTCTGAAATATTTGTTTTAAAAAAGACCCCGCGAAGTTAATAATAAACCATCTCTACTGGACTCATAACAATTGCCCAATTCACTAACGGTCTTCAACCAACTTCGCCCAAAGCCGCAAAAGTACCTACGTATATATATATATATATATATATATATATATGAAATGAAAAACTCACAAAATATCACGTGAGGGTAGCGAATGAATGCAATGTCCCGAGGAAAAAAATGAAATGGTGTTTCCAAGTACTTTCGAACTTTATCCTTGATAAGGAACTTAATAAAGTTCGAAAGTACTTGAAAACACCATTTCATTTTTCCTGCTGGACATTGCATTTATATATATATATATATATATATATATATATATATATATATATATATATATATATATATATATGTATATATAGTACAAGAGAAAGAGAAATGAGACCCGAAACCGGCAATCAGCAGACCCGGGTTCGAGTCCCGGCCAGGGATTTTCAAAAACTTTTTTCCTCTGGCGTTATTTCTGTCTTCTCGGTAAAGGATCGCCTTCATTGTGCCGCCCTCTGCTCCCTTTGATTCTGGGTTCTTCTAATGTCCCTTTCTCTTGCCTCTAAGAAACTCCGGTCGGTTTCTTGTCTCATTTGCCCATTCGCGTCCAATTTTCTCTTTCTCTTGTACTATATATATATATATATATATATATATATATATATATATATATATATATATATATATATATATATATATATATATGCGGTTAAAAGGCTATTTTAGGACAAACCAGTCTTCCTCAAAGCCTTCGGAAGGAGCTCTTCTCATATACACGAAAAGGTAGAACTTAAAATAGGCGTTCTCTCAGATAGCCAAAGAACTATCTTTCGATTAGCGTTTTTAAGTGTCACCCATGCTTTTCGAAGAGAATGGAAAATTTGTTTGATTCTCCAATTTCGCCTCGCCTTATAAATTAAGAAAATTATTGCGTTACTGCAATAATTTGAGGAAGACTGGTTTGCCAAAAAATAGCCTTTTAACCGCATAATTAATTGCGTTACTGCAATAATTTTCTTAATATATATATATATATATATATATATATATATATATATATATATATATATATATATATATATATATATATATATATATAGATATAGATATAGATATAGATATAGATATAGATATAGATATAGATATAGATATATATATATATATATATATATATATATATATATATATATATATATATATATATATATATATATATATATACGTGTGAATTTGGAATTTGGGCAGTATATTTTCATTATAACATGTTTTATTATAAGCGACCGCTAGTTTCGAATTAATAATTCATTTTTTAATCTTCTCGATTTGTCTTAAATTCGCCTTTGCTTTATTGTTTAACCTGTGGATAATCGTACCGAAGTTCATCGGAGACTGATGCTTGTTAGTTCGCCAAAGGTAGAAGTAAATTAATATAATTTAGCGCTTTCTTTAATTTAACTGACGCGTTTCCATACATCGAGTATCATTTTCAGAGTTACAATGAGAAATTATTACAAAGTATTCAGTTTATATATGTTACAAAATGTATTAACAAAATTAAGAACGAAGCTATACACGTATAGGCAGTTTGGGTTGAGGTAATAGTAGGGTGGAAAAAATGCTAGCCAGAGAGAGGGGGGTGATTAAGCTGCTTGCCAGAGGGGATTAGTGACGAGGGGCAGCTTGAGTACACCTGTCCCTCTGTTTGCTTTTCTTGCGCTGGGCAGGATTTCTTTGGAGTTAGACTGTATGTTTAAATTCGGTATATTCAGAGCTGCCCCTAGCCACTAATCCCCTCTGGCAAGCAACTTAATTTCCCTCCCCCTCCTCTCTGGCTACCTACTTCTTCCCCCTTTTATCACCTGGATCCAACCTACCTATACGTGTAAAGCTTCGTTCGTAATTTTGTTAATACATTTTGTAACATATATAAACTGAATACTTTATAATAATTCTCCAGTGTAACTCTAAAGATGATAATTGACGTATCGAACGCGTCAGTTAAATTAAAGAAAGTGCTAAATTACATTAATTTACTTCTACCTTTGGCGAACTAACAAGCATCAGTCTCCGATGAACTTCGGTACGCTTATCCACAGGTTAAACAAAGAAGAAAAGGCGAATATAAGACAAATCGAGAAGATTGAAAAAATGATTATTAATTCGAAACTAGCGGGCGCTTTTAATAAAACATGCTATAATAAATATAAATATATATATATATATATATATATATATATATATATATATATATATATATATATATATATATATACATATATATATATATATATATATATATATATATATATATATATATATATATATATAGAGAGAGAGAGAGAGAGAGAGAGAGAGTCTGGCCATTCCATGACAATTTCATCATTCTTTCGCGTTCATGAAAGATTTATAAATTGTATATTCGCCGCGTGTTTACCTCAACTCTCCTTTGTCCTTTGAATTCCCTATTAATTTCTCTCTTTCATAGTTCTAATCAATCTTGCGAAGCGTACCTTAAAAGCTTTTTTATTCGGTTTATTTGAGATCAAAGTGGTTGCTAGATGACTCAGTGTGCACGGTTCGAATCCCACCCCTGTACGTAATGTTTGCAAATTAGGAAATAACCATTTCCGAAGAAAAATTATCCTGCTTTTCTGTTTCTTGCGGTTTGCTGGATTCATATATATATATATATACATATATATATATATATATATATATATATATATATATATATATATATATATATATATATATATATATATATATATATATGTATATATTTTATATATATATATATATATATATATATATATATATATATATATATATATATATATATATATATATATATATATATATATATATATATATATATATATGAGAGAGAATAAGATTAGTTTAAGCGCATATAAAAGTTATTGGCCAATAAAACCGAGAGATTTGTCGAGCAGTAAACTTTAGTAGGGCAATAAATTAGCCGAGACGAAGACCCTAAGATGAGTGACGATACCCAAGCTAGAAACGGGCATCGCAATACGTGAACAGCCTCGCCTAATGAGAACACTCAATTCGCACGCCAGTTTGACCCTTTTTACGAGTGTGGAAAAATGAGAACCTCGATCTTATATGAACCACAGAGCTATATGTGGATCTACCACACGATACGTAATCATTGCTCTCAGACTGATGGAGGGAGGGGCTTGTCCCGAATTAATTATTAGTATTTATTTAGAGTAAAAATGAGGGAATGTCCACCATTTTGAAACGATGGTCGTAAAAAGGTGTAAAGATTAGAGAAGGGGCTGTTGAAAAAGGTATATATATATATATATATATATATATATATATATACATAGTGCCACGAACTAAAACAGAAAAGCACTTGCAGGTCAATTGTACTCCAAGTCTCCTGAGTATACCTAGTGGGGCTAAATTAGAAATCAATAGAGAATAAGGAAGGTAGAATGCTAAGAAAAGTTGCAATACCCAGTATATCGTGATAAGTGATGTAATACAATTTTTTCGGATCAATTTAAGATTAGGCCCTTCAAGTCACCCAATTCTAGAATAAGCACCTGCATTTCGGTTAATTCTAGAATAAGCACCTGTATTTTGTTCAATTCTAGAATAAGCACCTGCATTTCGTTCAGTTCTATAATAAGCACCTGCATTTCGTTCAATTCTAGAATAAGCACCTGCATTTCGTTCAGTTCTATAATAAGCACCTGCATTTCGGTTAATTCTAGAATAAGCACCTGTATTTCGTTCAATTCTAAAATAAGCACCTGCATTTCGTTCAGTTCTATAATAAGCACCTGCATTTCGTTCAATTCTAGAATAAGCACCTGCATTTCGTTCAGTTCTATAATAAGCACCTGCATTTCGTTCAGTTCTATAATAAGCACCTGCATTTCGTTCAATTCTAGAATAAGCACCTGCATTTCGTTCAGTTCTATAATAAGCACCTGCATTTCGTTCAGTTCTAGAATAAGCACCTGCATTTCGTTCAGTTCTATAATAAGCACCTGCATTTCGTTCAATTCTATAATAAGCACCTGCATTTCGTTCAGTTCTATAATAGGCACCTGCATTTCGGTTAATTCTAGAATAAGCACCTGTATTTCGTTCAATTCTAAAATAAGCACCTGCATTTCGTTCAGTTCTATAATAAGCACCTGCATTTCGTTCAATTCTAGAATAAGCACCTGCATTTCGTTCAGTTCTATAATAAGCACCTGCATTTCGTTCAGTTCTATAATAAGCACCTGCATTTCGTTCAATTCTAGAATAAGCACCTGCATTTCGTTCAGTTCTATAATAAGCACCTGCATTTCGTTCAGTTCTAGAATAAGCACCTGCATTTCGTTCAGTTCTATAATAAGCACCTGCATTTCGTTCAATTCTATAATAAGCACCTGCATTTCGTTCAGTTCTATAATAAGCACCTGCATTTCGTTCAGTTCTATAATAAGCACCTGCATTTCGTTCAATTCAAAACAAGGCACCCGAGTTTCGTTCAATTTGAGATAACGCATCTAAAGTCGCTCTGTTAACGACTCGCGAGGTGACTTGTATGAGAAAAGAAAAATATGCAAAATGCTAAGGAAAATTTCCTTGAATAGAAAAAAATATTTAAAGGATCAGTTAAACATCATATCGTTTAGTTATATGATTACATAACTATCTCGCGCTCATGAGAAATATACACATGATTACATAAGCTTTGAGATAAGTTTGACGAAAACCTCTCCTTTTACATAAATTGAAACAAATATGTATGTAGAAAATCTCGTTTGCAACCTCTCATTGTTTTAATTTTGGTTTCTGCTTTTTCTAATAAGACTACGTTTTGCGTGTGAACACCAGTATTTTTATCTTAGTAAAATAAATTTAAGTACATTTAAATTTAAGTAAACTAAATTTAAGGTAAGTTACAATCTACTGAGAGACCTACCAAATATTTACAATTTAAAAAATATGCACCTGCGTTTCGTTCAATTGAAGAATAAACACCTGCGTTTCGTTCAATTGAAGAATAAACACCTGCGTTTCGTTCAATTGAAGAATAAACACCTGCGTTTCGTTCAATTGAAGAATAAACACCTGCGTTTCGTTCAATTGAAGAATAAACACCTGCGTTTCGTTCAATTGAAGAATAAACACCTGCGTTTCGTTCAATTGAAGAATAAACACCTGCGTTTCGTTCAATTGAAGAATAAACACCTGCGTTTCGTTCAATTCAAGATTAAGCACCAGCATTTCAAACAATTTAAGATTAGGCACCTGAGGTGCCTAATTTTAAATTGGTCCATTTGTTCTTAATCAACAAAACTATGAAGACCCAAACCACCAGGAGACCGAACTATAGCAGAGGAACAAAGACAGTCAAGGTAGGTAGTATGACCAAACCCATAACGGTATGATAAAATGTTTTCCATTCGTACATTTTACCATTGCAATATTTCGTTTTTAGACCTAATACATTTGTTTGGACTTAATACACCCAACTTGCAATCTATTTGTTTGGACTTAATACACCTAAAATATAACCTATTTGTTAGATTTAATATACCCAACCTATAACCTATTTGTTTGGACTTAATACACACAACCGATAACCTAATTGTTTGTACTTCGTACACACATCATAGAAAACATATGTTTAGACTTAATACAGCTAAGCAATAAATGCTCAAGATCTTGGATTTTCATTTTCGACTCTCAACAAAAATTTAGTCCAGTTTAATTAAAATATCAAAACATAAATTAAGACTGTTTTAATTCATCTTGGACGTTTTGACAGCACCTAGGGTTAAGTAAGCTATTGTAAGGAAACCGAAAAATTTAAAAATCAAGATTAGTCCAAGAACAGGAAATACATTCAGCAGGTTGGTCCATATATATATATATATATATATATATATATATATATATATATATATATATATATATATATATATATATATGTGGGAAACTCAAAAGTATCGTGTGAGTAAGCAATAAATGCCCCAAAAATAATACGTGGATTCAAAGTACTTTCAAACTTTATTTCGAGTTCTTTATCAATGCCTTCAGTTAGCTAAAATCTCTTTTTATAGTTTTGAACCTCGCGAGCCGTTTAATAACATGAAGACTCTTGTACTTCTTTTTAATTGACCTTTTGCTTCTCTCCCTCATATTTTAAAATCTCTAGGTATTTGTGTAGTATTTAACTATAATAATACTATCTCTAAACTATTAGTCAAGAACGCCCCTTCCCGTATTGGTAATGTATATTGCGTAAAATGTATCGATTGCTCTAAATATTACTTTGGCTAATCAGGTAAATGATTAAAAAAACGAATTTCTCAGTATAAATATAATGTCTGTCGTAGCGAAGAAAGCAGCTCATTTTATGTTCATATGTCATATCTTAATCACAATATTGATTGGAATTCTGTTAAAATCATGTCATAATAACGATACAATACCACAAAATATCATTAAATCGACTTTATTAGTAAATTCGCAAATTTTAATATAAGTCCTGGCTTATATAAACTTGCTGGTTATTTTTTAAATTATATTCACAATGTACTGTTGAAACTTTTAATTTGAGACTAAATATTTATATTAATTTTAATAAACAATTTAATTTTATTTTGTGCGAATCTATTTAGACTAATGTTTTTGTCTGTATTTATTTCCATTTGAGTCAAGTCTTTAGAACATTTGTACTTATTCTACCATGGTTCTTAGATCTAGACCTCCGAGGTTAATCTCAGGTTAAAAAATTTTTCTCCCTCCCTAATTGCTTAGGCAGTATTTTAATCCTCTTGTCAACCTTAGTCTTCTGAATTTGCCTGATTTACTAAACTTATTTTGTATTTATCTTCGCTCCTCCTAAGGTTTCCATTTCATATTAATTCATTTTGTTGATTGTTTTTTTTTTATTTTTTGTGGGCGTTTCATCTCCTCTGTATCATCCTTATAAATATTATAATTTTCAATACTTCTGTTATTCCTTGATATAGAACCGAAATAAAGTTCAAAATTACTTGGAATCCTCGTATTGATTTTTCCTGCGGGCTTTGTTGCATATATATATATATATATATATATATATATATATATATATATATATATATATATATATATATATATATATATATATATATATTTATATATATATATATATATATATATATATATATATATATATATATAATATATATTTATATATATATATATATATATATATATATATATATATATATATATATATATATATATATATATATATGGAAGATAATGGTAAACAACAATATTTGAATCAAGATTATATTTTCAACTAATAATGAAGAAGCTAGGCAAGAACCACAGTATATATAAGTCAAGACACATCCGAAGCAAAATGAAACAGCAAGAAACAATCTGAAAAAAAATATATACTCAGGTAAATCTGGCGTGAATGAAAACTAAACAAAATGAAATGGAATCGGAAACAATATGAAGAGTTGCTAATCCCCCAAACGCATTGCGTCTGGGGGCTTATCTATACGATTGGTGACTCAATCAATTTAGATCCAGGATTTTACAGTATACCATGCTATAATTGCAAATTAACATACATCGGAGAGTCAGGCAACTTTAATAAGAGGATGAAAGAACATTTAGCAGATATCAGAAGGTGTATGAACCCTTTAAGTCTCTTTACGCACATGCGAACGCACGAGCATAGAATTGCTTTTAACCATGCAAAAATCATTTATAAATCAAACACTTATATTGAGAGGAGAATTGCGGAATCCATCATCAACAAAGTTGATAATTTAACTAGTCTGAAGGGCAATACAAATTTAACAAATATATAACGAATAGAGTAGTCAATCGTATCTATAAGCCCCCGGATGCAATGCGTTTTGGAGATTAGCAACTCTCCAGATTGTTTCCGGTTCCATTTCATTTTGTTTAGCTTGTCATTCACGCCAGATTTATTCGAGTATATTTTCTTTCCAGATTGTTTCCTGCTGTTTTATTTTGTTTAGGATGTGTCTTACCTTATATATACTATGCCACTTGCCTAGCTTCTTCATTATTAGTTGAAAATGGCATCTTGCCGAAACTAGTCCGATAGTTATGAATAAAATCTTGATTCAAATATTGTGGTTTACAATTATCTTCCACGATATACATCACGTCAATGTGATATCTTCCATTATATATATATATATATATATATATATATATATATATATATATATATATATATATATATATATATATATATATATTTATAAGGGTCTTTCAACAAGGACGCTCGAGCTTTGTCAGGCGATTAGAGCCATGTTGTTAAAGCAACATCTGGCAACCTCACTGTGAACTGTTCAGTAGTACTTGGCAAATAACGATGAAAGGATATAGCATTGAACAGCGTAGGCAAATCATCAAATGTTATTATCAATTCAGTGCTCCGTTTGACAAACGTTCCGCGCATTACGTGATTTCTATCTTCGCCACAGTGACGAGGCCCATTTTTGGATGAATGGATTTGTTAACAAGCAAAATTGTCGGATTTGGGACGAAACCAATCCACGTGAGATACACCAGCACCAGTTACATCCCAACAAACTCACTGTTTGGTGCGGATTTTCGTCTAACGGAATCATTGATCTGTATTTTTTTGAGAACGAATATGGAATTGCCATGACCGTCAACGGCGAGACCTACAGATCGATGATAAGCAACCTCTTGTGGCCTCAACTGGATTATATGCCTGATATGGATACTGACGACATGTGGTTCCAACAGAACGGCGCTACGTGCCACACTGCGTACGCCCGATAGACATTTTGCACCAGCGATTTCAGGGCAGGGTCATCTCGCGCGGCGGCGACGTCAACTGGCCACCGAGATCATGCGATTTAACGCCATTAGACTACTTTCTTTGGGGCTACCTTAAATCGCAGGTCTATGCGAATAATCCGCAAACAGTTGATGTCCTCAAAGTCAACATAACGAACACCATCCGGTAAATTCAGCCAGATTTATGCGACAAAGTCATCGAACATTGGGCCTCCCGAATACGTTCCACCAAGCGAAGTCGCGGCGGACATTTGAACGAGGTCATAATCCATACTTAATGCCATAAAATGTACTTTCAAATTTAAAATAAATTGAGTGCATATATCACACACAACTTGTTTTATTTACATTTAAAAATCGAACGGCCTTATTGAAAGACCCTTTATATATATATATATATATATATATATATATATATATATATATATATATATATATATAGTACAAAAGAAAGAGAAATTTGACGCGAATGAACAATGAGATAAGAAACAAGAGGTATTTTTAGAGGTAAGAGAAAAGGACATTAGAAGAACACTAGATTCAAAGAGAGCAGAGGGAGGCACAATGAAGGCAAGCGTTTATCGAGGAGATAAATAACGCCAGACGAAAAAGTTTCAAATTCCTGGCCGGGACTCAAACCCGGGTCTGCTGATTGCTGGTCAGATGCTTTGCCGTTAAGCTACTAGGCACAGTTACTTTACCTCGCCAGTATCTCCCTAAGCTAGGAACCTCTAAGGAATTTTTATAGTGCATCTTCTTACCCGCTTACAATTTAAAGGCTCATTATCCATGTCACATACAAAGAAAGAGCAAATACAAGTTCCGTGGGTGATAAAAACCACAACAGGGTTTTCGTCATATTTATTTTATGTCTTTCAAAACAATTTTAAAGACAAAAAGAAAGATGCAGAAACCTTGTATTGCAGACTATATAACAATATAGCGAATAACCCCGAAGGATGTGAAACCAGCGGGCTTGAAAACGCCAGGTAATCTCTGAACGAGGAACCTCGACGCAATCGAAGCTTCAATCTGCGCACTTGCACTTTTGGTCTTTCTCAGTGACTTCCTACATGGTGGAGCTCCGGTGGCGGACATGCCAATCTTGGCTTGGTTGCTTACCAAAACCGCAGTGGATTCGTATCCCCTCAGTGGCTGCCGAGGAGGGAGAGGGGCCCAGACTCTTTCTAACCTTTTTCCTGTTCCTTTTCTTTTAAGCACAGGAGGGTGGGGAATGAACCCGCTTCTCTCCTCCGCTGGAAAGTACCCCTAGGTCAGATGGACCTGCCTCGGCAGGATTCTTTTCTTAAATGGAGAAGGTCTTGGCTGACACAGGGGTACCAGCCGGGGAAAGAGATCCTTCCTCTCCTTGTGATGTTTCGGGGAGCCAGACTCTTCTGAGGAGAACCTTGCACATTCGCGGACTAGGGTTCCGTGCTTGGCACTGATCCCGAGTTTGACCCCATGGAATATCCACTGCCTCGGGCTGGGTGGGTTGCCTTTGGGACCATGTACATCTCAGGGGTGACCTCCATGTGCGCCCCCTTCAAACATCAAGGATTACAATCGAGAAAACTTTAGTCTCCTCTTGAACAGGTGAACCGGCATCCTTCGGTTAAGAGAGGGGGGCACGTACAGCGACCCCCTGTAAACTGAGAACGCACGCGTGCAGGACTTTGGACGTATGGAGCAAAGTCCATACCCTCCTGAGGGGGTAGCCAATATCGAGCTGCTCCCAGCGGGAGACGTCAATATTCGGCCGCCTGCGTACTTTCTTGGCAGTCCCCTATGAAAAAAGAGGGACTGCCACTGGAAAGAGGGACTCGCCGACATGCGACTCCAGAGAATGGGGTGAGGGGGAGTCCCCTGCATCCGGTAATTGAGGTTTGGAAAGTCCGCTGAGAAAGCACAGGCGGGGACCTCCTTTTCTTTAGTAGAGCTCCCCGAGAGCACCTCCGCTGAAGGTGGAGTAAATGTGGAGATTTTTTAAACTTCTTTCATGGGCATGGTGACCATAGTATTTGAACGGGACGCAAACGCTAATCATCGCACGCAGTATCTCGGTATGCGAAGGGTGCATATGGGGCCGGCAAGGCCAGTTTTCGCCATTTGGGACTTCTCGATCCACTCAGTGGCCAGGCAGCCCTTATACATGGCGTCTCCACCTTGGACTAGGCGTAAAATTGATAGACCGTGAAAAGAGAGAGAAAGGGTACGTGAGGAAGGTGAGGGTCGGGGTGAAGCAGGTTGTTAAATCCCACCACACTAAACCGTAGCTCAAGGTGAGGGGGCGTTGTCACCTCTCCTCTCAGCCCCGATCCGGGATGGTTGGGTTTTGAGAAAGCTGGTTGGTGTTTAACTTGTGAAGTTATAAGCCGACCAGAGAGAGTTGTGGGAGAGGTTGTAGGAAGAAGGAGAAGAGGCTAAGCTGGAGCTGGAAGGGGCGCTGACTTCCTTCAAAATAGCGGCTAGAAAGCCGGGAAAAGCGAATGTCTATGGCAACATATTCAGGAGGGATGATCTCGACATCATTCTCATCTCTGAAGAGAGTGTCAACATGGAAAACAGCGGAATTAAGACACTGAGTTAGCACACCCTCGCATAGAATCCCTTTTAAAAACAGATACGATGGTGCTGCGATTGCCATCAGAAGAAACACTCAAAAAGCCACTGCAGAGTCATGGAACAGAACGAAATATGTATTCCCTGCATCGCTTATAAGATCCCCCTCCGAAACTTAGGTAGACAGAGGACATGATAAATATCGCTCTGGAACACAGCGATATTTATAAAACGGTCAGGTTCACTTTCCCTAAGAGTTTATGAGTACGCTCAAGTCCTTCAATCAGAGAAACAGGCTGGACCGGGATCGCCAAAAACCTTCTGGTGAACGCCTCTCTACACATGTTCCAGGGCATCACCCAAGTGATGAATGCAGCTCTGAACACCGGCTACTTCCCCAACAGATTTAAAACGGCGAAAAATCATTTTTATCCTGAAAGGGAACAAGTCACCTGACCAGCCGATGGACTAAAGGTCCCCCTCTCTCTTGGAATTAATTAGTCAAATTCTCGAAAAGATCTCAACCAACAGGGTTCAGATTCAACTCAACGAGAAAAAAGAGCACAACACGGGTGTCGGAAAAAGGCACAAAACCGACACTGCACTCCCTCTTCTAACCGAAAATATCGCCCAATGCCAAGCGAATACATCACTCATCGTACTCAGAGATGTGAAAAAGGTCTTCAATAAGGTCTGGCTGAGGACTCGACAGCATGAAATCTTGGGCCTAAGCTTAAATCCTATCCCGGGGATGATTTTCTGAGACTTTCTCATGGAAAGGCGAGCGCGGATCATGATTAGAAGTCACGTAGGACCCGAATTCCACCTAAAGGCAGGAGTTCGTCAGAGAAGTTGTCTGAATCCTCTATATTATCTTTTCTATACAATAGATTTACCAACTCCGATAATGGAGGACGCTTTATATCTGCAGTTTGCAAATGATGTAACGCAGGTAATTCCAACTACATGCATGAATCCAAAGCTCAGGCACCTGAAACAGCCACCGAGATCCGCAACATCAACAAATATGAGAAGATATAGAAAATCGTAAATTTAAAATCTCCTCCTTGGCCGCAGAAAGACCGCTGATGTGAAAATAGTGCAACATATATTTTCCTATTGCACTATTGCATCACGGGAAATGTTCTTGAGCTCCGCTCGGCGAGAAAGTCTGGCGAAACAGGAACTATTCACGCTTCACAGATTTATAAATATGAACTCGAAGAGTATGAAGAAACTCTATCTCACACACATTCAAGCCTCATATATCTAACACGCGGTGGTGACTCAAAGTCAAGCAAGTACCGCTTAAAGCGCCTACAGCGGATCCAAATCAAGGCAAATCTGTAAATCAACAAAGTAACGAGACGAAACAAGTTATCCTAAAAAGAACTACACAACAGAGTCGCCTTGCCCCTAATCCACTTAAGCACCCAGAGTTTGGCAAAAAGGACATGTGAGAAGATAAGGTATGAAATTGCATCTGAATTGGCTCAGAAGCTAGAAATTCCCGCGGGTAGGATATGGCAAGTTGCCAGAAGAAGGCGGTTTTCCAGCTATAAGTTATGTTCCGAAGAGAGGTTGATACATTGATTCACCTAAACACACCACTCACACGAACAATATCACTATACACAACACAGACAAACAGGTAAAAACACACTCACACCTATTTCTCGTATGAATGAATAAGAAAAAGCGGGTTAGAAAGAAAGAGTAATCATATCTTTATATGTGTTTATGTATCTTAATACAGTTACATTGTAAAAAAAGACAAAAAGGGTTTGCAAGATTACGTATGTAAAGAAAAGCTCGAATGGGACAAAGGACACTAAATATATATACGCAATAAAGGTACAGAGCGAATTACAAAAAGCAACAACAATTAAATACTAATGACATCAGAAAAGCGTAGTCTCATTGCCAGGGCAAAATCTCTTAAGAAACTTTTTTACCTAATTTCATCCATCCTAATTTTCCTTACTAAATTTCATTATCTCTCTCTCTCTCTCTCTCTCTCTCTCTCTCTCTCTCTCTCTCTCTCTGCGATAATTTCCGTTCATTCATAGAGGTCTGCGTTTGAGATGCATTTTCGTAAAACTTGTTTAAATAAACTGTTTTCATAAATCATTGTCCAATATTTTGAAACTCTTAAAAATCAAGCGTAGATGGCATTTTAAAATAATTATTTTCCATCTTTGCTACGTTGAACAAACTTGATTGACTATAGTAGTTGCAGTTTTCATCATAACTCAGTCAAAATAGCTTTGCAATGCTCTTAATATTATGAGGGATACTTAGTGGTCTAAAGAGATTATTACTGATGGGGGTTTTTGGACATACTTTGATAGGCCTTAAAAGGGTGAGACGCATTTGGAAGTTTTCGTGGCAATGATATTGCTCTCACTCTGAACTAAACGGTTTGTGTTGGAGCGTAAGACATTATTATTTAAAATGTTCAATTTAATTAAGTTAAAGACTTACCTTCTAAACATCCATTGTGCCATGAAAAGAAACAAAAGAGGCAATTATTAATTATTTCCTTTTTTCAGTTTTTCTTATGAAAACTAAAACTTAATTCTAATTCCCTCACTCTAGATATTTAAAATTTTAGTATCTCACCATAACGACTTCGGAGAAGGACAATCGTAGGAGAGAAGGTAGGACCAATAATAAAATTTCAGTCCAACATCCTTCTCCCTAGGATATAGGCTGTCCAGAAAAACATTAGGTAATTCTGTATTAATAGTAAAATTACTATAGTTACTTCGGCCCAATCAATTAATTACCATTAATTCCATCTAAAAGGGGAAATAAGAATTGCACTGTTTTCACCAACATAAATCGGGACTCAATGAACAGATTGTTCATACATTGCAGCGTAGTAGTGAAACTGAAAATAAGCATGGCTCTTGTCGAGAATGGAGGTTCCTTGCCGCCATGTACCCTGTCGAAACCACTAGGTCAGTCAACGTAAACGAGGACCGTGGGAACAGTCAAAATATCAAATTGCTTTCTGTGAAAAGCAAGGGGTTGGAATCTTAAACGTGCGCGTCTGTCGCCTCCCAGGGCGTTATCAAGAAACTTTCCATCCCTCAAACGCCGTGTTGGCCCAGGGAGAGGTTCCCCCGCGCCTCCCTTTGGCGGATGCAGTAACGGTTCCGGCTGGTCCCAATTGGTCATCGACAGTAGGGCATACCTTTTGCAACGAAACACGTCATTCTCGATCGCACTCCATTTGCCTACGATCCCGAAGGCTAGAATTCTACTGAAAGATCTGAGCCCCAGTCAATTGGCCCATCCTTGGTTGCGGCACATTTCGTTTGGCACGAATACTCCCTCCATTTAGTGTTACTACTAAGGGTTAAACTCCCAGTGGTTAAGTCCCTCGAATAACCATCCGATCCCCGTTTTATCTCTTAAACCTCGAACCCAAGCTAGGCTGAGACGAATCATCTCTGGCTTCCTTGCCAGTCCTCCCTGTGTGCGTACGCACAGCGACTCGTTATAGCCTCTCAATCACTCCCGTAGGGTTTGCTCTGAGTAGCTCGGTTAGATCGATTATTGTAAACATCGAGTATCCATTACCATTATTCTATTTTAAACTATTTATTTTGTATACTGTTTAAATATTAAAGTTTATTTTTGTTCCTACTTTTTCATAAGCCTCATAGCCCGCAGCCTTCATTAGTTTAATAACGGCCAACTGCACTCTATCGTTTGTATTTAAATCCCCACACTCCTTAGGGGAAGTTGATCTGCAACTTTTTCCACTTGTATTCACCATCTCTGTCGTGACCAGAGTTGAGTCAAGGTCACTCGTTTAACCTTGAGCATCCAAGCATCTCGGGTAGAAGTGACGTATATTTCGCTGAGTTATTCTACGACAGCTATATTAATAGGAACTGTATAAATGAAGCTAAAAAGATCACTGATGTATATTTGATACCCCTCTGTCTCATTGAAATTTTATGTTGAAACATGGCCAACGAAAGAGGTTATTCTTGAAGGAAGGGATTCAGATCCGGATGATGATTATTTATCTACTTTATGATTGTATACAAGATAGATATATAAAAGATAGTTAATTGACTTTCGATCAGTTATTGTGGAGGGGGCTGGGGGTGCTTGGCAAAGAGTGTACGCCAGATTCAGATAAGGATCAAGATAAACGATTCATTTTCTGTTTATTTAGAGGATATCAAAAGTTATAGACGGATTTCGATAGTTTTGTATCGGAGTGAGCTTTAGACAGAGGAGGAGTTGATTATGTTTGTGGCTGGATCAAAACGAAGACATGGATTTTTGATTACTTAATCCTTTTCGATAATATTGCGAAATAGATTATTTCATGAGGTTTTGTGGAAATATTTGCCCTCTGAGTGTCTTCTAATCAATTAAAATTATTTATAGGGATAATTTCGTATTTATCCTTCTATTCCCACGCCATATATATGATTCTTATCGGCACTTTTCCTCCTTCTTATGGGTAAAGTCTACTCCATGGAGCTTCCACTCGTCACGGTCCAGCCGTCGAGTTTTCCACGTTATTCCTGCCAGTAAACGAATTTGATCTACCCACCATCTGCGAGGTTCGTCTTCTCGGCCGTGGGTATAAGGGAGGAACCAGTTTAGGGTGAGTTTCCTTTAGCAACGATTCCTGCCATTATCACATTCTTTTTAGCAACGAATCCTGCCATTATCACATTCTTTTTAGCAACGAATCCTGCCATTCTTACATTCTTTTAGCAACGAATCCTGCTATTTCGACATTCTTTTTACTATATCTGTCATTAGTCATCAGCTTTTTGCTTCCTTTTTGTGTTTATTGCCATGGTAACTTTTTATGTTGTGTTGTGCGTAATTTTGAGTGTTCATTGGCCTGCACATAGTTTGTGTTCAGCGTCTTTCCTACTTTTTGTCATCAGCGTCCTGCCTAGCTTTTGTATTACGTGTCCTGCATACTTTTTGTGTTTATTATCTTGTCTACCTTTTGTGTCCAGTGTCCTGCCTACCTTTTATGTTAAGCGCTGCCTATTTTTTTGTAGTGTCGTGCGTACTTTTTTTTCTCATCAGCGTCCTGCCTACTTTTTGTGTTTATTATTTTGCTTACCTTTTGTGTTTATTATATTGCCGACCTTTTGTGTTCAGTGTCCTGCATACCTTTTATATTTAGTGTGTTGCCTAGTTTTGTGTACAGTGTCTTGCGTCCTTTTTGTCTTCAGTGACCTGCGTATATTTTTATGTTCCCTGCCATGCGTACTTTTTCTGTCGTGTCCGGCATACCTTTTGAGTTTAGTGTTTGTATATCTTTGATGTTCAGTATCCTGCCTAAGAACTATGTAAAAAGAAACACACATATGAAGATCAAGAGTACTCAAATTTATGATCACTAACCGCCCTGTACAACGTTACATATCACTGCAAAATAATTTCGACAAAATCGCAGCACTCCAGTGCTGGGAAGAATGCCAATAAAAATGCCTTGAATACGCGATGAAGTTAAGGTTACTCTTCGAAACTCAACTTTAAGAGGTTTATTTTTATTTTTAGCCCAGAATTACTCCGGTAAACCCGTATAAATTTAGGGGGAGGCTGCGTAAGCCGATTACAGCCCGATTTTAAACTCTATCTGCTGAGATTTTATTCATGGACCCAAATATTATTTCCAAGAAGCCTTAAACTATTATGAGAATCACGTCCTATTGGAGTTTTGTACCTTAACGGGCACTTATAGCATATATTAGATTTATATATATATATATTATATATATATATATATATATATATATATATATATATATATATATATATATATATATTAATGCAGTTATCTAAATTGGTTAGTTGTTTAAGATGAACATTTAATTCTTTATCTTACAATTCTATGTATATTTTTGAACATTCCCTAGATTTTATGAAATAAACAATACTTAATTTAGAAGGAAAATTTTTTACTAGGCTGG
Source organism: Ceratothoa steindachneri (assembly GCA_963969495.1). NCBI lineage: Eukaryota > Metazoa > Arthropoda > Malacostraca > Isopoda > Cymothoidae > Ceratothoa > Ceratothoa steindachneri. The sequence continues at coordinate 215,395,550 of OZ018319.1, forward strand.
AATAGAAAGTAGAAGTGCAATTAGGCATCGGCTATGTAAAAAGAATTGTTTGAAAGGCGGTAAAGTATATTTTTAAAGTTTAATGTATCTTGTTTCTTAATAGGATAAAAGATTTTTTGGGGGGATGATTGGCTATGGCAGTTTTCTAACCAATGAGAGGGATTAACAAAGTTTTTATCATATATTAGAAATATTATATATCTTTAGTGTATGAATTCATGGGAGACAATCCTCAGGTTATTTAAAAACATCGATTTAAAAATGCAACATTAGTGTGATCACCATGTATTTAATTAAAATAGAAATCCAACATATATTTACTTAATGCTTCCTTGTGTCATTATTTGTACTCACGTACTATTTGGGAGTTTTTCTTTACTGACAGACAGACACACACACACACATACACACACATATATATATATATATATATATATATATATATATATATATATATATATATATATATATATATATATATATATATATATATATATAGACACGGACCGTACAAAATGCCTTCTTGGAAAAATATGGGTTTGATTTAAATATTTACTTCCCTCTTCTTTCCGTAGAGTTCCGACGCGATTTTTGTTCGCTCGGTAAGTTCTTTGGTATTTTACGCGTCTGATGTCATTTTTACGAGTCACACATAGTGCACAGTGTTCATGGATATTGCGTGTTTCCGCTGGTTATGGTTTCCATGGTGAATATGATCCCTTTGAAGAAAAATGACCAGTTTGGGATTTCTGTGTTTACAGTTTCCCTAAAATGGCACGTAGTACACGGTCTGTACAAAATATGGATACTCGTGAAAATTATAATAATAAAGATTTCGTTTTTAAGCTATCGTATGTTGATCACATAACATTGTTTTGTATTTTAAATGTAAAAAAGCGACCAAAAAATGAATAAAAATACAAGATATCAAAGTGGAAATTTGACCATTTTGATCAGTATTAAATGATGTTATTTGTGTTATTATCTAACATTCTTTTATGTTAGATGCATGATTTAACTATATAGAGTGAAGTGCTAAGTGTATTAAGTAAGTGCTTCATTTATCGTATTGTAAAGTAGTAGGCGAATTTCATTTTATTTCTTGGCATATATCATTTTATAGGCTATTTTGTATTAAAATTTGTGAATTTCAATTTTCAATTTTCCAGTTCCATTATTGCAGCAAGATGGTGATTTTACATTGCCTGATGAGGTTATTAATATATTTATGCAATAGTAAACAATTAAGAAATTTATTATTTATTATATTATTATTGATACCTGTGTGAAAATGTTGTGGCATATAAAAATTTACAAAAAAATGGTACCAAAGGTGTACGGAGTGTGTCTTACATAATCACGATCAGTACAAAAACATCTTTTTCAAAAATGACACCATAAATCTGAACTGGTAAACATATTTCAAAGTTCTGTATGTGGGAATTAAAGGTATTTATGTGAGTTACCTGTTGGGCACTTTGGATTTCTGTAAACTTTAAAACTTTAATTTTGATGACTAAAAAAAACACTATATACAGTGGAAATCTGATAGATGTAAATCTTTCACCTATCAGAAAAAATACAGTTTTCTCTCGCCTATTCTTTCGGTCTAACTCAAAGAGAAATAATACAGATCAAAATATGTTTTGGGCATAACTGTATATGTAAATTAGCCAACGGAGTTATTTAAATGTGAGAGAAGATTCAAATCCTAATGCTGAATCTGAATCAATTATTCCCTTCATAATTTATGCAAAATATCTCAAAATATTATTATTGAATTTTGAAGCCTTTTGGGTCGTGGTTAATCTTGACTATTTTTTTTATCAGATTTTTATGTGGCTCACATTTTGGATGCGGATTTTGGACCACATATTAGCTTTCTGTTTTAATACGATATATTCCTTTTCTCTGTTTCTTTACTCTTTTTCTCTTTTCTTTTTTCTCTCTTTCCCTGTCTTTCCTTTTCTCCCTTTTTTTCATTTTCTCTTTGCCCCTTTCTTCCTTCCTTTCTCCCTTCGTACTTTCTTCCTTTCTCCTATTAGCGGATTTAAAAAAAAAACTTTGTACGGCGTAAAGAGATGTAAAGAAAGAGTTGTTTCGATTTAGAAACGGTTCCAAATACGGATGCAGCTTTCAAGTTACTTATTCCCTTTCTTTACTATTGCTGGAAAGGACATTTTTGGATATTTTCTTCCTAGTTCAAATTTATAAAAAAGACTCCGGATCAAAGAGAGCGCATTCTACTCCATACTCCGCCACTACATCTTCCACTGCATCCATGGTTGTTTCGATAAATCATATTTGAGAGATCACAGAATATAAAAGATCCAGCCTTCACCAGTCAAGGTGGCGTTAGACAAACTAGTTTTAAACTAGTAGCCAAAATGTTGACATGAATCTAGGAAAAAGAACATAACCAGATCACTCACTTCTTTTCGCATGTAAATTGATTGTTGGCATGAATAGTTGTAGCAGGGATAAAAAGGTCAACAGACCTCCTAAGTTGCGTGCTCTGAATTATTCTGCTTTATGACCATATAACCTTACGACCTTCAAAACTTTCAATAACTCCAGGCCTAACCTTCGGAGGACCTTGGCAATTATATCGTTCGAAATAGAATGTAAAACAAGTTGTAAGTTTGTGGTGAATTACAAGTCCACGAGACCGGCGAAGTGGTGATAATACATTCAAATTTCTTCCTCTCTGTCATCAATGCACTGAAAATACTGAGCGAACAAATGGCCATAAATTGAAATTAAAACGTTATGAGAAGAATAAATATCTTGTGGGAAACCTTTTTATTTATAAAATCCTCTCAAATTGGAATTCTCTGCCAGCATTTATAGTTCATAACACATTGCTAAACATGTTTAGAAATAAATTGGAGGAACATCTATTTATTTATTAAACACACGAAATAAAACAATATTTATTTAACTTATTTTTAACTCAAGTGATCCACGCTAAACCTCATTACCCCATCTTCCCCAAGTCTTTTACAACTATCTTTAGATCGGATCTATCTTAGGATGTTCGCTAATTTTTATTCTATAATTATATACGGAAGCCAAATAACCATCCCTCAAATTTAGGGAAAATGGCATTGAAGGAGTTAATTCAGATTTGATAAGTTATTTGTAAAAGGCCATACATCTGTTCTTCATTCTTTCAAAGAGGCCGTGTATAATTTCTAAATTCTTTGAAAGAGGCCATATATATTTTCTGAATTCTCTGAAATACGTCATATATATATTTTAAACTCTTTGAAAGAGGTCATGTATATTTTCTAAATTCTTTGGAAGAGGCATTGAAGGAGCCTATACATAGTATCTAAGGTCTTTGAAGGAGGCTTGAAAGAAGCCATATATTTTCCTACATTCTTTGAGAGAGGTCATACATATTTTATAAATTCTTTGATAGAGGCCATGTTTATTCAAAAAAAAATTAATAAAGCTTTGAAAGAAGCCATACATATTTTCTAAATTCTTTAAAAGAGGCTGTGAAGGAACGAACCATAGGGTCCACCTTGATCTCCCCCTTAAATCAGAGACTACGTGAGCCTAAACTAGATCTCTAAACGCAAGGAGAGCGAACTATTCTTGCGTGGGAAAACTTCAAAGCGGCTGGTAACACCTGTGTTTGACCAGTCGGCCTATCCCCCGCTGAGACGCATTTTTCCAACCCTTCCCTACTTAAGTCGACCAGAGAAGAAGCTTCCTCGGTGGTCTTATCTCGTCTGTGCCTAAAGAGACTGGCGCCAATTATTACTCCCAAGATACTACCATGCCTGGAGGCTTTCTAGTGAGGAAGCTAGCAGGGTATTTAACATAAGGTCAACCGTTACTCGTCAGAGAGTACCACCCACCCTTTTGCGAAGATACAGCCTCTCGTCTCGAGTCGAACCTCGGAGTTAGGTCTCATCGGCTAGACATATTATCGTTAGTTTGGCCACAGTCAATTTGCAAATTCGTGAAACGACTATTTCTTTGGAGAATTGCGCGAACCACTCTTCTCATCCTGTTAAGGAAACCTCGCCCTTCATCTGAGATTACTCACCCCAACTCGAGAGTGTCTCACCCACCCTGGAGATTTTTATACTTGTGCCACAGGTAATTCCGACTCCTCCGTCAAGAGTACAACGCCCCTCGAGCAGCAAGACTAGATTACCTCCTAAGAATCGCTCCTCTCACCAAGAGTCAAGCCGTCAAGGTAAAACCCTTTTACCCCCTTTTCGAGGATAATTCCCCCTCTTTTGTCCTCGCCACCTGATATCCTCCTCCCGACCTTTTAATTGGACTCTTCAGTGTTTAGCAACATTTTTCCTGTCTGACCAAGTCCCATATTTTGATCCCCCATAAACTGATTAGTATTTGATTTATTATTTCATTGGGAGCGACATTATTCTCCAATTCATTTGCCTTTGTAGATAGTTCCATAAATAACATATTTAGTGTAATTAGAGTTTATTTTAGTTTTTAATCTTTCAATAACCTTTAATGAAACCTGGTATTTAAATCTTCCATTTGGTGAACCATTAGTTTCCTCACACACTCACCTCTTATTAGCCTTGTGCAGCTGGTCTATCTAACTGGCCGCCCGCAACGTAAGTAGACTGCATTCTCTGCAGTAAAGGTATCCGCTTACGAATTCCATGACAGAGGCCATAAGTCTTTTCTTAATTCTCTAAGAGAGGCCAGGCAAATTTTGAAAATTCTTTGAAAGCTTCTTGAAACTAACCATAAGTACTTACTTAATAAAGAGAAAAAGGCCATAGCTTTTTCTAAATTCATTGAAATTGGTCAGACGCTTTTCTAAATTCTCTGTAAAATGTCATAGATATTTCCTAAATTCTTTGGAAGTGGCATTTAAGGAACCCATACACAGTTGCTAAGTTCTTTAGAAGAGGCCATACATCTATTCTTAATTCTTTGATAGTGGCAATACATTTTTCTAAAAATTCTTGTAAAGAGGCCATGCATATCTTCTAAATTTTTTGAAAGTGCCTAATGCCAATATATATTTTCTAAAGTCCTTGAAAGTGGACATATATGTATATTATCTAAGTTCTTTGAAAGAGACCATACACATTTTCTAAATTTTTTGATAGAGGACATATTTATTTTCTTAGTGATTTGAGAGAAGCCATGAATATTTTATAATTTTTTACAAAGAGGCCATATATATTTTCTAAAGTTTTTGAAAGATGTTATACATATTTTATAAGTTCTTTGGAAAAGGCCATACATATTTTATGGTTTTTTTTGGAAGATACTTTGAAGGAGCCCATACATATTATTTGAGTTCTTTGAAAGAGGCTATACCATACAACTATTCATAATTCTTTGATAGTGGTCATGAATATTTCTTAAATTCTTTTAAAGGTGCCATATATATTTTTTGAATTCTTTGAAAGAGGCTGTGAAAGAAAGAGCTATAGATATTTCCCAAAATGTTTGGAAGAAGCATTGTAGGAGCCCATACATATTATCTAACTTCTTTAAAAGAGGCCATAGATCTTTCTTTAATTCTTTGAGAGAAGACATGCATATTTTATTAATTCTTTGAAAAGGCTTAAAAAAGCCATACATATTTACAAAATATTTAAAAAAAAAACATATATTTTTATACAATCTTTAAAAGAGGAAATACATATTTTGTAGTCTTTGAAAGAGGCCATACATATTTTTTATTGTTTTGAAAGAAGGCCTACTATTTTCGTATAAAAAACGAAGAAAGTTTAAACATGCCATAATTTGTAAATTGCCTTCGATCTATTAAAAGATCGTAATGGCTTAGGCTATAGGACGAACGTAGTCTAGTCACCCAGAAGCTTGCTTCGAGACAGCCCACGCACTCATTTCACGATACGAACTCTACATCATTCAATTTCATCTAGTTCAGTAAAAGAACCCATTTTGGGTAAGCATTTGATATGCAGAACGAAAAAGTCTTCTGAAATGCTATAAAAAACTTGAGAATGTAGCCGAAGTCCAACAGCATAGGATTCAGGAATTTGGTGCAAAGTCACTGAAGACTTGCCATTATAAGCATCCATGACAACTTTGGGGTACAGGGTAATTAATACTCAAGATATTCACAAGCAACGATCGAGACAATGCAAATCTAAACAAGCAACGAAAACTCAATTTTAGTGTTGCAAATATTGAGTCATTCATCACGGAACTCTGTTAGTCAATGTGCACTTGAGACTGCGATCAGCAAATCAGGCGTTTACCAGATTCAAGGTCGTCACAATGGTAAAGCTACATTTCAAGGCTGTTGTTACACGCCATGACTGAAAATGACTGATCATAGACTCGAATTTTGTGAAAGGTTTCATTCAATGGAAGCTGAAAACATAGTTTGCCAACAAAATCGACACAACTGCAGGTATAGGTCACTTGATATTTCACACTTTTATGCGGCTAGGCATGTTAATTTACCCGGATAAAGTGTGTTTTAACATCCGGGCGTTTGGTTTGATCATTTTCTTTTAATGAGACAATTACCATTCATGCATATCGCGATATGTCTTTGATGCTTCAAGACATTTTAATGACAAATTTTGCGAGTATAACTGACTGGTGTGGTTTTCTTCCAAAGGTTCGGTTGATACACTTTCAATGGTACAGTTATCGGTTATACGATTAACTACCTCAAAATGATTCGGTGCTTACTGCATTTCAAAATTTATATGAAGATCAGGATAATTGAGATTCACCAAAATAAACCCCCTTTACATTATCAGCACGATATCAGAAATTACCTCGATGAAACCTTTCGTAATCGGTAGTTCGTCTGACGAGGTATTAGCGTATATCCAACACAATCACCGGATTTGACTCTTTGTGGGATTGTTTGGAAAATAAAGTTTACAATAGAAAACTTAGATCGCTCGCAAAAATTGGAAGAGCACCTTGGGAGAAGCTTGTAGATATATCCCTACAAACATTTTTGCTCTCGTCTACCAATAAGTGAATCAAAGTGTTGTCAATGGTCTACTGTGCAAACTTTCATGGGGGTTAAAACAAATTAAACTATCTATTATTTGGCTGTTGTATAGTTTACATATAAAAAGAAATAAAAATAACGTGAATCCATTAGTGAGGTCGCTTGTTATAATCTAAAAAAATGTATGTATACGTGGTTTTGGGAAACTATTATGTTTGGTGTGCGGTTGAGAGAGATACTAACAAGTTTTCGTGCACAACCAAGGTAGAGGTTAGGTCTAGGATCATCAAGCACTTTTCACCCAGTTAAACAGGCGGATCGCCGAGAAAGCCTGCAACAGGTTTCGGCATCGCCTGACGGCTGTGGCATAGACTTACGGCAAATCTATTGAATAAAATTAATAATACAATCCTTCAAGTCTTTAACATGTAATTTTAGGAAATATATCAGTTAACGTAAGCGAGGACCGTGGGAATAGTCAGAATATCAAATTGCTTTCTGCGAAAAGCAAATTGTTGGAATCTTAAACGCGCGCGTCTGTCACCTCCCGGGGCGTTATCAAGAAACTTTCCATCCCTCAAACGCCGTTTTGGCACAAGGAGAGGTTCCCCCGCGCCCATCTTTGGCCGATGCAGTAACGGTTCCGGCTGGCCCCAATTGGTCATCGACAATATAGGCCTGCCTTTTACAACGAAACACGTCATTCTCGATCTTATGTTGAATTTAGGTTAGGTGAAGAATTACGATATCACCCTATATATATATATATATATATATATATATATATATATATATATATATATATATATATATATATATATATATGCCTTTATTGTGCTCTCCTTATTCTTCGTGTCTTTTAATGGAGCTTTCACTTGTCTTTAGAAAAAATGATAAATTTACAAATTGAAAGGTTTCCACAAAAAGGATTGATGAACTTGTACTGCAATTATCGAGTAGATTTTACCTTGGTCTGATTTTATTATGTCTTAATGGTATCCAATCACTAAAGGCATTGAGGTAGGATTTAGTCTGTAACCAATTCTAAACTTCATCTGGAAACTAACTAAACCCGATGTGACTTAACTTTGCATCACCTTCAAGATGTTTCCGATATAGGCAGTTCGTGTTCCATAAGTAAATGTGATAAATGAATTTCAGAGGAAATAGGAATATTTACGACTTTTGGTACCTAAGGTGGGTATTAGGCAAAATGACCCACAGACAAGATAAAAAACCAACTCTGCCTTACTTTCGAACTTTATTCAATTTATTCGTAAGGAAAACTATAAATTTCACAAGAAATCATTGTTCCTTTAGAATTGAATGAATTCTCATTGATCTTTCTTCTGAGAGAATTTTGGCATTTGTTGCATCCTTCACTCGATACTCGGAGAGTTTTTTACCTATTTTAGTCGCGGGCAACTATATGTCTCATTATGTCGGTTGGTAATAACATTGTAACTATTCAGTCGATTTTAATGTAATTTGAAAACCTCATGTTGTTTTACATTCTCTTTCAAATGATATAATTCCCAAGGGCCTCCCAAGGTTAGTCCGGGAATTATTGAAAGTTTTGAAGATCGTAAGGTCATAAATCAGAATAAGTGAAAGCACAAGACTTTGGTCAGCAGACTTCGTTAATATCTGCAACTATATTTAGAAGCTGTTGGTGCATAATGATCTTAACAAAATTACAACAAATCTAAGCTTTTAACAGATTGTTAATCTGCATTTCTTAATAGAAATGTAGTTTTATTTTTGAACAACTACTAATTAATACCTAATGTTAATTATCTCCAATTAGAATCGTGTAAGATACAATCATGTAAAAAACCTAAATGTTATTCTGATTTTGTTTCTTTTCACACTCACTCCCAATAATTAAAAACAAACCCTCGAATATCAAAATACTTTACTATATGGGTTTTGCAATAGATCTAAATACAATTAATATGCCTTTATTTCTCAGTGGCGACCTACTGATTAACCTGGGATCCGAACTATAGGTATCCGTTTAGTGGACCTACTGATTAACGTGGGATCCAAACAACAGATATCTGTTTACTATACCTACTGACTAACGTGCAATCCGACCTACGGGTATCTGTTTAGTGGACCCTATGATTAACGCGGGAACCGAACCACAGGTATCTGTTTAGGGGATCTACTGATTAACGTGAGATCCGAGCTAAGGGTACCTGTTTAATAGACCTATTGATTAACGTGGGATCGGAACCACGAGTATCTAGAACATATGGAAGCCACTGTGAAGTCAAGTTGAAGAGAGATTCCATTCGTCGGCTAACTATATCCGATGTGACTTAGCTTCGTTGTAATCGAAAGCGCTGCTCCCACTCAACGACGCTACACTACCGAGCAAAATAAGACAACGATTTTCCCTTATTAAAATATTTCCTAAAATATTATGAGTCTGTGAATGAAATTTCTATGGTACATAAAGACATGCATTTAATATTGTATTTTATGAAGATTTCATATGGTGCAATCGCATAATCAAGAAATTATGCTAAATAAACTAAAAAAATATAATATTGATAGAATAAGAGAACGATCATTCATAGAATTCCTTAGCAAGCAAATGCATTAGAAGCAAAACAAAATTTCTCAACGATCAAACTTAAAACACTTAATATTAAGTGTTGAAGCTTTTGTCTTTTATTACTTCGGTGCAAAATTCTGGTGTTGTTTTGTTCATTCTTCCTCAATTTTGGTCCATAAGCCGTTACATTTGAAGACTACTGGTCTAGAACTTCGTCTCCAATGATCTTCGAGAGATTTTCAATTGGGTTCAGGTCCGGGATCTGAGAAGACCAGTTTATTATTTTGATATCATCTTGTTCAAACCATATTTTACTCACTTCACAGTATGGCATGGCATTGTCCTGCATAAATACTGCTGGCTGGTTCAGAGTTGCTCGGAGTGAAGGTATAATATGTTGTTGTAGGATGTTTTGGTACACTTTTGCATTTTACCGTTCCAATTATTTGCACAAGTGGGCCAACTCCTCCAGACAAAAACATTTCTCATACCATGACGCTGCCGCCTCTATGCTTGACAGAGTTTTTAACACATTTAGAGTTAAATCCGTCTCCTGCAGCGCGTCTAACAAAGTGACTGCCATCAGATCAAACAAAATTAAATTTACTCTCGTCTCCAAAATGAATTCTTTCCAAATCTTTATCCCTCTAAACGACATGAGCTTCAGCATATTCGGGTTTGGCCTTCTGGTTCTTCTTACTGATGATTGGTTTGGTTGCTGAAGAACGAGCTTTTTAAACCAGATGCATTGGGGCGACGGAACATTGTTAAACGGCTCACATCTTTGCTACTATTGGTTTTAAATTTTCGAGAAATTCCTGGTGCAGTTAAGAAAGTAATCCTTCATAAAGAAGCGACTAATAGCTCTCTCTCTCTTCTTAAACGGTAGTAAAGCGGAATCAATTAATATTTTCGGGAGATTTTTCGGCTTTGTTTTTATTGTATAACTTCAATATGAGCGAAATCACACTCTTAAGCCTTTCTCCCTCCTTCAAATCGCAGAAATAGTCCTCCCCAAGGTTTTCAAGCGAACACTTCTCTGACAGAGTTCAGAAGGCACTTTCACGTGTGGCGGCAAATCTGCAGAGTGAGTACAACAACAATGGCGGTTCTATGTACATTTCTTACCTCGCGAGCCAAATGTTGCCAGATGATTTCAAGAAACTCCAGGAATCTTCCAGAAAAAAATCGTTCACTTATTGTTGCACGTGTCATTATTTTATTTTGTTAGTTTATTTAGTATAATTTCTTGAATATGCAATTGTATTGTATGAAATTTTCATGAAATATAAATGCATGCTTTTATGTATCATAAAAATTTCATTTACGTAGTCATCATAGTTTTTAAAATATTTTTATAAAGGAAAATAGTTCTCTAATTCTGCTCAGTAGTGTATAGCACGATATTGCATATGCACGTCAAGATATCAGTGTAGGTATTAATAACACCTTGTTTCTTATGTTGTCTTGAAGTTTTATGGGCTTAATCTTAATCGCAGGCTTTTGTTGACGCTGAATGTCCTATAAAAAATTCTATTCTTCATTCATTATTTCGTGCAGAACATTTACATCAAAACGGCAAGAAGATATGTGACATTCTACAAGTTCCCGATTTGTGCGATTTCTTAGCAAGATCAGTAATAGGCAAGGCATGACGCAAGGAGAGGACATTTGTTTCTGGCAACGATTTACCTGAAAAGGAAGACCCCAAGGTAATTTAATAACCCTTCCAGAGGGCGGGTGGCAAATTAAGAGCCTTTGAGAGAGAGCGAAAACCTCTTCATTATCTCGTCAGTGAAAGAAGAGAATTCAAGACAGTCTTGTGCGAGAAGCGAACCAAACTCGAGCACCAATTAGAGCAACGATTTTGTGCAGTGGTATATGGAATAATTTTTTTCATCTCTCGAATATATATAATAAATAAGAGAAATAAATTTTAATATTTGAAAATTCCTCTGTAAGCTTTCATAAAAATAAAAATAACTCGAAATGTAAGAATAAACTAAAAAATAACTGATTAAGTTTTAATGATCTTATTACTCTTATTGCTCTATATCTTCCATAGTTTCAACAGCCTAATTAAAACTAATGCCTTGCTAGGCAAAAGCCTCACAAATACCCCAGGAATTAGAACTCACCTTGATTTAACCTCAAATTGCAAATTGTATTAGGTACTCTTCGAGGAATTTATTTATCACACCTTTTCTCAACTCTTTTTTATCTATTTCTTTTTTGTTTCTTCTAAACATATAGTGTTTTATGCTTCCCTGATATTTGCTTGTTGGTTTTAAATACTTCACTTGATATTTGGACCATATTCTAGAAATTTATTGTGTTTCTTCTGCTAATTTTCTTTCTCATAGAAGAATAAACATATTTTGTCTTAAAATTTGATCACCATTTCTAATTGCTTTACAGGGTGTTCGAGCTTACATACCAGAACCTCACCCTCTTAACCATATCTCAGGAAAAAATAAATGCATTGTAAAAATTCAAAAATATCAACTAGATTATGGCTGGAAAGTAACAGTTTACTCAAACTAGCCACCCTCAGCTTCCACTCCGTCCTCAAGAAGGCTCTTAACCTTGTCGCGTGTGTTCCTCCACCGTGTTTTTGGAGAAATTTTGGTGAATTTTCACGCAAAATCTTAGGATAGTTTCTTATGTTATCGTTGAAAATAGAAATTTAGATCTACAGTTTCCAATTACTTTTAAAAAAGGGCTCACTTTCATTGCCTTTCAAGAGCATAGGGCACATGGAATATTGATCCATGCAATTTTTCTTCGAAAGTTTATGAGAGACCCATAGAGTATAGCTGAAAATGTACCCAAGTTTCTTTGTGTACTTTTTGGAAATTTAAACATCTTTGAAAGCCTCTTAGTTATGATATTAGGATTGGCTTTAATGTTTACCTTGAAAAGTCGTCGTCATCTCCGAAGGTCTTCCAGAGCTACTTGCAAATTCTAAGCTTAAATTTTTGCGTCCCACACCGTTGATTTACTTATAGTAGCTTAACCACAAACATTACAAATTTGTTTACACGTTTCTGCAGCGTTTTCACCCGTTTTAAAGAAGAGAAGCCCTTCTCGCTGAAAATGCAATCTTTGGTTATCCATGGTTGACCTTGATAAGGGCTAACAAAAATAAGAAATATACTGATGTAACCAGTAAGTTATCTCACTGCAAGTCATGACAACATATGAGTCGGGCGAACATTACAGCTTTAATATGAAGAGTTTAAAGAAACAACGGTCGAAATTGCCCAGAACTTTCCGTACGACCTGAACTAAGTTGTATCATGTGAAATATCATTTTTTTCAATAGTAAGTTAAAGATATGACACATACAAAAAATAGCGAATATTTAATAAAAATATGATCTATTTGCATTAATATTCAATTTATATAAAAGTCTTTAGGTCTTTTAGTCAAATATGCAGTAAAAAAAGAATTATGTATTCCATATTATTGCTTTTTTTGATAATATGCACTTTATAATGCTTGGAAAAAATGATAATTAGTATAGGGAATGTCAATTGAATAAGGGTGTTGCTACAAAACTTCATATCTCATTTCTCTAAAGATAAGGCCAGCTGAGAGGGGTAAGACCTGGCATTGTAATGAAGCAGTAATTGTCCATGCCTATTGACTAATGCAGACTGTTTTAGGATCACTACTGAATGCATTTCAGTAATGTCAACAATAAGATTGGGCTGTTATTGTTTCCACTGGTCTCCAAAATGAAAAATGGATGATTACTTCACTATTCCATCAATCTATAAACTTAAGCCTTTAGGGGTGCAACAACGGCTTTTCCATATGGCTTGTCTAGCCATTCACGAGACCTTCATCTCTTTTTATGATTATTAGGCTCAATTCTCTTTAAAATAAATCCCTATTCTGTCTACCAACATATAATGAACAGACTTCAAAACGTTGCAATTTCCAAGTCTCATTCAATCCATCTGGGAACCACTTTTTAAATTATTGCCCCAAAATGGCGTCATATGGTTGCAACCGCAGTTTTAAAGTTTTCTTGAAGTATTGTAACTGTTGTTCATAGGCTAATTGACCACTGCAGCCAATAATTCTTTATCATCAATAACAGGTTTGGACCTTCATCGAGAATCAATATTTTTGCCACGTTTTAAAAACCTAAACTTATTGAAAAAACGACGAGCTTTTCACACTCTATTGGTGTTCAATCTAAATAAATTGTTGATTCTACCAGCTGCTTGAACATCAGTGTGTCTCAATTTTATTTCTTACATGCAAATTACTTAAAATTAATGGGTAGACACTATTGCTCATAAATGGGGTGAAGAGCTGAAGAAATAAATAATTGTACTGTATTTACATTAAATCTGCAAAGAAGATGCAATTAGATTAGAAAATCAATAAATATTTCGCTAGATTTCATAATGTAAAAAAACGCCATTTCAATTGATACAACCTAAAGTTATATATTTTGTTTAATCGTGATTATTTAATAATATTTCATTCTTCCAATGGAGATTCTATTCACTAATCAATAAGTTCCCTAAATTCTTTTTCCTTTGGAGTTTTAAATTCCATCATGCGTTATATTTTTTACTCTCATGAGTTTATAGGACTTTTTTATTTTCGATTTTTTATAATTTTGCATGTGTCTAATCTGCAATGTGATGAAAGAGTTAATAGCTAATATTTCCATAGAAAAGTGTTTCTATTAAATAGCATGCAATTGCTTTCACTTTTTTACTTCGCTCCAACCTTACTGCTTTTGTCTCTCTCTCTCTTGGAAAAAGGAATTCATAGCGTAAAACTTTGCTTCTTCTGTAAATGTTACTAATCTGTTTTCCTGTTCATTATCCAAAGTCTTACAAATTTCCTTACTCTATCATTGTAATGGATTGTCCCTTTTGTGCATCGAAGTTTCTCCTAACCATCTTTGAAGTGATTGTTCTCTGTATATAAGAATTCCTGCGTGTTTTACCAAATTTTTCCTTTTTTAACCTAAACGCATAAAGTCAGAGATGGATTGCCTAAGATTATATTTGGATAACTCATATCTTAATTACTAGTTTGATTTGTCTATAAGGTTTTCCTTCCCCCTTTTACTATTATGAATGAAATATGCTATTGTGTATAAAATATTATCAATACTAGTATTTATATGTATTTTTTAACCCATGAGCGCATGATACTCTTTCTACCTTTTCAAACCTTTTCTTCCTCTTCTACCTCTTACATATGAATTCGCTAGTTGATGTTGCCAGGTGAAATTGTTTTCGTGTTCTATGAGCCTCTAGTCCTAATAAAAATAATTTAAAGGGTAACTTTAAAATTTACAACCAAACGAAAAATACATATATTGCGCCCATTTAAATTGACAAAATGCGCTCGTGGGTATTAAGGAGAGTATCTGTCCCCTCTTTAATTGCTCGTTCAACTTTTATTCTGAATACACTTATGTTAATAATGTACCATTAGATCCTCTTAATTTCTTCCATTAAGTGGGGATAAATGTTGTTAGAGAGTGATTGAATATTATAATTAACTATTAATAGATTGTCTCATAAACTAAGGATTTACAGCCTCCCTCGGCTCAGTCTTGGTTTTATCTGTATGCACTTACGGCAGCGGCAATATCTGATTTCGGAGCCTTTTTTCTATAGTACTCGCTTGCTTGCGACTAGTTCCAAAGGCATAGTTACCGAAATTGAAAATAGCTTATATTTCGGCCATTTAAAAAGAGAGCAAACAAGTAACACCAAAAAAGACAGAAGAAAAGAAAACCACCAGGAACAAAAGTATTTTTGTCGCGATTATTTTGAATAGAGATTGAGTTACAGATCCGCAAAAATGAATTAGAAATCGAATCAAGCTCCTTATTAATCGTATTTAGAATTAATCTAATTATCTTTTAGGCCGAATTTTAGCTGCAAATTGTTCCTGCCTCCCTATAAGGATTGGCTTTCCTCACCCACAAAAAGGATTTGCTTTGCAGAATTTAAGCTAAATTAAGGTTATTTATAATTTATTCTATTAATATCTTGTTGACTTTCTTCCCCTAAATTTAGAACCAAGATTGTTGTTATGACCTCAACCATTTCATTGATAACAAAGGTGACGAAAGATAACTATTTATTCCCTTATTTCGTTATCGACACTCCTACCGATGATGAAGGATGATAGACAGTCAACGAACGAAATATCTCGGGAAGGTTTCTGAAATTTACCAATCTTTTCAAGGACCCGTATATAATCGGGTAAATTATTTCAAGTTAGGCGTTGCGTTTACGAGTATATACGGGAAAATTCGTTAACGGGTTAATGCATTTTACGAAGTTATTGGTATCCACGCGGGATCAATGGTATTTATGTGAGGGAAACGACATGGCCAAGGTGTTAACAAACCGTGGTTATCATTAAACGTCACATGGTATATCTGGCTCGTGAGCCTCATATTGTCCATGTCAGAAGCCAGTATTAATACGAATAATTAAAAACCCCGCAATTGATAACAAAAGTATGTTTATTCCAGCATCTCTGTACATTTAAGTTCGCACCTATGGGATTCGAGCACAAACGTTTGATCAGCTGCGTTCTAAGAGCGAACTTGTTCGTAGAGGTGGAGGAAACATTATTCTATGATGTCTAAGTTTGCTAGTTTTTGTATTATCTATCATTAATCATTTTGTATTATCCACCATTAATCATTGTTTATTATCCACCATTACCCATTTTTGTGTTATCCATCAATATCCATTTTTGTGTTTTCCATCATTATCCATTTATGTATTATCCATCATGTCATTTTGTATTCTCCATCATTATCCATTTTTGTATCATCCATCATTATTCATTTTTGTGTTATCCATCATTATCCATTTTTGTATCATCCATCATTATCGATGTTTTGTATTATCCATCAATATCATTTTTTGTCTTATCATCTGTATCCATTTTTGTATTATCCATCACTATTCATTTTTGTGTTATCCATCATTATCCATTTTTTAATTATACATCATTATCTTTTTTCTATTAATCTTCATTATCCCTAATTACACCTGGAGGGAAGTTGAGCAGAACTACTACCATACTGCTTCTGTCGTCTGGAGAATTGTTTTGCCTTTTTAGTTTTAAATTCCAGTTACGTGCCCTCCCGACCCCATTACCCGAGGAAGGATTTGCGACTATATAACTTCCACACATTTTTACTTCCTAATCCAACCTTCTTTTTACAAACGGAGAAGCTTCCCCCCCCCCTTGATTTCGATTATTAGTTTTAAGTAGCAAAATGATCACTTTCATCCTTTCTCTTTATCCTCCTTTGCTCCTTCTTTCTCCACTAAGTGTAAATTTGTCACCCTCGTTGGTTACTCGATCTCCTTCCCTGTAGGTTTCAATATGATGAAAATGGAAATGATGAGTAATTGTTGTTCATTATCCCTAGTTACCAACATGTTTGGTAAAGTGATAAATTGGATTTACCACCAGTTTTCATAGCAAGCTTGGTAACGGTGGTCAATTTAACTGATTTAATCAAATTTGCCGGTAAAAAGTTTCAAATTTATTTATATTATTAAATTTAGGGTTAAGTTAGGGTAGGACGATTGGAAACTTCGATTAATAATGTTAAATGTATCGCTTTTATTAAAAAAATAAACCCGCAAAACTTTTCACTTTTACCAAAAACATGTTAGAAATTATTGATTATTACGAGTAATTGGATATAATGAGGAGCAATTTCAATTTTTGTGTGCTTAACTTTGGCCAAATTAACTTCGAGGTCAAAGCGAGTTTTTTAAAGATGTTAAATTACGAAATTCAGTAATAATACTATTATTACTAATGATAAAATAAAAATAATAATAGTAACTTATGATAATAATAATCGTTTAATCATTTTCCTCTACTTTAATGGATGAGGCGAAGGTATTAGAAGTCGCAGGAAAATCAATATCCTCAATTCTCTTTTCCCCCCCCGCCGAAACACAGAAACCCACTGAATTACTTAAAACGAAAGTAAGGACAAAGAGTCTTCATCAGGTATTTTTTAAGGCCAAGTCTCTAAAAAAGTGGTGAGAGTAGGGACAGTGAAAATGTACGCCAGATCTGAGCATTAGAAATAGGAGACTACCGGTGGTATTCATGACCTGGATAATGCGTAACTCTCCACCACCACCCTAGTGTTAACAATTGAGGCAAATTCCCCTGCAAGTGTGGGCTGGGTCGGGGGGCGGGACGCAATCATACAGATGTTAGCTGCAGTATTATTCCCCATTGTGTACTTTACACCCTTTTGCGAGGGAGGGGGGGGAGGGGACTTAGCCACTCATTGTGGGCTAAGAGCCAAAAAAACTCGAGGGAAAACATCCCTAATTTCCTTTATTTGGGGAGGGAATTTCAACTCTCGTCAGTGATGGAGTGGAGCTTTGAAGTTGCGACTCGCGGAAGAAAAATGTTGTGGCAGATGATTTCGGACGATGATGGGTGATGGCTTCGCAAGGGACGGGAGGGTGAAGTCTTTAGAGCCACCAAACTTCCACACGCAATAAAGGGAGAATAAATTATGATCGCAACGATTAGTCGTTTGTCAGAGACTAATTAAACTAAATAAATTGTGGGTAATTTAAGGTCTAAAAAAAAAATCTTTTCTAAATAAAGTTAGGAGGTTAGCTACGTGCACATAATTCATATAGATTATTAATATTGACACACATGTGTACGTTAAGCAAATACACCCGCCAGGTAACGCTCAAAATCGCCAAAGAAATAAGTAGCTAATTATTTGCTAATTAATTTGGGTGTCTTTTGACTCCATCGTGGGTTTGCCAAAGACTAATCGAATTTATGCGCAATAGCTTCGAGGCCTCATCACGCAGATAGAGCGGAGAGATTGGTAAACAATATGGCGGAGGTAAACAAAGGTAGACAAAGATATACAGCTACAGGTTTTTCTACAGGCGTTGGGGTCGGGAGGGTGCATAACTATGGGCACCAAAGGTGAGAAGGCGTGCCGCTTCTCTAAATTTCACCTGTAGCTGGGGCATTCCCCTTGCCAACTCATCTACCTACTTGCGGGCGGCCAATTAGGGGTATTGGTTGACACACTTACATGAATCCATATGGAAGTTGAGATAGATGTAAACACACACATGTGCACCTGCTATAAATAGAGTTAAAGCTCAATAAATCAGAGTACATAATATGTGTTTCAAATTATTTGCTAATTAATTTAAGGTCGCTCTCGTTAAGCATTAGGTCTTGAGCTAATTCGGCTAATATATCTCCCGTCAAATTAGCTCATAAGTGAATTTAAAAAGGGTAAGGGGAGTGTAAGGAAGGGGTAGAGTGAGGGGAAATGGGTTAAAGAGAGGGTAAAGACAGGAAAAGAAAGGGTCAAGTGAAGGAGAAATAGGATAAAGAGAGGGTAATAACGGGATAAAGAGAGGGTAAAACAGGGTAAAGAGAAGATAATAAAGGGTAAAGAGAGGGTAAGAACAGGATAAAGAGAAGATAAGAAAGGGTAAAAAGAGGGTAAAAACAAGGTAAAATGAGGATTAGAACAGGTAAAGCGAGGGTAAGTACAAGGTAAAGAGAGAGTAAAAACAGGGTAAAGAGAAGATAATAAAGGGTAAAGAGAGGGTAAAAACAGGATAAAGAGAATATAAGAAAGGGTAAAACGAGGGGAAAAAGGTAAAATGAGGATTATAAAAGGTAAAGCGAGGGTAAGTACAGGGTAAAGAGAGAGTAAAAACAGTGTAGAGAGAGGGTAAGAGAGGGTAACAAGAGGATCTAAAGGACACTTGTAAGCAACGCTGAAATTTGGTCTTTCAGAAAAGTAATTTTAGAGAAAAGGTTTTATTATTGTTTCAATCGTGATATTCAATTTTCAACTTTTTCATTGCCCAGCTTTCTATTCAATTTAAGGTAATATATATATATATATATATATATATATATATATATATATATATATATATATATATATATAAGTTCTATTGAAGTCCACAGCTATGGCAGCGTTGTTAATTTTAACTTGTATTTTCTTAATATTTCTTACAGGATTTTTAACGGGGTCTTCGAGGCGAGAAAAAACATCCGCAAATAACATTCTTTATTCCTAGACGTCTTTCGACCGTGTTAGGTCATCTTTAGGGAATGAACGAAAAGAAGTCTAGGAATAAAGAAAGACATTCGCGGATGTTTTTTTCTCGCCTCGAAGACCCCGTTAAAAAACCTGTAAGAAATATTAAGAAAATACAAGTTAAAATTAACAACGCTGCCATAGCTGTGGACTTCAATGGAACCTGCATACAATATTGCCTTTTACCTAATTATATATATATATATATATATATATATATATATATATATATATATATATATATATACATATGTAGAGGGAGAAAGAGACGAACATACCGTATAAAAAGATTAAAGCAGTTGGAGAGAATCACGTAATAAGGGATCTATTAAAAGCTTGGAGAAAACATTTTGTTGACCTAATTTCCCATCTACAACAAATATTTAAAGAATGACAGGGATCGGGAACAAAGTACAGCGCTTCATTTGTTCTTTAAAAAATGGTTCCATACAAAAATTCACGAACTTAAACCAATAATTTTTTTATTTACATCATAAGAGTTACTAAGAAACTGACACAAACAATCGATTAGAACAGATCCACTAAAACAGGAAGTTGGAGCGCTAAGAAACAAATAATTATATATGGGTTCTTCCATAATTATTGCAGAGATGAATGAATATGAAATAAACTTCTACATAACATTCCTATTCAATGGAAGATCCTTTCATTCATTAATTGCCAATTGAGTTCTACAGTATACTACAGAAACCGTAATTCACAAAACTTTCATTGAAATAGTCATGCAACATCGTCATTTATATTACCCTCGGTTAGTAATAAAATTTAAATAAATAAATAGAATCTGCAGAGGGATCTGATCTCCCTAAAGCTATTTAAAGTAATGTTTGGGGAGATTTACAAGATTGGATTGAGAGAAAAAAAAAGACATTTATTTAGAGAGATTTTGATTACCGTTCGCTAATGACTTCGATTCATTTGCCTCGAATCCAAATGAAATACAGTCAATGGCAACAAATATTTAAGATAACTTCTGACCCTTGATATCAATTTGGCCAATTAAAGATCACCATGACACTCTTGTATCTTTCCTTCATATATCTATTTACGTCCATCTTTCTTACCTATCCGTACCACACAGAACACACAGTGCCCGCTCGACAGCTAGTCCAAAGGTACCCTCATTGAATGGACCGTAAGGTCTTCTAGGGTACTTATTTTCCTTGTAGCTCCTTGTAGCTCCTTGTAACACTTTTAGTCACAATCTCATTCACACTCTTATTTACATCATAAAATCTGCAAACAAGTCGCTCCTCGCTCTATCCAACTTTCGCGCACCAAGTGTCACTTTCAAGTTCTCTATTTGTACTTCTCTCATTCGAGATATATCTTTCTACCATCGCATAGTTTCACACCCATACACAAGGATACTCTCATGCAACTTCCTGGCCCATTCAACACTCAAACCTTTACCAGTGACTACTGCTCTATTCGCTACAGAGACTTCCCCCACCATTTGAAACCTTGCGGTTGGATTTTTTTAAGGGTGACAATTCTAACTCGGTTATACACCGCACCACTTACTTACCTTCAAATACAACATTAAAATACTCTTTTCTGCATTTATTTGAACCAACTTTCATACACCTTATCCAAAGCTTCGACTAATATTTCCAAATCTCTCTCACTCTAAGCCACTAGGTCATTAACATACACTAACATGGATAGAACCACTCCCTTACCATTACCTCATCATTTCCAAATAGCTTTTTCTTATCCATACATACTTCTCTCAGTACTACACCTATAAATATATTAAACAGCCATGGCGACATCACTCAACCTTGTATTACACCACATTTTATGTAGAAACCTAAAATCGTATTACCTTCTACTGCAACACCTGGCTTTACTTACAGCACGAATACTCTTCACAACGTGGAATAGGTGACTACTCACTCCAAACATTCTTACTTGCCATACTGCTAATCTATCGAGACAATAATAATATTTTTCCTGATGCATGAATTCAGCTACACTTTACATCTCTTATATAGCATTTTTCAGGTAGCACTCATGGAAAATACTTGAGCCACACATATATTCTACGCACTCTAAACCTCCACGTGTTCACCCCCTATCAATCTCTCAAATATCCTTCTTATACGCACAATCAAAGATCTTTCACACACTATACCTATAACAGTCGATAGACTTATAACCAGGTATTTTTTGCCTTCACCTTTATTCGCCCTTATACATCAGAGCTTCTACTACATTCTTCCACTCTACAGTCTCTCTCACACTTTCAAATGCCTTACAACCTAGACACCAGATTAATTCCATAACAGAATCATCTACACATTTTAGCATATCAGCGAATATATCATCTAGACAAGCGAATTAATTGAATTAGAGAACAACAATAGATTAACTTTCTTAGATGTTATAGAGTAAAACAACTTTTTAACTACCTTAATCTACAGTAAGTCTACCTTTAGTGGTCTCGGAATAAAATATTTCAGTTATTGTGATATGACATACCAACAGCACAGAAGAATCCTTAAAATATAAGGTTTCCATATCTGTTCTAATTATTCTTTTAGGCATGAATAATTCCAAATTCTTATTTTTTAAAATAATTGCAAGCATTTTCCTTTGGATGATAAATTAATTAATAATTTCCTGAAGTAATTTAATTTCCACCTTTTCTGTTATATGATTTTCCTAACAATCAAAGATTCCTTTTGTTACC